>QDHC01002821.1:380743-424409 GCA_013186455.1 Papilio dardanus tibullus | reverse complement strand
AGTGGTTTAGGCTGTGCGTTGATAGATATCTATGTCAGTCAGTCACGTTAGAGTTTTATATATATAGATAGATGATTCGCAAAGAATATGACTGCTTTTTAACTCCATTTCAATTTTTTTATTAATTAATTAGGTATTGTTAATGATTTAAATTTTAAAATCTCATTTTAATTAAAATTATAATTACTTTTCAAAATATGTTAATTTACAATACGCGTGTTGATATAAACGTCCTTGTAACTGACATATTTACTAAGTATCAGTATTATGTTTTTTTATAATACTAAGTGGCAGACGAACCAGAATTCGCTGAAAAATCCGAAGCGACCCCTGCCTATAGTCATCTGCAAACAGATGCGTTGCCGACCCATAATCCACGGAGGAGGAGACGCACAGCCTGAGGATAATACCTCTTCCTACGCGTCCGATCCCCCGCCAATCTACTTCTCCTTACCATCATTTCCTTAGAAGCAAATGATAGGAAGAGAAAATGGACTAAAATCGGGCCTCCAACACTCGTGGGACGAAACACGGAATAGCTTCCATTTGACGCCTGCCTTCTGTGTGGTCGTGGTAGTCGGACGAACCGGCCAATACGTGCGAAGATATCAAATCAGCTCTACCACTGTTAGTGGTATGTGCATAATTTGGAGTAAGTGTATTTGTTATTATTTATTTCGATATGTGAAAACAAGACATTCCTCAAAGATCAAGATATTCGTCTGAAGCTATCAGAGTTTGATTTAAACAAACATTGCAGTTTGCGATCTCCGTTATATTTGACTTCGCTTCATAAAGTTTATTTTGGTAACAGACTTCTGGAGAATTCGGAAAAATACCTATTTTTGTAGATACCTAGATATATTGTGGCATATTAATGTGGGTTTCTACGGTACAATTACTTGTTCATAACGTATTGTTGTATGTTTTTTTAGGGATGTGGATTTGTTTTTATAGTTACGTTTGCTTAGAAATCCCACAGTTATTTGAATAATATACTAGTAGAATGTATTCTTACTAAAAACTAACTAACTAGGGTGACACGATGACCCGAAGTGGGCCTTGGCCTCCGACAAGAAATCTCTCCAAACTTGGATGTATTCTTACAATAGACCTTAATTAAATTTACTAAATAAATAAATATTTATATTTGCCAAACGTCAGGAAAATTCCAATACTAAAGCGAACATTGTTCTGAAACAAAACAACCCGAATCATCTGTAATGAAAGTTAAAGAAACTTTTTAATTTATTTCATTATTTTAAGGGAAAGATAAAACTTGTAAAGACCCTTTGATACAATATAACAGAAGGCTTGTAGTCGTCTTAGTCAACATCGTCAGTTTCTATTTGTTTAATTTACATCAGGGGTATCATCATCATATCAGTATCATCATGTACATACGCTTCGAAGCGATTCAATAGCGAACATAAAAAATCTATAGAACTGACAATGACGTTCGATATCTTACAGTCAGTTTCATACATTTTTATCGATTCCATCAGCGATATCGATAATCGAAAGATATTTTGAGTAACCTCCCTGGACTGTGATCTATAAACTATTTATTTGTGTTTATATTTTAATCCTATTTAATCGAAATAAATATGTCGATCTATATTGTAGTAAATAGTAAATTCTTGAGATATAATTTAGCCGAGCAATTTGTTTCTTCATATCGACTGTCGTGCTGGCTGCGAGCCAATATTTACTGCTCTGTGTCCTGCGCCATATAGGAAGCTGTTATTGTTTATTTGTTTTCTATACTTTTATATTTTTTATAAATTACCTATACTAAACTTGTAATACTACCTAAAAAGAAGGTATGTCTGGTCATATTGTGCAGATATCTTAACAAATGAATGATCCTTTACAATTTAATTTCATTTAATTTTGTCGTGAATGCAGTAAATGTCTATTTAAGTTCTACTTCATATCGTTAAAGTTATTTAAACTGAGGTAATCCTAGAGGATCAGTTGCAAGCTCGCTTGTGCGAGTTAATACTAAGTACAATATAATAACTGCACGTAGGTAGCCTAGGAAATAAGGTATTATAGTAGTTTCAAACTTTACTAATTAAAATATGACATGGAAGCAAATGATTATTATTAAAGAAGTTAAAAATTATCGCTTTTAGCAGAATTAATTAAGAAGTAAGCTTTTGGATAAAGCTTATTGGAGTTTAAAATTGACTTTATATACCTATTTATAAAAATCGCTGATGAACAGCACATCGTAGCCACTAGTGGAGACGGCTTTTAATTTTCGCATAAACGCCTTTTAGACAAGAAAAATTAAAATATTTCTTCGTACAAAATTCTCTTCGTAGTCAAAACAAAAAGTGAAGAATTTGTTAAACGATACAAAAGAAAAGCAATAAGTTTATTCTTGGAATTTATCTGTTTTTTCACATCTCGGGTTTTTATTGATTTTTAATGAAATTCCAATCGTAACATTCTAAATACATTTTTTATTAATTTAAGAGATCAAATGCGCGAAATATCTCAATAATTAAATATCCATGTCTTTTAAATAATTCTTAATTTTAAGAAACTAAAATTTTATAAAACAATTTTGTAATAGTTGAAATTATATTAGAACATTCTCCTTATTCATCTATTTTGTAAGAAATTGAACGGCATTTTATTTTAAAAGAATGTTTTTAAATTTTCATTATTTTTTCCGATATACAATATTATCATGTCAATATTTCTCATACATTCGTTAAAAATGTTGAAACAATGAGAACAATCAGTGAAAATGTAGGTTATGATATGCATGTCTTTGCGCAGTGAGAAGCATGTACAAACACAGCAATCAATGTTGTTTGTATTGACGATTGTTTTATTAAACATTCAATATAAACCACGTTATTTAAAAATAATAACTACGATAATGTTATTGAAGAATTTTGAACACTGCTCGTTTGTGATTTACCCAGACTAATTGTAACTAGTCGGCTAAATGTATTTTTAAATATATAAAGTTTAAGATACAATTTTGGTAATTATTACTTTAAACTTTCGTGATTTTTACTAACTATGCGAAAAAGTGTGGACACGGTGAGAGTGGTTTGTCGACCAAGAACATATAGTGCGAAGTAAACTTGCAGTGAAAACGCGGACAATAGTGGTCGCCGTGTCCGAAAAAAGGTGGACAGATGACTACCTTTAACATTTTTCAACATCATGCATCCGAAATATCGGGAGCTCAAGCACCTAAATCGTGGTAAGAATACCGTTTCTTCCTAATAATACATTTTATTAATTATTCTAGACAAATTACGTACCGTCGGAATTCACGATTTGACGGTGACCTTAAAGTGTACATTATCCGCATCAATTACCAATGATTTTGAGTGTTTTCAGCAGAAACTGGAATGCGGAATGAGGGAGAGGAATTTGTTTCACAAAAGCCATTCGCAATGGAAATGCAATTCAACACTCCTCATACAAACCACATACACAAATCCAATTAGCGTGGAATTTCACGCCGAGAACATTTGTACTAAAATATAATATGTTGCTTAGCTGTCGCCCGCGGCTCCGTCTGCGAGGAAAAACTTACTATAGTCCGGCCGCTGGGAGAATGCGGATAGGACAGATGTCAATTCGACACGACTAGTGATGTGGTATAAATAACATTAATAACTAGTATTTAGTAACTGCTACTTATTTTGTTATTTTCTATATGAAAATACTATATTTTATCTGGAAAATGAATGCATATTATGAAATATATCGTTTTAAACGTAATCTATGCGCGCAAGACGACAAGAGACGAGAGAGACGACTGTTGGTGAATGTCACAAAATGAGTCGTCACAACGCTATTTTAGGTTGCCATTTTTCTTTTTACGTCACCTAATTTCGTATTAAAAACTGTATTAAATATGCATTAAGCATATTATAAAATGATAACTTTTTATTTTACAATATACCGACCGACAGGTTATATTACGATTATAAAAATATTCAACTACATTTGCCTCGTTATTTTTGTCTCGTCACTACAAAAACAAACAGTTGACATAAACTTGTAACACCGTAGTTTGACGTGGTTCGACTTTTAAAAGTTATTGTTTTCATATTTGTTCGTTCATCATTTTAGCTTAAAATAAATAGATTTATTGCAAGTTGGCATAACTATTACATTTTTAATGTTATGACTCGTTATTAAGGTTAATAAAAGATATTTAAAATTCTGTCGTAATTTGACCACCAGTTTGAAGTTAAGTTGCCCGTTCGAACACGACCTGTCATATCCGCATTCTCTCAGCGGCCGAAGTATAAGTAGACTATATTTTTATATCTGTGCAAAGTTTAATCGAGGTCCGTTAAGCCGTTTTGGAGATATTTTCTAACATCTGTCCATCCATACATATAAAGACTGGAATCTATAGTGTATCTCACTATAAGTAAAAGGAAGGGCTTCTATTGTCGACATTTTTATAGAAACATACTGTTATCTCTTACATTCTTCCTTTTGATAAAGTAGAGACAATACAACTAAAAATCGCAGTTGCGTTTCCTCGTGTACAAGGTGCCTTAGGGTACAATATATTTGACGCCCAGTTTGACAACGGTGGACATATTGAAGATGACATTTTGAAGTGAAATATACTCTGTGCTGAATTTAATTATTTTGCGTGAGAAGGGCTCGATAGGGCGTCGAGAGTGAGCTCTCGAAGGCCCTCACTGTCGTGTCATTATCACAAACACCTTGTCATGACAACATGTCAAGGTGTCAATGGCCAATACCAACATATTAACGGAATAGGACTATGTATAGAGTATTGACAAGTTAGTTAAAGTCTTAACAATAACAGTGGCAGAGCCCGCTTTAACATCTTTATACGTATTGTCCGGCTCGCCCGGAGTAATACCACGAACACACAGAAGACAGGCGTCAAATGGAAGCTGTTCCGCGTTTTGTCTTGTGAATGTGGTGTCGGAGACCTAATTTTAGTCCACTTTCTCTTCCTTTAAAGGATATAATGGGAAGGGGAAGTGGATCGGCGGGGGAGGGGACGCATAGGAAGAGGTATCAACCACTTGCTGTGCGTTTTCTCCTTCGTAGATTAAGGGGAGGCAACACATCTGCAATCGCAGATGTCTATGGGCAGTGGTCGTTTCAGATTTTTCAGCGAATCCTGGTGGCCACTTGCTCCTTGGCCACTTTGTATTATAAAAAAATATATTTTAATATTGTATGAATATAAACAGCAATCTTATACGCTTTAGTGTTGTTGAAAATGTTATACTGTAAATTAGAATAAAAAGAACTATGTCGCGCGCCATCTTGTTTCCGTGTAAGTTTATAATTAAATGTCACACAACAATATTTATTGTGTTTAATATTGTGGCTTACTTTTGTAAAGGCTTGTTTTAATTTATTTATGATATAGCGACTTAGAAACAAATACGAGAACACGCAAGATTTGTAAAAACATAGCAAAAAATAATTATTTTAGAATTGTTTTGAAACATAATTAAATTAAAAATATTTATGGATCTAGCACGAATATTTACATGTGCTTCCATATCGTCATAGACGTCAACGTATGAGGTCTGTTAGTGCATTTTACGTTCGGTAGGGGCGCTGTACTTTCATACGATGACGATACGGTAACGTAATATTTCGTGCTAAGCCCCACATATGTAATAAATTAAATGAATTCATATTTACTTGAAATATTTGTACAACCAGTGTAAACAAGCGGCGGTGTGCTTGTTGATTTATATCCGATTTTATCCGGACGAGACCGGATCAAATAACCGGCACAATGATATCCGGATAAAATATTAATTGGTGAAATTAGAGAAATACGAAGCGAAAAGTAAATTTGCGTTTGTCCAATTTATAATTAAATCTCGATATTTGAACGAGTAACGGTTCATACTAACTGACTTCGTCTGGGTGGTATTAAACATTTATTTTATAAGAAAAGGGGCAAACGAGCAGCGGGAACACCGAGGTGATCATGGACATCGGCCATACCGGAGGAACCACAGATGCGTTGCCGGCCTTTTAGGAGGTGATACGCTCGCTTCTTGAAGGTCCCTAAGTCGTAGCGGTTTGGAAATACCGCCGAGGACAGACCATTCCACAGTGCGGCTGTGCGAGGCAGGAAGTTTTGCGAAAACCGCACTGTAGAGGATTGCCAGCCATCGAGGTGGTGCGGATGGAAACATAGTAGCAATCTATGTTATCTTCTACTGCAAAATGACATCGAGATCCGTTAAGCCGTTCTGGGGATACTTTCCAACATCCCTCCTAAGAATTATACATTATTTTATCTTAAGATCAGATCCTCGCAACACAGACTCCGCCTGCGAGGACACTGACTTCGTCCTATGTATAACAGTTTGCAAATATATTTTTTTTTTCGTATTTTTTTCATCCAGCCAAACTTTTACATTTATAATATTGAGTAAAATAACAGCTTTCTGCGTAGCGCTGTGATTAACATTTAATTAAATAATAACCTATAATATTTACCACAACTTTAATATTCACTTTATACAGTCGAACCTCGATAAACAAGCGTGCAAGGGACCGCAATATCTGTCTCGCTTATAGAGGCTTCTCTTAAATCCGTGTTTCTCGGTTATGGAGGTAGCTCTTCGGGACCAGAGAATGACTCTCACTTATAGAGGTTTCTCGTTTATCCAGGTTTGAGTGTGATTGTACATGAAATGGTTATAAAAAATATAAAAATAAAAGTAGCTAATCTTATTCGACCTTACTTAACTTGCGAACCCAAAAATTATGATAAATGTTATGACAAATAATTTACTGAGCTATTCGTTTCCGCGCCGTTTGTGTCTGATTTTATGTTCGCTTTGTGAGGAACTTTTTCCTGGGAAATAACCTCACCGGGAAAAAGGTTTAACTGGGAAAAGGTCTCATTGTTTTAAAATTTGATGGATCCAGACCTCCGCTATCTGCGGAAATGTGAAAAAGATTTTTTTTTCTCAAAGGTTGCGTTTAATATATCAAAATAATATTTTTTTTCAGTAAACTAGGTAGCTAAACATAACTGTAGCTTTTTCTGAAAATTAATCCAGAAATAAATATTATCTTTAATCTCCTAGTTATCGACAAAGCTTGTAGAAAATACACCGATCTGTATAAATAGATAGGACATAGCTTGAAACCGACAGACAGCTTTTGCTTCGTTCCGAAATAGCGCCTAGTTTTACTGACTAACAATCACTAACCCTATGGCTCCATTGGACCGAGTTCGCGATGAAAAGGGACAGCTTTTGCTTCAGCATAAGGCTGTTTTTTGCATGTCTTCGGTCTAATGAAGTCGTAAGGTAACTACTACTGACTAACTTCATTCTTCGTTATTAGTTCAAATCCTCATCACCGCTATCAACCGAAAATCAGATAGCCAAAAAAATACCAAGTTTATACCTGTCCATTTATAGAGGTTGGTGTAAAGGGCTGAATTCAGTTGAGCTTTTCTAAGCTCATTGCGAGCTTATTCCGGCAGTGTGGCGCGGGCGCGCGCGCTGTTCGGACGTGTATCGGAGCTTTCCTATTCATTGATATACATTAAAGTTTCTCCATCACGTCGCTAACGAGATTACAGCTTATGTGAGTGCTTCTTTGAAGGTGACTTTTAGTTTCAACAATAATTGGAATATGACTTTGAAGAGATAATTAAAGGGTAAGAATTTTTTTGAGATTCTTTAATTTATTATTAAAATTAGTATTGATTAAATTAATGACCTACCGATACCTTATTATGAATGTATAAATATGCATTATTTTTATTTTTAGTACGGAAATTTAGCTATTTGAATATTCAAATAAGTTTCAGTATAGCTATACAAATTTATATTTGTATTGAAGTAGATATAAGCAGAGTTCGTAACATAAATATTTATTAAAGTAAACATAGCTGTATTAAAAGTTATGTTGTAATTAAATGTTTCCTCTGTTTCGAGTTATTTAAAAATAAACAAACATATAAACTAAGAACAAATTAAACTAAATTACGGACTCGTATTTTTTAAATATCATTAAAATGTCTATAAAACGTATTCTAGCAAACATATATCATTAATATTAGTTCAAATAATTGTCTAAAACCTATTCATTTTATTATTTTTTAAGAAAATAATTTTAAAAGAAATTAAGTATCGGACACACATGTTTGAAGGAGGATGTATCAAGAACATTGTTATATTCTAACAGTGGGTTTACACTGCTAACACAGTTGTATGAAAACGTATCATCTCTTTTTAACCGACTTCCAACAGAAGGAGGTTATCAAGTCAATGAGTTTTTTTTTTTTTATGTATGTTCGGACGTGGAGCAGCAAGTTCTGAACCGATTTACGTGATTCTTTTTTTGCTCGATGCAAAATAGCTGCCATTTGGTCCCATAATTACGTTTAAAAAAAACTATTTAGTAGTTTTTAAGTTAATTTTAATAAACATGAAAAAAAATGGGACTTTTTTGCTTTCTCGGCTTACGTAGCCTAAACTATAGGTCCTATGAAAATTTGGGTATTACCAGATCGTAGCTCTTTAAATGTGCTAATTTAAAGTCCGCGATGGCATATATCTATCTTCTATGGTTTTCTCATAAAAAACATTTTTTCATAAGAAAATTTTACTCGACTTTGGACGCTATTATTAGAATTCCCTATGAATCCTTATCCAAATAAATATGTTTAACATCAAGAAAATTTAATGCAGATTATAGTTGACCTTTGAAGGTAATCATTTTGATCAATACTTTAGAAGATATGAAGGTTTTAAACCACGCGGAACGTGAAAAATTACAAAAACGTTCCAAATTGAGCGAGACAAGTGTTTTCTTGCCGTATACAGCCTAAACTATAAGACCTACATAAAAACTATAATGTGCGATCAATACATAGTGAAATTGGCTACATAGTTGTCTTTGGTGGCATTTATCTATAATCTATGATTGTAGCACAATAATATTTTTTTTCTCAAAAAAAATTCAATTAAAACGCATTTTGCAAGTTACGACGGTATTATTTCGTATTCGGTATGAATCCTTATCCAAATAAATATGATTTTGCGTTAGAGTATTAAACGTAGATTATAATTGTCCTTTACAGTATAAGATTCTGACCAATTGTTTAGAAGATATTACATAATTAAAACAAACTAAGCGCGTTCGAAAATGCAACAGAAGCGCGCGGGCGCATAGAAATACTTATATGTTCGCGGCGATGTAATATGTTTGTTGTAATAGTATTTACACGACATATCTTTCTTGACTATTGTATATAATTAAATTAAGATAATAATAATTGTTGTCTTGTAGGCCAATCAGATAAGGATGGCAGCAATATGGAGTACATATTAAGTATTTTGTTATAAATAACTGCGCTGGCGAAGTCTCCCGCAACAACTAGTACTCGTATTAAATAGCTTTAATTTGTTTGTTTCACATTTCGTAGTTATAATTTTTAAAATAAACTATTTATTTCATATATTAAGAGAATAAAACACAACGTAATGTTATAATGTATATGGTGTGATAGAAAAATTCTACTGTAGTTTACAGAACAGCCTATTAAAGACACTAAAAAGCTTAAAATAAAATAAAAAAAACTGCGTTTAAAAAAACCGCCTTCCAAAACCAAAAAAAAACATATTTAAATAAAAAGCATAAAAAAACTAAAAAGTACAAAATAACGTAGTATAGAATAAATGATTTTATACACCTCTTATGCAAACCATTCTGACCTTTAATATTAATAAAATACTATTATTTGTGAGCTATATCTATTTATTGATAGGTTTGAAGGCGGAGCCAAGCCTTAAACAAAATAAAACGTACTATTATATACAGCTTACTTACTGTAATACAATTTGTATACTAGAGATTAGCCAACGTAAACAAACCTAACTCACAGCGCATGTAGGTGTTATGTATCCCTATTATATTTCGCTTGGCTCCGACCTCAAACCTATCAATAAATAGATATAGCTCACAAATAATAGTATTTTATTAATATTAAAGGTCAGAATGGTTTGCATAAGAGGTGTATAAAATCATTTATTCTATACTACGTTATTTTGTACTTTTTAGTTTTTTTATGCTTTTTATTTAAATATGTTTTTTTTTGGTTTTGGAAGGCGGTTTTTTTAAACGCAGTTTTTTTTATTTTTTATTTATTTAATAAATTATAGACGGCATATTTTATTTTAAAGGTCTTTCGACTGTAAAAAAATAACATTGTTATAATTAAAGGTGTCTTAAAATAAAATGTCTTATAATTGCCTAGTTGTCATTAACAAATATAAAATAAGTCAGATTTTAGAACCTTTTTAATTAAAGTTAACAAAATATTATTTAAATCACGTCTTGTGTTTAATTTAACGTATAACTTAATTATTATAAAGGTTACCTTTTAATGAAAACATTTCAAAAGTTAAACTCTGACACCATTTCTTGACCTTCCTTATTTAGTTTCAAGATTTATTTTTCTCTATTTCTACACGCGAGTCTGCTTGCAATAAAAGCAAGAACAAGTTTTTCTAAACATTGAAAGGAAAAAATTCTAAACAAGTAAAAGTATATTTTTTTAACTTAACCGCACAAAGCGGTAAACTATTTACAATGTTTTAGTTTTGTTTTTAAATTTTTCTATTTTTTAAGGAGGTTTTCTTTAACAGCGCTTTTAGCTATTGCAAAGCGTCTAGAGAACAAGCTCTCAATGCAGTTGCTGAAGTAAAGCCACTTTGTACTAAAAGCTCTTCGCGTTAAATTCCCTAATGCCTCAACTTGCAAGATAAAATACCTTTTGAACTAAAAAGGTAAATAAAATAAAAAATCTTAATAAAATCAAAGGAATATTAAAATGAGAAAGTTACCATGTATGGATAGATATTTGTTCAAAGATGTTTTCAAATAGCTGAACGGATATCGATGTAATGTTGAACAGATGTAGAAGAACACATCGGCTTTTACTTTCTTTTGTTCCGCGCAGACGGAGTCGCGGACGACAACTAGTTTATGTATACCAGTGGTAGAGCCCGCTTTAAGATCTTCGCACGAATTGTCCGTCTCGCCCGGTGAAATACCACGACCACATAGAAGACAGGCGTCAAATGGAAGCTATTTCGTGTTTCGTCTGATGAGTGTGGTGCCGGAGGACTAATTTTTAATCCACTTTCTCTTCCTATTCTTTTCCTATAAAAAAAGGATGGGAAGAGGAAGTGGATTTTCCGGGGGTAGGGGATGCATAGGGAGAGGAATTATCTTCTTGCTATGCGTCTCTTCCTCCGAAGATTAAGGGTAGGCAACGCATCTGCAATCGTAGATGTCTATGGGCAGCAGTCGCTTTGCTATTTCAGCGAGTTCAGGTGGCCGCTTGCTCGTTTGCCACTTTATAATATAAAAAAAAAAATGATAAATGTACCCTTATAGCCTTTAAATCAGTTTATAATTGAAGCCTCTCAAATCCCGCACTAATTCGAGACTTCCATTCTTCCCTTAATTTGTACAAGATTTACTCGAACCTTCAAATCTTTTTATCTTTAAGACGCTTAATTAGGAATTAATCTCTTTTCTGTAGATATCGAAATCATTTGGCACGTAATTAGATTTATCCCTATATGTACTAAAAATACATATAATGTCGGTACTCCAATGTAGGACATATCTTGTAACAAGAGGACCAGACTTTATGTTTTACCACTGATCTGAAATATTAGATATAATTTAAGATTTTTAAAAGATCTGTTAATTCTCAAACGTCTCAATTTGCTTCTCAATGGTTGTACTTTTTTATGTAATACAAAGTGTCAAACGAGCAAGCGGCCATCAGGATTCGTTGAAAAATCCGAAGCGACCCCTGGCCATAGACATCTGCAATTGCAGATGCTTTGCCTACTCTTAATCTACGGAGAATGAGACGCACAGCAAGAGGATTCCACCGACAATCAACTTCTGTGTGGTCGCGATATTTCACCGGGCAAGCCGGCCTATTCGTGCCATGATGTTAAAGCTCTACCACAACATAGTACAATGTTGGCCGTATCTTAAGTTACACCCAACATTGTATTTGAGAACTTCACAAGCATTCGTAGAAAGAAGTAATTTTGTTAACATTTGACAACTTAACTAATAAGTTTTGTATTTCAAACGATTGAACAACGATTTCGTTGGAAAAACACTTGATGCTTGTTGTATTTACATTTACTTTACATGTCAAAGTCACAAAGAAATAATATTAATATTAATTTTATTTATTGTAAATATTAAATGAAATCTATTTTCTTATTTCTCTTTGGAAACAATTTTATTTTTCATACAAGATATGTTTCATTTTATAAATATAATATTTATTGAAATGGTAGTAATTTAAAAAGGTATCCGCGGCTAATGAACCCGATGTCAGAGCTTTTATCTCATTTTATCTCAAATCATTTTTGTTTCATCAAAGATGAAAGAAATGCTTTTACAATAATGTTCATTGTAATATAATGTAAATTCATTAAAACCTTTTAGTTTGAAATATTATTTTTGATGTTAACTTTGTTTGCCGTATAAACACAGGTTCATGTCCCAGGCACAACCTACCCTGAGACACAAGCACAATGGGTGGCGTAATACTGTAATGGAAAGGATGAATTGGCACTTAGCAACTTGATGCCTCGTTTACCGCCTGCGAGTGCCTGGTAATTCTGACAGAATCAGTTAAGTCAACATGTCACAGTCCGATAGTCAATGGACGCCAATGATGCTGCACTGATGCACCGCTTCCCGTAAGCGCGAACTATTATCTAGGTGTAATATTTTAAATTGCATATAAATATAGCAATGTTTTAAAATTGTTAATTTGGTAAATATTACGTTGTATTTAGGCAAGTTACGTCACGTCACGCATTATCGATGACGTTAATATTATTTGTAACAGTGTAAAAACCACTTGTTCTGATATCGGTACGTGCTCCGAAATAAAGACACCCAGTCACGCACTCAGCGACATTCAATTCAACAAGTCCTTATTGATAATGAGCATCGAAAAGTATCACTTAACGCGACCCATTTATATTTAGAAAAATGGAAAAATGCCGTTTTTTCTATAATTGATACTTTACAAGATAGCGGTTTTTCTTTGTTCTGAAAATTGTTTTTTATTTGTAGCTATTGTATATATATGTATATACTTTAAAAAAAAAAATAATATACGAGGTAGTTAAAAAACCTCATTTTTTTTAAAATGTAACCTTAAAATACTAAATAGTGTAATAGCATATTTAGTTGTGCTGAAATATGATTAAAGTTATATTTGTAAATGTATCGTGTTAATTGATTACTATCAAAGGTTAATTAAAGAGTGTAAATTACATTCTGAAATTAGGATACAGTAATATTTGATGTATTTTATATCAAATTATACTTTACTAGCTGTTGTTCGCGACTTCGTCCGCGCGGAATTAAAGAATATATCCTATGTTACTCGGGTATAGTGTAGCTTTCTAACAGTGAAAGAGTTTTTGAAATCGGCCCAGTAGTTCTTGAGTTATTTCAATACAAACAAAAATACAAAGTTTCTCTCTTTATAATATTAGTAAGTATAGATAATTCGTTTTTTAAACTATAAAGGGTTAAAAGTAAGGACATATTTAGACAATTTTTTAAGTGTGTTGTATATTTAAAATGACATATTTAGTTTAACAGTTTGTTATCTTAATAAACCTCTTCCTTGTACGTACTGTTATGTTTAAGTTGTATAAAGTTACGTAGAATGTAATATCTCCGGCTTACTGCAATATCGCTTGAGTTTGCTTTAGGGCTTCTTAAAATAACAAATGTAATAAGAGCTTACTAACTGCCTTTATTAAAGATTATTTATAGCTTCTTATAAGTTCCCTAAAATTATATTAGAGGTAGCATATCACAAAAATTGATTCGTGAAATCCTTGGAGTTTATTTTGTTTTACTAGGTGCTAACTTTTACACTTAATCCTACGACTTTATTAGACCGAGTTCGCGCAAAAAAAAAGGAAATTTTGCTTCGGAGTAAGACTGGTTTTTGCGTGTCATAAGTCTAATGAAACCGTAGGTTTAGTGACAATTTGTCGCGGGTTCTTGCACATTCATATTATATACGCAATAATTTAGTGTGGTCGTAAACAAAGCTGCAATATCGTCTTCAATACATCTAGTTGATGACATTGGCCGCACTCCAAATGTGGAAATTAATAGTTTCCTAAGTTGCATTGCGTTATTAAAATACCATTAGGAACATTCATATTGTAGCGGATATAAATTATCAAGTTAAGCAATTTTGGAATTTAAGCCATGTTCGCACCAGGATAGTTGTTTTTACTTCAGTCGAGTAGTAAGTAACTAGTATCCGAAGAAAGGATTTTCTAATCTACTCTACTAAAATGTCCCTGCTCGGACACATTTACTTACTAAATTACTTGCTACTCGACGAAAATACTATACTGGTGCGTACAAGGATTTCAGCCTATTTCGTAGATCAATTAAATTTTGATACTCGTAGTAACCAAACATCTGCAAACATTATAGGTACCTACTTATGATAGGTGCTGTTCTACCGATATCCAACTTGACACCTTATTCTATAGGACAAAAAACATATAATTTTCCCTACTACAATGTTTCTTTTCTATTCAAAATTAATTACAAATAGTTTATACGGTGAATGGTTTTGGTAAAATGTCCGACGCAGGCTCGGTTGGGTCGTGTTAAGGTAATTACAAAGGCTCTCACGGTCAATAAAGTTAGGAGGCCGGAAACTAATAAATAGGACCCAGAACGCAATCAATATTGACTGCGTGATATCGCACGTATGTTTTGTAATAATTTATTGTTCCTTCAGAAAAACTAGTAAAGTAAGAGAATAAAATTCAGGCATGTTTTTTATTTCAGGGGTTTTAGAGTGGAAAAAAATATCCGCCGGATTTTTCCTAATAACCTAGACCAAAGGTATGTCTCCGGGGGATTTACTGATTTTAATGAAAACAGGTCTTTTCATCGCAGTGTGAATTTTTTGTCAAGTACTATTTTTCATTATTTTAAGGCCTTCTTCTGCAATTTTAAAAAATATAAATTACACTGATTAACTACTGTATTTTTAAACGAAAGTCATTTTGAATAATTTTGGGATGGAAATAATAAACAAAAAGAGATTATAATAATGAAAAGTAGGTATAAAAGTAAAGTTGACATTTTTCAGTAAATTCTAAGAAAAATTATCGAGTCAGTGACCTGAAGGGATTTGTTCCTCCGCTACCCGGATTCAGCTACATCGAGATAAAGCTCTTGAGCCATTGATCTCCGTTCTCACAACAAATTGCCTTTGTTTTTTTAGTAATCTTTACCGTTACTGTGTTGCTACATTTTAAAAATTCTGATCAAAGGAGTATTTTTTCGAGAAAAAAAATATGCGACATTCTTATTTCTTTTACAACGACGTCAAGGAAACCATCGTGGCTGCACATATAAGTGAAGAAATAAATAGATATGTGTGAAGTAGAGTCGCACTAGCCAGCAAGGTTGACTGTTGGCTTAATCATCAGTGAATGCGGTAGGCTCCGAGCCCTCAGTGGGAACGTATTGAGCTGACATAATAATTATACTTATAAATATTTATTAAGTAAATCAATCAATAAAATAAATTTGCTTCCCTTTTTCATAACATATACGCGTACCAAAATAAGTAAATTGCGTAATTTTGTATCGCAACAAGATAATTAAGTGCTTGTTTTGTACTCGGCTGCCGCGTGCCGGAGCCGGAACTCAATTTGGAACACACGTCGTTTCACCGACGAGACGGGAACTCGATTTATATGATACCCTTAATACCTGTGGAAATTCATATTTGTTTATGTACATATTGTAGGAACATAAATTTTGCTTGTTGTAAAGATATAGTGCGGGCCGGTGTCGTTCGCAGAGCGTATGTACATATAAATCATATAGTTATCTAACAGAGAAAGCAATAATTCGTCATACAACATTGTTTGCTTTGTTACGCTGTTTGTAATTGCAAAAGTGAGACTTAATCCGATATGATAGAGCTCAAATTTATACAGTAAAGACGTAAAATTGCCAATAATTAATTAAATACTAACAAGCAAAAATTTCTAAAATTTCTTCAGACGTCAACCGTTTTGGAGTAAGCCGAGACGACGAAAATCATCCGATCCCTTTGTTTCTCAAAATAAAAAGCTTCTTACTAAATATATTGTTAACGTCTCTAATACAACGTGTAATTTGAAACTTAACTTCAAACTAAGTAATTTTATTTTATTATTTGTTTTACCCATTTTAATGAACCTATTTATATATTGTTTAGTATTTGCGAACAGTCAATTGTAAAAAATGTTTTGATGTTTTATATTCATTTGCTAAAATTAATATTAAAAGAGAAGAAAATGAAAAATATTTCTAACTTTATATTAATTTGTACTTTAAGCCTTTTTATATTTGTGCTTGAATATATTTTTGAAATACATGTACTTAGTTATTTCCAACTTTCTATGATATAACATTCCGTACAATTTTAAATATTTCTTCATACTCAGTACAAAATATAAAATCTTTCGGTTATTTAAATGAATATGATTGAATAGTGGAATATATTTTGTCCCAGTTCCCAAGCTAACCCTCATTCAGTTCCATAATAGATCGTTATCCGAGCTTAAATATCGCGCAGATTTCCACGGAAGGTAAATATAAAATTGAGTTCTGAAGTGCCGGGAAAGCCGAGCTCACTTCATGTTAAAGTGCCACTACACATTGATATGCGAACATATTTATACCTATAACAAACTCTTATATATTGATATGCAAATATGGGCCTTATGTCTATGAGAATAGACAAAACTTTTGATGATTTCCAACTTATTCTCTCTCTGAAATACTCTATGAAATAGTCTAATACAATAATCAAAAATATTTGTCTATAAATTTTTCAGTAAAAGTACTCTCACAAATGCAAAGAAACTTGAGTAAAAAATATAAATTTTATGTTATCGATAAATAAAGTGATGGTTGACGTCAAAATGTCTCACAAAGTTAACAATAAAGACGTTAACTTTGAAGTGAATAGTTAATCCATAACCGAAGCGAGCATTGATCGAGACCTCTCCGCTACTAAACCATTTTAATAAAGGCATTTGTTATTTAAGCGGTTTACTTAACCGAACTTGATCCAATGTTTGGGTAAATCTGAGAAATTCCCGAAGAGACTTTAAGCCCACTAATTAATAAATTGATTTAAATATATTAGAAGATGTACAAACAGCTTCGGGTCCTGCGGCACAACCTACCCTGAAACTACGCATGCACAAAGGGCGGCGTGATATTGTAATGGAAGAATGACGTGACGTACCAACTTATTTTTATTTTATTTATTTTTTTTTATTTATTTAGCAACAAAAATATAACATCATTACTTGATGCCCCATTCACCGCCTGCAGGTTCCTGGTAATCCAATCGAAGTCAGTTAAGTCCATACGTCACAGTCTGATAGTCAATGACCGCTAGCGATGCTGCCCGTCCACCGCTTCCCGTAAGCGCAAAACTGTTATAGCACGAAACTGAACCTCCAGCGATCTTGTACGCTGACCGTGAGCTACGGCGATGACGTTTAAAATGTACCGAACAATAATGTTGATCTAACATATCAAAAAGTATCTATGCTGCCAGTGACGGATTGAAGATCCAAAGCGCCCTAGGCAATCACTTTTTCCGCGTGTACGTTTACGAGTGTATCGATGCTTGTGCAATATATTTTTTTATAGATTTAGATTAGTGATCAGCGTTTAGTTCTTAATAGTAGATATGTTATTTTCTTTATTTATTTAAAAATTCTGAGTTCGCGCGCCCCTTGTAGCTACGCGCCCCTAGGCACGTGCCTAGTTTGCTTCAGCGATAATCCGCCTCTGTGTGCTCTAGTCATTTATCATAATGTCTAGTTTTTGTTCCAAGAACAAAATGAAGTGCCAATTTCACACAATAATGTGCGAAGTTCTATAATTAAAATTCTTAAAAACTTGTTAAATTACAACTTTTGATTAAATTAAACACAAAGTAATAAAGATCTTAAATGTAATTTGGTTTTATTGGATGTAGATTACGTCTCCTTAAAATGTACACAAACACAATAATTGCCGCGCTTTTTGTATCTTTACGAAATGGATTTTTAATGCCACACCAAAAGCCGCTCGTTTCGGTCTGCGATGTTACTGTAACGGAGAAGGTCGTTATTTTTATGTTGTTGTTGTCTAAATCAGTAAAAGGACCACTTTTTTAATATTTAATTCGCGTTAAATAAAAACAAATATTACACGTGCTCTGCTTTTAAACAATTTCCTGAGTTCTTGGGTGCTACCCAAAGTGAATTCACTACGAAGCGTTTCTACATCGGATAAATGTATGAAACTGACAATGACGTTCGATATTTCACACGAGACAATCACATGTCTTTTCGAATGTCATTGTCGGTTTCATACAATTTTTTCGAATCCATCAGCGATATCGCCAATCGAAAAGTACTTTGAGTAGACCCATTATGTAGGTTTACGAAATACAAAAAAGAAACTCCACGACCAGAGCTTGTGCATATCTTTATATTGCATAAACTCGATCCTTCTTACAAAAACTAGGTCATACACGACACACTAAATATGCTTGCATCATTCTCAAGGGAATTTTGTTATTCTGTAAACAAAAGAAACTTCCTCAGGGAAAACCTTTTAAAACAACAGATTTTTATATTTTAAACAATTCCTTTCGCTTCACTTCATAACTTTTCTCATTTCTTGGGAATTTCAAATGCAAGTTCCTTCATTATAAATTAAAATTGGGGAAAACAATGTTCTTTATACTTGCAACTTTATTTTAACATTTCCTCGCTTAAGCGATGCACAAACAGTTTTCGGGAATATAACACAATGAAACTTTTAGGGCAGTTTTAATAAAATCTGGCTGTAGACATACTTCTCTTGCATATAAAGTTCAATAGTGTAGCTACGCTCATAGCAGAAAATTGAAACGTCACTGTAAAGCAGCCTCAAAAAGTCTCCAATTGGTCTAGAGATAAATATTAATAAGATACTTTGTATAGTGGCAAAGAGTCAATTTATTGATTTTTTTTTGTAACTGAGTCGCCACTGTTTGCCTTGAGGAGGCATTTACAGCTACACCGGGCTTGAGGTGGCAGGGCGCTGATGGCGCTTAGCCTAAACCTCGTTTAAGAACAATTTATTGAAAAAAAAACCGTGACGTCGATGTATCGACATCACACCTCTATACCGCGATCTAGAAATGAGGCGTATTGGCGCGGTTGGCCATCTAGCGGCGAAATTAATAACTTACATTTAATAAACTTGAACAGTC
The DNA here is from genome assembly GCA_013186455.1 of Papilio dardanus tibullus. Classification (NCBI taxonomy): domain Eukaryota; kingdom Metazoa; phylum Arthropoda; class Insecta; order Lepidoptera; family Papilionidae; genus Papilio; species Papilio dardanus. Next base: position 405,025 of record QDHC01002821.1, on the reverse strand, counting down.
ACTTCAATATGTAACAGCATCTTAAAGCCCACGCTTAAACTTCATATTCCACACAAGAGAACATCTATTAGGTTATAAACGACGCTTATTTTATGATCGTTTCGATATTCGGTAGTCTGTTACCTTTATTACCTACTTGAGCCTCAGTGACGATTCGTACTAAATCTACACTAAGGTAGTCCCTTAGTAACCGTTACCGTTACATTACTCTGTAGTACTAAATGTACAATTGAAATATGATTCATTTAAAAAAAGTACTTTGTAAATAGCGGAAGTGTTTACACCATTAGTTAAATTATAACTATTTGCAAACCTTTTAAGTTAATGCATCGGGCGCGGTTTGTACGTCAAACTTCTATCTTTTATAATTGGGGTAAGGGAATTATTGTTTTCAATTAAATAAAGTGTAATTCAAACTCAATTACGCAGCTGTTCGTTGAAAGTTATCACAGCTATACATATACAAAATCGGATTTTGCAATAAACCTAAGTACTTAAATTTAAAACACTTATTAAGCATGTTTCTTATACCAGTTTTTGCAAGGAGGTATACGAATACAAATCTAATCCCAGCTTTAGTCTTTCATTTGTAGACGTATCCATTATTGTGAAACAAGTTGTGACATTCATCAGAACGTATCCAATTAGCGCGGCCCCGCGGCGACCTACACATACATACGACCTTTTATCCTAAAAGCTAAAATTTCTTCATCAACCTTCTATTTGCCAAATTACTTACCCTGGGGTTTACCCAGAGTACATTCGCTACAAAGCGATTCTATAGCGAACGTCACAAATGTAAAACATATCGAATGGCAATGTCAGTTTCATACTTTTTGTCGATTCCATCTGCGATATCGCCAACCATAAAGTATTTTTGGTAGCCCCTCTGTACGGATAAGTGTCAGGTGTGGTACTTTTATACGTCGTTGCAATCGGTGTCTGTTTACAGTAAATTTATTTGATTTAGGTCACATTTGATAAAAAAATTTACAAGGTAACCTGGGCCTAAAAACCTCCATCCAAGATCCATTTTATTTCTCTTCAGCTTATTATAACTTAATTTTGTGAAGCGTGATTCAATTATATCTTGTGATTTACGCTCAAAATATCTTGTAAGAGGCATTTCTATAAATAATAGGAGAGATAACAAGTAATCAAGGCAAGCATTTATTTGCTTGTAAGCGGCTTTCTTCCGCCTCTACGTGACTCCTAACAAAGGAGACGCGTGACTTGTTCGGAGCAGGGATGCACTATGCCCGCTTTACTCTATTGTGCTAATTCATTTAAAATTGAGTAGGCTTTCATTTAAATTATTTGTTGAGTCAGAAATTACATTCTACTTTAGGTGACTTAAATACTATGTTTTCTCGCTTATTTAGGTTTGACTGTACTTTTATAAAAGAAAATCTCTTTACACTGTACTTCCATTAGTCCTTCATGTTGCGTCAGTGAAATATCTGGTAGTTTATAGATCACATTACTGTTAAACCAATTTGTCTGCCTTCTGCGTTAAACAACTAGTCTGGGACTAATTGTTCTTGACTAGACGAAATTGTCTAATTAAGTTTTTTTATAAATAGTGTCTGACTTTAACAACAGCTATTACTATACTACTATTGGTTTACGCCTCCAATGTTAATATGTTATGTTACCTGCACATATCGGCAAAGAAATTAATAGATATGTGTATTCGCGCAAAATATGCTAGTCGCGGAGTTGCGGAAAATGGAGCCCATCATGGGTCGAACCTTACGTTTGTACCTTACCAATGTTACTAAGTACCTAGTACGAGTAGTTTAGATGGATAGATGTTAGATGGTCTCTCTAGAACGTCTGCTGGAATGTGGATCCTGATCCCAAAGGTCCCAAAAGGATAGATGTAAAAAGCAATCTGGAAGCAAGCATACACGGGGACAAAAGCTTGTGATAAATCATTGTTAATTATTATATGTTTTTAGTTAGACAATTTGTATATTAGACAGTAAAGAAGGTTTTAAATTATTCAACACATGTGCACACAAAATGGAAGTTTGTACAAAATTATAACATCTGAGAACTAAGGGATCCTTAATTATGAGATTTGCGTACACTTCTTTAGAAAGTTAAATTATTGTGTTAAAATAATATTGTACATTTATTTAACTGAGAGAAAACCTACTAAATGTGATACTCTGTCGCTTAATTAATCATCCTATATGTTTAGTAATTTCATTTTACTTTAAAGTTTTACAAGCTGAGTCAAATATAAAGTTAATCATGAATCTTGTCACACTCAAACCTTACTTAGACTGATTTAACTTACATTTTGCATTTCTGGATATGCACAAATTTCTTTTTTAAAATCACCTGGAGTGACGTAAGTGGCTTTTATTCAGTTTAAAGCACTGAACTTGATTTATACTACCTCGAGCTTGCTCTTTGACTTTATTTTTTTAGGAAAGGAACTCTTTCAAATAGAAATACAGTAACTTTTCATTATATTGTAGAATTACAGATTTAACATAGTATTAGTATAAAGCGTATAATCCAGCGGCTTGAGCGCTTACCGAGCGTCATGTAACGGTATCATTGTAAGCTTTTAAGCGCTAACCGCTTGATGGATGACTTTTACATTTGTTAGAGAAAAGTTTGAAACGAATAGGGAAAGTTTGGAAAACATTTTAGATTAAGGACCCAGTTACATTATTATAGAAAAGGGGATGATCGATTCCGAATAAAACGCTGGATTTGAAAATGAACACTTTAATTGCACTAGAGATATCGTTATTCGTCGTTAGTCGTCGTTCGCGCTTCGCCGGATACTCTTTCATTCTCTTTCATCTCGCTTTCACGCCGTCTCGCTCACACTTCCGTTTAATTCCATTTCATGCATACTACTTACGTTCCATTCCATCACTAATTGATACTTATATGTAAATATAGTTTTATCTATACTAATGTAAATAAAATGTTTAATAGCATAACTAACCTATATACTATTTCCGCTGGCGCGGCCTAAATCGTTTGAATTGTTTGCTTTGTGGAAAAGGTATGTAACAGCAATCGATAGCTCTACATACAGACTATCTACTATTTGAATAGAAATGTTTCTTGAATGTTCGAGACATTCGATAGTTATTACTCCAATGTTCTCTCCTACAATAGTTTAATATCCCTCGCGATAATATAATCATTTAAGTTATCTGTATTAAATACTTACTGTTACTCAGTAATAACATTTTATTTATAATTTATATGAAATTAGAATTATTTCAGTTACTTCTTCACCTACTTCTAACAGAAGAAAGTTATCAAGTCAGTGGGTTTTTATGTTTTGTAAATTGTTACTGAAAACTAAAGTAATATTTTCCTAATTAAATTACAGTAAAGTACATTACGAGTGTAAACATTACATATAGAATAAATAAATAAGTTGTACCTCACCTCAAGTAATCCAATATGAAATAAGTTAACATGTAATAACTTTCCACTGAGCTATTGACGTCAAGGTAAAGTATAATAAAAAGAAAAGTTGACATTTCCGATGTAATTTCCGTAATATAAGAAATATTATTTTATACAGGCAATATTAATTCTGCTAGGATTCTCTACTGTGAAGATTGAAGTATAAAAACTCTTTGCTAGTATGCTGGCAACCAAGACATTTGCCACTCTGATATTAAGAAAAACATAACTGAGAAAAACAATAGAAAAGCGCGCGAATAACGAAGATGTACTCACGTAAAGATATTTATGCATTTTAACCTCGAGGCTTACGCAATGTAATGTCTTATGTCGGCGACGCCTGTGTCCGACTAAAATAACCTAAAAAAGCAGACTTGCCTTGCCTTGTGTTCAAAGGGCCTAAGACTAAACACGTAATATAAATTCCTCGTGGCAAAACTCATGCAAGCAGCAGGTTTTTCCCAGTAAAGTATGATTTTGTTTGCATGCAATTCAAATACTGACTGGGTCTTTTTTAATATAACTGGAACATAAACTAGCAAACATGATATAATTATATACTTCAAAGGAATACTTGCAAATACAAGCGAAATATTATTTTAAAATGTACAGTTCAGATCGCAATCTCTCAGGAAACGAATTGTAAATGGCATTTGTAAGTTGTAATTTCATTTCCAGCATTTAAAGTAAAGTAGACTTTCAAGAAATGCAACTTTAAGTCAACGAAACCTGTAATTTAACAAAGCTTTACAATAATTGAATTCATTATGTAGATGCCAAAATTATGAATATTGAGTTAGGTTACTTTTTTATTTCCAAATCTTACTTTTTACTAATATTATAAATGCGAAAATTGGTTGGATGGATATTTGTTTCAATTTCAAGATATCTACGGAACGCCTCAATTGATCTTGGCCAAATTCCACAAATGTAGAACACAGTAGTGAAGAACACATAGACTACTTACAAAGTTTTTTTAGTCTCGGGCAGCCGTAGTCGCGTGCGACAGCTAGTTTTCCTACAAAGTTGAAATTTTCTATAAAAGTAAGTTTGAACAAAAGATTGCAGAAGCAAAAGTAATCTCGTCGAAATAAATCATTGCTCAACCATTGTCCCCGAGGAAGTGAAAAGCAACGAGGCCGACATCAGAATCCAATTCTCTCCCAGTAAGTAGTTATGATTCTATGTGCGACTCTGCGAGCGTTATGTCTCTGAGATGGAATAAACTTGGCCAATTCGCACGCCTCCGCTAAGGCTGCGTTCTAATAAAACATTGTTTTAGAAATACTTTTAGCCCAATTCCTCTACACGTTCTTTTCTTAAAAAGAAGGCGAAGTTCTGTGCGTTTTCTTCTCTGTTGAATAAGGTAGGTAAGGGCATCTTTAATTTCAAATGTCTATGTGTGAGCGATCGCTTCGAGATTTTGGTAAATCCAGGTAACCGTTTGCTTGTTAGCCAAAAAAATACAGACGTGCCGCAAAAAATACTACACCAGACGTGAGACCAAAAATACCATTTTAGTTTCTACTAAAATTACAGTTATGTGTGAACACAGCTTTACTCCAATAGGCTTATAGAAGAGTTAGTTTGGATCCGCCTCAGTAAGGATTGGAGTAAAGACTGTTACGTCTATTTTATTACTTTCAATATGGCAGCCATGCGCGTAAAGATTCACTGCTAGTTTACTTAGCCCTTATAGAGTTTATTAATGTCTTCGGATTTGTTACACGATTCGATTTTAAGTTAATATGTATCATTTAAAGTTATTGATTTTAGAAAATCTAATATTTAACTATCTAAGATAGCAGATTACCCTTAAGTAGGCCAAGTGAAGAAGGAAAAAGAAAGTAGGATAACAAAAGCTTTTTACTTAATTTATAGGTTTTCTCGACATTTGTCGAATATAGATACTGATTTTTATTTTTGGGGGAAGGACAGGTTAGTGAGATATCTACTCACTAAAACCCCCTCGGTGACCATCCTCTAGGGCGACTGCGAGGGTCCCGGGATCTTCAGTGAAACACACCAGGACCCTCAGCACTGAGATTCTGTACGACCCCCACAATGCGTTCTTGTGCCTTCACAATATTTAACAACATGGGACCATGCCATGTTGCCAACTTTCCGGGAATTACGTACATGGCGATCAGGGCCCTCACCCTAACATAAAAGTACCTACCCTGCAAATGATTTTGCCAAAATTAAGTCAAATATAAAAAATGAATAAATTGGATTTAATAAAGCTTAGGAATATAATTTAAGGAAGTGCCCTCCACTTGGGGCACGTCAGATTAATTTATATCCCGCTGTGGGTGTAAGGGGGGACACGGGAACGCACTAACTCGCTTCTAATTAACTGACGACATTCCTTTAATGTAATTTGTATGTATGTATGTGTAATTTCATTAGTTCACATTAATTACATTGCTAATGTGCCGTTAGAAATAACTTAATAAGAGTAATGTAAAACCGTTTATATTTTACTTTACTCGATGTTTTAATTACATGTGTAATTAACAATATGTATTGGAAAATAAATAATAATCATATTGGAAGAAAATACTTGGTTAATTAAAGATCTTTAATTTTGCCTAACACTTCAAGGTAACAAATATCTTACGGCCAAATACAAAATCGAAGTTCAGAGACATGAAAAGTATAAAATTAGGAGTTTAACTGCGATCCTAATTAAAACATTGCTACATATTTTTATGACGCTTCAGTATTTGACCATTAACCTGTATACCAGTAGTCATTTTTTACCTTTGGACTTCGTTAAGCCGAGTTGCGGAAAAAACAGAGATTTTACTTCGGTGTAGGGCCGTTTTTTACGTAACATCGCTCTAATAAAGCCCTAGACTTAGACAGTATATTTTAGTCAAGATATACAGAATGGAAATGTCATATATTGACACAACGCCGCGTGAAAACCTCGACATCGATACAAGGAAATGATGGCACGAGGCAATGACACGCCAAATGTGGATTCCAAGAAACGGTGAAAACATGTGTGTATCAGAAAAACACTGTTTATTGTGCCAAACTTTTTTTTACGTTTTTAATATACAATCTTATCCTTATCCTTACAGAGTATAAAACAATAACGTTTTTTTATGTTTGTCCCTATATATGCTTGAATCTTTAAAACTACGCAACGGATTTAGATGAGATTTTTTTAATAGATAGAGTGACTCATAAGGTACGTTTTCATGTAAAATAGTAGTCACAATATAGTAGCGTAACACTGATAATTTAGAAGTTTTTAAAAATAATGACGTAAATTAAAACATTTTATCATCAGCATTGTACCGGTTTATAATAATTGATTTAAAAGCTTGTTTTTTATTAAAGAAAAACGTAGACACTTTTCTGTTACAGTATTATTCTATTACTAAAACCCTTTTATGTTTACATAATACATACTTGTATTAAAATTATATACAAGAAAAAGTTATTTAAATGATCCAATTTGATTTCAGCGTGTTTCTAAGAAAATCTGATTCTATAAACTCAATAAAAGCGAGATATAATTTTATGAGAAGATGCATTCGATTGTAGGATTTAACAATTCTCTTTACATTCCCTTAACAAGCACAATTCAAGCATTATGTTTATTAGGCTATAATTTCGTCTGTAATTTTAAATTTTAAGTACTTATACATTCGTAGTTCGTTCTGCTCGGTACTGAGTACGTCTCACGTGAAATATGAAAATGAATACGGCCCTGGCTATTGATTTAAGCTCTGTGAGACAATAAAAGTAAAGAGCCGTGAAAGCCACGCGAAAAGCTCGTGACTCCCAAGAGAGGGTATTTATGAAATTGTTACCATTTTACGTAACTAAAGTATGAATTTTACTTGCAAATATGTGAAATAGGCATGAAATCATGTCGTTTATTTATTACCATAAAGTTTCACGCTACATTTCTAACCGGCTTCACAAGACCGAGTTCGCGATAAAAAAACGGCGTAAGGCCGTGTTTTGCGTGACAACGATCTAATGAAGGTAACAGAAAGCTAATGTGTAATACCAGCCCCTTTATAATAGTTGATGGTAACTGAAATGTTCAACTTACAACCTCGAAATGCTTTAACATAGAAAATATTCATATTAATCAAAAATATATTCACCACGCGGAAACTTCTGGAAATTCCCAAAGCTGTAAGTGACCCAGATAAAGATAAAAAGTAATAAATGGTAAAGTAATGCCGTCTGCTTGGATATCGGTTTAGCATTTTTAGTGTCGATTTTGGCTCTAAACGAGGCGTCATAATGCAAAGCTATCGCTCCACGTGCGCCATCCGCAGCCAGCGCCATTACAAATACATTTAGCTGTTTGATTTATCGTCACAGAGCCGATAAACAAACTCATTTATTTATATTTAATACCTATTTTTATTACTTTTTAATATGTTTGCTCTTGAAAGTTATTAATCTAGAATCAATGCTTTTCTTTTGGACTTTACCTTTCCATTTTGTGTTTTAACAAAAGCATGTATAATCCATTTTCTGTATTACACCAGTTATTATGGTTCAAAGAAAATTAATTGAAGAGAGCTTAAGTGGTTTAGGTAATCTATTTTAACATATATTTAAAAAAAGTTTTTAAAAATACACGTGAAAAAAATTGTTTCATTACAATAAAATATCGAGTGGAAAATTGGTGGAAAAAAAAACAAATTGAAAAGGCCGCCAGTATCGATACGTCAGCCGGTGTGCCGGAAGCGGCCGTCGCGCCCACCGCACTCTTATACCTTACAGCTTTTACCCTCCCGATCTATCATAATATGAAAAAGATTCCCCCACGCAATCAGCCTTTCAACGCGAGTCTATATAACCTTTTTAAGGCTGTTGAAAGGACGAGGCGTGTTAAATAAGCTCAGCCAAGGCTTGATGTTATTTATATTATTCTCAGTATCTTTATATACTCTAGGCCTAATTATTAAGCTTAATAATTAGTAGTCAAATTCCACCAACCTGCAACGCAGACACTGTCTGCAATACAGCCAAAGGTTCCGCAGAAGCCTTACTCTATTCCGAGTCAAGGGACCGCTGGCCAGCTCCCACAGAGTCCAGAGCACTTCGTTCACCAATTTAATGTTTATCAGGAGAAACACTCGCCGCAGGTCTTTGCATGCAAAGAAAGCGCATTGAACTTTAAATCAATTAAGCTTTTCCTTATAAAATGTTTTTTTTTCTCATTTCAGCAAATCATTTTTCATTCTAAACAGCTAATTCAATGTTATCAATCGTACAGAAATGTGATTTAGTTATATTATTTTTTTTAAGCTTTAATACATATTAAAGTTGTTTTTAGTTTAGTATTTAAGTTGATGTGTAAATTACAAAGTTGTACAAGATGTTCCTAAAACATTAAACAACGTGTTAACAAGCTACAATTACCTTGTCTCGTGTAAGCCTCTCCCACGGTTTTACATCGCATTTACTTGTCAATATATCAAGTATATTAAAATACTAACCGTTGCTATATTCAGAAATAATGTAGCTTTCCAATCGTGAAAGATTTTGTTAAACGGGTCCAATAATTTTTGAGTTATTTTAATATATACAAGAATACAAACCTTTCCTTTATATAATACTAGTTGTTGTGCGCGACTTCGTCCGCGTGGAATTAAATAATATAGCCTATGTTACTCGGGGATAATATAGCTTTCTTATGGTGAAAGAATTTTTGAAATCGACCCAGTAGTTCTTGAGTTATTTCAATACACACAAAAATAAAAAGTTTGTCTCTTTATAATATTAGTATAGATTAGTATACAGTCAAACCTGGGTAAGCCAGACTAATATTGCGGTCCCTTGCACTCTCGACTTGGTTCGACTGTACTTGATACAGATGACGACAGATGACGATGTTTCAATCATTAAATTGAAACACTGCTTGTTTAAAAATTGTACCTTTTGTGTTAATATTCTCTTATTGAATAAACTAGAAATTTATTTTTACAAGTACATGGATAAAATATTTATATATTTCCTCATGAGTCACATTAGGGCAATTACGCACTATTCGGCTTACGGAGCCTCCCTCGAGATAAGGCCTGTCACAGACAGACGTTACACGTGTGTGGATATCTGACAAGGGAATTTTCCTCTTAAAACACACTCCTTCCCTTTGTTCTAATTCACGATATCTACTTATTTATAAAACCAATAGATTTACTATTTAAAACAATCGTTTTTAAATACGTTTAGTTATGCGGCGCGTTTATTAACTAACTCAATTGTAATTGTATTTTTATTGCTTATCCTTATCTCCTTGCATAGTATAAAACAATAACGCTTTTCTATGTTCGTTATATGCTTGAATCTTTAAAACTACGCAAAGGATTTTGATGCGTTTTTTTTTTAATATATAGAGTGATTCATAAGGAAGGTTTTCATGGATAATACATTCACAGTATAGTAGAGTAACACTGATAATTTAGAGGTTTTTAATATGATGTCGTAAATTAATACATTTTTAGCGCTCACATTGCAAACGCAGCAGTATTTAGTATCAGCATTATACGTTTTTGCAACCGTGCCAAGCAGGGGCGGGTCGCTAGTATAAAATAATCAATAATTAGCAAATTACTGATATTATCTCTAACGAGTTTAATGTGTTCAGGAAGATATATCTTTACTTACTTTTTATGTTTATAAAGTAATAAGTATATCGTTCATTGTACCAATATTGGTTGCCATTCGTGTTCATTTATGTATCAACAAAACAATAGCATTCGGCAGATGCTATCAAATATCTTCTCTGATCGTAAAACTATTTTATGGCTCAGTGTTTTAGCAATTGGGATATTTATGTGTTTTTTTATGAACACTAAAATGTCACAACACAGCTCGTTTAACCTTTTGACCTTTTTTTACAAAAAGTATACAGTAATCGCTAATTAAAACATTTTGTTCAATTCTAATACAATAAATAGCAGAGAAAAGATTTGTTATTCTCTTTGTCCTTAGCTCATAACTTAATGTACTGATATTAAAAATTCTTTTACTAATAAAAATATTTTCTCTCATAAAATAACTTAGTCTTTGTTGTTTAACTCCTATTTAACATATGTTTACACATTCAGACATAAATGCTTAACTTAATTGTTTACAATTTTACCAACATAAAGAAATTATACAATCCAATAAACACTGGGTACTTTGATTCCTTCTAATGTTTAAATTCTCGTGTCAAATCCGGACAAGAAACTGTTCGTAAACGCAATCTGTACTAAATATTCACCCTACGAAACATTCATATTGCGTAATTATTACCGATTTAGGGACAGCTATTAAAATTAGCTTCTTTAGCGAGCGTCGCGAATTCTCCTTAATTTTGCTTACGAGATCGTTTTAATTAAAAGGGAAGTTATTCCCGCAAGCGGCGAGCGAACAGCGGGCAGCGGGGAGAGGCTTCCATCGCATTAAACTTTGAACTTGTTCATTTCAAACAAATGTCTTTTCACAAATATCTGAATAGAAATTGACGTTCCCATAGCTCTGCAAGCTTTAATTGTTTGAGTAACGATTCAATTCTCAGACAGAAATATATTAAAAATCTGAGTAGATATAAAAAAGTACATAATACTAACAACTATGTTTATTAATACCTATGTGAATTGTATGAAACATTTAAACATATGCGGAACAGTTATTTTCTTGTTTTATTATTCAGATGAAAGCAATGCTTTTGTAACAGGACCTTTGTTCAAGTCTGTGCTCTACAGCGCTGAGTATGCCTACTTGACCAGTAGCAGCAATTAGCTTCTAAACTAACCCCAATTTACAGTCGTTAAAAATGCATCAGCAGTCCAGCGACCGCTTGAATCCGTCGGTAAAGTCTTCTTAAAGCACTCGGTGTATGCCGGGCCTGGCAATCAACCTAGAAACTAGGCTACTGTGTTACGGAGTATTACTTTTTACCATAAAACATTGGAGTTACGTGACCAAAAAACGATGCTACAGTAGCTTAAAAATAAATTATGAATGTAAAGTGATATAATGTCTCGTCACAATTTATATTCATTGGAGAAATACACAATTTGCTTCCAATAAAAATGTAAATCGCCGCGAATCAATTGAATGAAGACCGAAGACTTAGTTAACTGCGGCTGAATAATTTTTAGTCTTATAAAAAGGATATTACAAGTGAAAACTTAGTGAGAATAGTAAGTGTACAGAAAATAGATTATTGTACTCTTCTCCAGGGGGTTAATGAAAACCGGCGCTGCCGTCCTACCACAGCACATGCCGAGTGAACTCCTTTTCTCATTTAATTTAATCAATAAATTTTCACTTAATTGATTACTGTGCTAAATACATAATTATTTTATAAGAGCTTATGAAATACTAATGAATTGTTAAAGTATGCAATTGTACAAATATAACTAACATAAGTTAACAAAATATAATTTCCAATATAATTAGTCGTAATGTCTGACCTTAATTTTATCGAAAGCCTTACATATTATTTATCATCCCGTCTACGAAAATAAGTAGTCAAATAATATTGTTAACGTAGATTTGTCTATGCGTCTTCTGTGAAGTTATTTATAAATATTAGTACTACTAGTTAATATAAAAGAAATCTCCTAAAATTCATGTTAATTATAAACTAAGTATGAATTTCATATAAAACAAAAGGTATTTTTACGCTATACTTACCTCAGCCGTAGTTTCCATTATGGAAATTTAGCTTATTACAAAATCGAACTTAAATTTAAGCCATAACAGACAAGGTCGTTGTTTAGTAAGTCAAGTACAACGTCTATTTAACTAGGGAAGCAACTTTTAGTAGCTGGCACCAAGCCAAGACACGGCAAGTCAAGACCAAGCCACGCCTATCTGAGCCAAGGCACGCGGCCATTCGGGTTTAAAGTGAGGCAACTTTTAATGAGCCTCTTGTTTGTCCCTACTGAAAGACACGTGGAAGAGGCAAGCTTTAATTAATATAACGACGTTCGAAATCACTTGAATGAATTTTTCGTACTACTTATATTTTTGGTTATACACGCATAAGTAGCACGTACAAGTTTGTAATAATAACTTAACCCTTAATAACCCAGAGTATCAATTTTGATACCAATCTTTTAAAGTAAATGCTCACATTACTATTAGTTTTTTATAGGTTTGCTGTAAGTATTTTACTGTTGTATAATATTCTTTCCAACGAAATTAAAAAAAAAAAACACTTTCGTAAATCGGGCATTTAAGGGTTAAATACTTTTTTATCAACCACCAAAGATTTATATTTTTCTATTCTCCAGAAAGATTTTGTAGGATAAACGGTATACTTCATAATTTACGTGCAAACATAATAATAGCTTGAGTTAGTAAAGCTTCTCTTTAATGTCTAAAAATTACGGTTATAAAAATTGTATTTCTGTATTCCATGAATTCTATTTTCCATCTCAAATTGTCGAGATGGAACCTAATTGGATCTGAATGAGTTTCAGTTATCCATCTCCGTCCCGATCGTAGTCTACTATTGTCAGAGTTGGTTAAGTGCTCGCTACCATTCCATCTCGCTCTATGACCTACATTTACGTTATAGTTATCTCAATTTAATTAATTAAAAAATATAATATTCATTTTGTTATTTACTTACGAGCAAAGACAGAATTTGCATAGTAAGTAATTAAATTACGACTATTTCAAAGTTAACAAACAACGTTTGTATTTTTTCGGTAGAGTCATCATTGTCATTGTCTCCTGTCCCTTTCATAATTAATGCGCATGACAAAGCCAACGTTGGAATATGCATGAATACATTTTTTCAATTTATTTACTTGTATTAATACAGTTTATAGTATGAAAATAATGTTACGAAATCTTCTTCAGTATTGAAGTACGAATTTATAAGAATAACTGAACCTACGTGTATTTTTAATTTATCGCTTCATCTCATATATAGTTAGCAACAAAACACTTTTGTTGCAGTTTCAAGGATGCCTCTTCATTTGTCATCATGGCATTCAGTGAGGGTGGCATGAGAGAGCGTGGTGCGAGAGCGAGATGCGTGCCGGCCGGCGGTGGCTGGCGACCCTAACCCTGCTGCTCGCAGTGCGCTTCACGCATATGAGGGCCTCCTCAACTGACCGCCTAGACCACCTGGACCTGCGCCAGGACCCCGGCAGGCACCACCACAGACACAGGCACAGGCAGACGGACGCGCCTGTCACTCAATATTACAACGAAAACTTTGATTTACTTCCTCACTACGATCCTTTTACCTTTAACGAATTCTTGGACAGGGAAATATTAAACTTCGAATCTTACGTCAACGACAAAAAGAACGACTGGATTCAAATGTCCAGTGATATAGGGGAGTTGAAGGACAAGAAGCACCAGCACTGGCCGATAAAGCGCGAGGCTGTGATAGAGGGCGACCTGGTGCTGGGCGGTCTGATGATGGTGCACGAGAGGTCCGACAATCTGACGTGCGGGCCGGTGATGCCGCAGGGGGGCGTGCAGGCGCTCGAGACGATGCTCTACACGCTGGACATCGTTAACAAGCTGAAACTAATCCCGGGCGTCACGCTGGGCGCGCACGTGCTCGACGACTGTGACAGGGACACGTACGGACTGGAAATGGCTGTCGATTTTATTAAGGGTAAAGTGTTTTTCAAATTATTGTCAATTTCATATGAATACATTGCATTATGTTCTTTAATACGTACTAATTTTAAATACAAACTTGTAGAGGATTATCATATTCAAGCTTGTTTACTTGTATAATTTTCCCGTTTATTAATATTGACAGGACACCCAAAATTTGAGTAAGGGCAAATAGCAAGGGTTCCACATGGCTCAATAAAGTTTATAGTCGTCCAAAACTAATAACAGTTTACGGTTATTACTCCCTCAAGGCTACTTAATTTTCTCACACCGTATCCACGTCAACACCCTTGTGTTATAAAGTTACAATTCTGTTTTAATTACAAAAATAACACAAAAATCATTTTTTTTGTTATCTTGTACTTGCCTACCATTATCATACTTTTATGTAGTTACTATTCTTAGGATCAATAAGCAACATAGATGACGCGGAGTACGCGTGCAACGCGACTGCGGTACGCAAGGTCATCTCCGGCGTGGTGGGCGCCGCCTCCAGCGTCACATCCGTGCAGGTCGCAAACCTCCTGCGCCTATTCAAAATACCGCAGGTAGAGTCCTAGTTTTGATGATAGATGACGCTCTACAAGTTACAAAATCATAGAGCTAAGTTTTTACGATATACTTTAAACACTGTTGTTCTTGCGGTAGGTGTCATTCTTCTCAACGTCTCCGGAGCTGTCTAATAAGGCGCGTTTCGAGTACTTCACGCGCACCATCCCCAGCGACCTGCATCAGGTGAAGGCAATGGTGGAGATCGTCAAGCAGCTCGGCTGGAGCTACGTCTCCATCATATACGAGGAGTCAAGCTACGGCATCAAGGTCAGCATCGACATTAGATGGTCCTGTATCTAAGATGTTTTTGTTGAGTGTGGTGTAACATACGAGTCAAATAAATGATGATATCTTAAGCAATTATGAACTAGACTGGTATTCAGGGTATTGACCCGTATTAACGCTTCATGCACGGAGACTTCTAATGGAATGTCAAGTCTGCAGTCACAGTGGCACGACAATCGACTGCATGTCATGTTTGTTTGCTGAACAAGTTTAATTAGAGAAGCAGTCAGCTGCAGGCGACCTGTTTGTCGCACCGCTACCTTCAAAGCCCGAAGAACAATTTGATAAAGCTTGCTTCAGATGTTTAGCAGAATTTATCGACTTAATTTATCTAACAACTACGAGTATGTATTGCATTGCTGCTGCTAAATGTACTATCAATAATTATCCAAGAAATATAAAAAATACAGATATATAAACATACAAAAATACAACTCCCTATCTAGTCAGCAATTTAACGTTATCGTCCTCACCAGGCATTCGAGGAGCTGGAAGCGCTGCTGGCCAGGAATGGCATCTGCATAGCGGTGAAGGAGAAGCTGGCCAAGGACTCGGGCGTGGCCACCGAGACCGCCTACGACAACATCGTGCAAAAGTTGCTTACCAAACCCAGGGCTAGAGGTCTGTGAACAGCGTTAGGCTAAGTAGTATAATGTTCTATCAATCTGCACAACATTGTAAAATATATAATTACAATGTCTTTATTAAAATACGAGCGAATTTTTACACTTAATTAGTGAACATGAAAGTGTATAGAGAATGCAATTAAAAAGCGACAGTTAACTATCGAGGTGTCACCTTTGTATAGCCAAGAATTTAATTAGAGACGTCGATAAAATGATGAAGAAGTTTTGTTTACACGGCCACTGCTTCAGCGAATAAACAAATAAAAACTCATTTACCTTCAAATAAAAAGGCAAGACCCGAGCTACTTTCCCAAATTAAATTACATTCCGCTGTTGACTAGGTAATTCTGTTCTAATAAGGTAAAATCTAAAAGAAATTGCCTCTAAACAAATTCAATTTTCAACAGGAATATTATTGTGTTGTAATATGATGTTAAATATGAGTGTAATTTTCTAAGATCAGTGTGTTTTGTGCTAGTTTGTGTTAGAATTTATAAAGCTAAACTAAAGACCAAGCCAATGCCAGAGTTAGACCCAACTGTTGCATCGACAAGCCCAGCGTATATCGCTAGGATTGCATACGTTGTTCACTTTATGTGTGATTTGCTTGGGCTTTTTCCTTTCTCCTACTCTCTTACAGCAATATTTAAAAAAACAGTGTCTCATATCAGTGTCGAGTAGAATGGTCCGCTTGGTGGAGCGATCTGATACAAATAATTTATCTAAATGTGTTCAGCGCTGTGTCGCTAAATGGCAATCATTGGTTATAGACGAAGCGGCGGATTCAATTTGAGCGGCCACTTTAGCGAGAAATTGTTTCTTGTGTCACATCTGCTGCGCCACGCCGCATTACTGGGGACCCTGATAACACCCGAGACCCACGCAATATTGAAAATAATCAAAGTGACCTTTTATCCATCAATTATATGCCAACTGAAAGTGAACTCAAGTGAACGTGAATAGTTCATCGTTGTTTATAAAATTAGGTAACACTTTTACAAGAATAATAAAGTGATAGAAGCTAAATTAAAAAAAAATCGTTTCACCGAATACTATCTGCTAAATGCTTGTTTGTACGCAGGAGCGATAATCTTCGGATCGGACCAAGAGGTGGCAGGCGTGATGCGCGCGGTGGAGCGCGTCAACGCGACCGGAGCCTTCAGCTGGATAGGTTCGGACGGCTGGAGCGCACGCGCCCTCGTCTCGGACGGCAACGAGCGCGCCGTCGAGGGCACCATCAGCGTTCAGCCGCAGGCCAATGACGTCACCGGGTTCAAGGAGTACTTCCTCAACCTCAACGTTAAGAACAATAAGAGAAATCCCTGGTTCACAGGTTTTGAATTGCTATTTTTTCATAGATTTTTATCGAAAGTTACTAGTTTAACATTTATTTATGGTGTCCTCTTTACCAGAGTTCTGGGAAGCACACTTCCAGTGTCGCTACCCGGGCGGGCCGCGCACCCCCTACAACACGCAGTACGTGCGAAACTGCTCCGGCAGCGAGCGTCTCACGCACGACAACACCAAGTTCGAGCGACAGCTGCAGTTTGTCTCTGACGCCGTCCTCGCCTTCGCATATGCTATACGGTTAGACTATGCCATTACCATTATCGTCGTTTACCAGCGTTTCTACGATTTTAGTTTATTTTGACAAGGTTCCTATATTTATCATATGCTGGTTCCAATCAGAAATCCCTACGTAACGTGTTACATGTTTAATGTTTAGGGACATGCACTTGGCGGTTTGCGGCGGCCGGCGAGGCCTGTGCGACGCCATGCGGCCTGCAAGCGGCGCAGAGCTGCTCTCCTACCTTAGGAAAGTCAACTTCACCGGTAAGCAGTAACATTTCTTTGCACGCTATTAACTTTTGCGTTTTAGTTGCTTAACTTAAGTCATATTAATATAGGTATAAGCGGCGACGAGTTCCACTTCGACGCCAACGGCGACGGGCCTGCGCGCTACAACATCCTGCACTTTAGACAGGTGGCGCGTGGCAGCTACCGCTGGCTCAAGGTCGGACAGTATCTCGACGGAGTGCTACAACTTAACATCGACGGTAAAATTTAATATAATTGAAGGACGGAAAACAAAAATTGTTAGATGTCATTTAGATAGTAGTAGATTTTAACAGATTCGTCAACAGACGTAATCAAAAAGGCTCTTATGCCATTTGATATAGCCTGCCTATATACATATAGCCTATCTCATCTTTGCTTTGATGAGATAATGTATGCGGTGCAGAGATTCAGTTCAAGTGGGGCGAACGGCGGCCGCCGGAGTCGGTGTGCAGCGCGGAGTGTGAGCTGGGCCAGGCCAAGCAGTACGTCGAGGGAGAGAGCTGCTGCTGGCACTGCTTCAACTGCACCCAGTATGAGGTTCGTTGAGGCAACTACGACCTTAGAGTCGAAAGTTCAAGGTTCTTATTGCAATAGACGACGTTTGGTAACAAAGAGGTGTTTGTTGTCAGATCCGTTCACCGTTCGTGGAGACGGCGTGTATGGTGTGCGAGCGCGGCACGCTGCCGGACGCGGCGCGCACGCGCTGCCAGCCCATACCTGAGCTGTACCTGCGCCCCGACTCCGCCTGGGCCATCGGCGCCATGTCCTTCTCCTCGTTCGGGATACTGATCACTGCGTATGTAAACACATTTACGAAATTTTTGGGTTGAAAAATCTTCGCAATAGAGGGCAATTATGACTTTATTTTGTTAAGGTCGAGTTTTATAAGTTCCTTTAACTAAATTTAGATTTAAGATGCAGGGAGTGCGGGCAACTGACGTACTACCGTACTGTACTTGTTGGTTGAAAATTCACTTGATAAATTCTTAAACGTATATAACTTTATATTTATCTCACTTTCACTGATTTATATCAAAGCAAAATACAGTTTTATAACATAAAATGGTAAAATGTTGTTCTGAAAGTGCACGCACTTAAGATTTTCTTTGAAAACTCGAGGCTCCCAGAGTGGCGGCTGTGAGCCACATTAACCTCACAAGTTCATGCGGTCTGCATCAAAATATGCTTTAACAATTCTACAAATATATTTTTCTTAAGAATTATTTAATTTTTTTCATTTCTTAGAAAATATTTTTATAGTAAATCATAAAACATGATAGCCTCTTAAAGCTATGCGATATATTTTTCTGATTATTTGCTTTTTAAAAATCTCATTTTGATTACTTCTAAGAGAATAATATTTTTCATCAGTAATTTCTGTACGTATGTTCATTTCACTGTTACCATCATCCTAAAAATTGGATTTTGTCGAGCACAATATCGTATAATGTTGTATAATAAAATGTATTTATGTAAGGTTCGTGTGCGGAGTGTGGGTGCGGCACGGCGCGACGCCGGTGGTGCGCGCGAGCGGCCGCGAGCTCTCCTACGTGCTGCTGGCCGGCATCCTCATGTGCTACCTCGTCACCTTCGCACTCGTCTTCAGACCCACGGATGTCCTCTGCTCTATACAAAGGTCTGTAATACTCAGCATCATCATTAGCTAGGGTATTTTCAACTAAAGTATTGGTAATGGGTTCTTTTTTGGACAAGCATAGCATCAGATGCTTAGGTTTATCTCTAAATTTTTAATCTGAGTATGCAGGAATACAAATAGCCAAATCCAATCTAATTCCTACTACGTTAAAGAGCGCAGTACCTACAGCAAATCCAATTAAAACGTAGCACGAATTTCAAAGCACATGGAAACTAAATTGAAACTATACTCGAGGACGAAAAATACACATTCCCGAGCGACAGTATTTCCCAAGCGTGTGAGTTTAGACAATTATTTTTGCACAGATTCGGCACGGGCTTTTGTTTCACTGTGGTGTACGCAGCGCTCCTCACCAAAACCAACAGGATCTCGCGCATCTTCAACGCCAGCAAGCACTCCGCCAAGCGGCCCGTTCTCATCTCACCCAGCTCGCAGCTCGCCATCTGCGCCGGCCTCGTCTCTATACAAGTAACACTCTGTTTACTAAACTAAATGTTTCGTTCTAAAAAAAATATTGTACTTAACAAACATACTGTGATTTACTATAGTTTAAGCACTTAAACAAAATAAGATTATCCTGAGTCGAATATCTCACTCTCAAAGCTAGTAAAATCATCGTCTTTTTATTGCTACTTCGGAGCGTAGAGTTATGACACTAATTATTAAAAAAAGCTTTTAAAAAATCTGTGCCGAAACTCGATCGCAATTTTTGGTATAATCCTTTACTTTAATCCTAATTACTCCAATATCCTGATGAAAACTAAAAGATTATAACAAGATTAATGAGTTACCCGACTCGAGAGTTGCTAACTACTGAGTGAGTCGGCGTTTTTATTAATAAAATTAAAATGTTTTAAGCCGCAAAAACCTTATGAATACATTAGTAACGGGAAGAGAAAACATTTTCCGATGTAATGATTATGTTGCGTTTATCGTTCATAGCCTTCGTTTGTACAATCTTTTGATCTTAAACGAATTTCGTGTTGTCTGAATAAAGCGCTCTTTGATGTCGAGTGCGTACCGACTGCGCGATACGAAGAAACAAAAGCCTTCTCTACAAATTGTATGAAAACATAGCTGGCTGACGCTTCTTCACTTTATAAAGTACTAAAGAGATAACAAATAATATTATTTCATTGCATTTAACTTTTTTAATTATGATCGAAGAGGTAACGATTGTTCCTGTACTTAACTGGACCTAAAAAAATGATTCTTGTATCATTAAAAATATTTGACTTTATAGCATGAAATGAAATATGAACAATTTTAATTCGTGTAATATTTGTAGGTGTTGATCGTGGTGGTATGGATGATAGTGTCTCCCGCGCGCGCCATGCACCACTACCCGACGCGCGAGGATAACATGCTGGTGTGCGACTCTTACGTCGACGCCTCCTACATGATCGCCTTCTCCTACCCTATCGTTCTCATCATCATCTGCACTGTCTACGCCGTCCTCACCAGGAAGATACCAGAAGCTTTCAATGAAAGCAAACATATTGGTAACGTCCTTTAATTTATAGCAGAATGTTGCTTGTAGCTGTTCTTATAAAGACTGTGTTACTCGTTTTCTTTTCTGTCTAAAGTTCCCAATTTTTAAACATATAGGTATTTAAATTGTATTAAAAAGACCTCATAAAAGTTGTCAAACAGTCTTCCAACAATGAAATGTTACCCATTTCGAATGTTTCGTTCAAAACAATTTTCTCATTCACAATACTTTTGTACGAAAGTTATGCTTGGTATTGTTCCATTGTATATTATTGTCGATATCAAAGTCTTCTGCACTTATGAAAATTAGAAAAAAGATTGAAATGCAGCCGCCGGAAAATTGAAAAGTGCTTAGAATTTTTGTAGTACTCTTTGTCAGAAATCTCGTGCCAGTTTACTAAATATTGTCTTCGTTTTCCTTTGTGCTAAAAGAAATTGTGCTAAGTATTATCCATGAAAAATAAATAAATTCAATTAAATTTTCATACTCATGGAAATCCGGCCATACTCATTTAATTTCTCTGTCTCCCTCGATGTAGATTTAAAAAAAATATCAACACTAATAGACTAATTTACGACTCTGAATGCTACAGTTACTCTCCTACTCCTTAGGGTTCACGATGTACACGACGTGCGTGATCTGGCTGGCGTTCGTGCCACTGTACTTCGGCACGGCGAGCCATGTCCCGCTGCGCGTCACCAGCATGGCCGTCACTATCTCGCTCAGCGCCAGCGTCACGCTCGCCTGCCTCTTCTCACCTAAGGTATACAGAACCAACAACATTATTATCGTATAAGATCCAAAGATTTGTCCCAAGTACTAATTGGTTTCCAAATAACAAGATTCTCGATGTTTTTGGCAGAGCTTAATTTTAAAGTTTGTAGAAATAATGGCTCATGTGGTTTTAGTTATACATAATATTGATTCGACCGGAGAGGAACGTGCGCCAGAGCATAATGCCGGTCCGCTACAGCAGAAAGCCACCGCCCTCGCAAAACTTTACCCACACGCAATACAAAAGTAAGCATAGTTTTTATTCAATTGTATTTAAAATAAATTAAGACCTGAATTATACATCACATTTTTTTCTTTAGAACCTTCTTCTGATAAAGAAACTCAAACGGATCCAACAGACTTTAGTATTGTAACTAACGGACAAACGGTAACATTGCGGCGTGTTAATCTAGACAAAGATGAAACAACGAAACTAGGAAAAGAAAATGCAACTGAAAAAAAGATCAAAGACAATGGAACAAAAGATAAAGATATCAAAGATAGAAAGTTAGATAAGAAACATTCCAAAGAGAAATTAAATGAAAAGAAACATTCCAGAGAAAAGATACATGATAGAAATCAAACGAAAGATGTAAAGGAAGAAAACAACGTTTCTGAAAATGTGAAACAAATGAACAATTGTGATATTAGTAGAGATAAAGTTGTTATTGTTCAAGCAATTAATGAAAAATCAGATTCGTTATAGCAATGGGAGTCTTCCAAATCATTAAACGATGTTGGAACAAATCGAAATAATAATAACAGTAACCTTAAGAAGAAAAGTTGCTCCTGCAAGATGAGAGAGCGGAAACCGATCGTAGTGTAAAATAAGAGACATTTTAAAAATATTTATCAACATTAATAACTGTACATAGTAGAAATAAAAGTAAAATTTCACATCTCAATATTCAAGAAAACTCGTTCAGAATATAGTTAAGTGTTTTATCTAATTAAAATATAACTATGTAAATACGAGAGAAGAATTGTAAATATAAAATCGAAGACATATTAGTGATATGAATACTTCCATGACATATTGTATTGTATTGTAAATAGTAGAGCTGGTGTTATTATATTAGCGATATAGACGAGGCAGGCTCTGAGCCGGGGCGGCGGGGACTCTTGATAGAATGCATTCTACTTTATAACTTAAGTTCTTGTCACTTCTTTAGCACTTAATGTAACTTTCCCACTGGACAGTTTTAAAGTATTTTATCACAAAGACCTCACCGCCTTTTGCCCGCCTCGTATATATTGAAGAATAAGTGCAATGAAAAGCGTATAAACATGTTTAAAATAAAGTGTTTTGATGGTTATTGAATTTGATTTCTTACTACAAAACAAAACCTTTATATGAGCAGTAGGATGCAAAGACGATAAATAAAGTTTGTTTATAAAGTAAAACCTGTTGACAATTCGAGAAAGAATGTTCTGTTGACAATTAAGGCGTTCCGTACACGAGACTTACTTACAATGGAACGAAAGTGGGTTTTGGCCTCTGACACAAGAGAACGCTACAGGCGCATATCCTGCGCTGTCTCCTGCCAGTCGTTCACTTGTAACTCAAGCAGGTCCAGCTCCACGGCGTCTTCTCGCCGATATCTTGGCCGGCTGAGGTATCGGTGGCCACCCGGGGTACCGAGGTATGCTTGCTTTACGCAAAAGCAGACACAAACACATATTACAATGAGTTTCCATTAACGAAACATCTGCACAAATATATCGTTGGCATATTTTTTTTCAGACAGAATAAGAAATATATTTTGGTTGAGGTATTTTGATAACAGAAACTCACAATTATAAAAACTCGTTCTTTTTTAAACATATTTTAGGCAAGAATTTAATATAGCGCTATAGAAGTTTAATGAAATATGGCGCGTTTATTATTTAAAAATGGAAAAAGGTTTTATGTAAAAGGTCTAACGAGTTTCGGCCACCTGATATCATAATTCACAGAATAATTTGTACCCGCGTCCAGCGCACGACATTATAAGATTTTTGTTACAATCGCTAATATTTTTTCCACTGGAATTTTATTTGTTATTCTTTAAAGCGAACTATTTTGTACGAAAATATGACAAAAAGTTTGCAAAAAATTATGTTTTTAAAAAGAAGTAGGTATTGAACATTTTTAGAATTTATGTAAAATGTTAACAGTTTCAATCTAAAAATACAAACATATAACATTACATTTTCCTTGATTACGAACTATCGTAGTATTGCATGCATGATATTACAATAACTACCTATAGCCTTCAGCTGAGGAATCATAATACCTTTATCGAAGTTGCAACGCATTCACCCACTCTATGTAATTACTTGTGCTACGAGCTACGTCGTAGCACTACATCTACGCGGCGTAGCAATAAATATTGAGTTATTTAGTTTATGTACTGTACAAATATTAGTAGGTACTTTTATTTATGTGTTACAGCTTATTTTTATACGGAATATTTTTTTACACAATAAACTCTATTAATTTCTGTTTCTCGTTTAATTTGATTGAATTTTTGGGTTATTTCAAACAACAACTTAAATTTAATAAAACTTACAATCATTATCTCCAACGTGCAAAGTGGCCGCAAACTTTTAACTTTGTTTCATTCTAAACTTATTCAATTTTTGATTTTGTAACAAGTTTTAATAGCTTTCCTGTTTCGTTGTCGGTCACCCTCTTTATAAAGGCTTCTTGTTGTAGAATACTTTTCCTTGTTAATTAAATTTAATAAAATAAATAATCGACCAAAGAAACTAAAGCCTTCTTACATCCTACTGAGAAATAATATATGATTAAACGAACTTCTCAAGTGAAGTTCGATCATTATTATATGAATCGCTTCATTTGAAGATATAAATATTTACCATGTAGTCCCCTTATCCTGCAGGTGACTTTTGCACGCTTAAAAGACGGTCAATTGACTAAAGTTGATTGTTTGAAGTTTTACCCCCACTTCCTGCGAGTCGGGGACGGGGCGAGTAGCCAT
>QDHC01002821.1:355854-380257 GCA_013186455.1 Papilio dardanus tibullus | reverse complement strand
AAGTCACCTGCAGGATAAGGGGACTACATGGTAAATATTTATATCTTCAAATGAAGCGATGAAATATAATTTAAGCTTTTCGTGAGATGTGATATGATATACTAACATTCTGATATGAGACAAAATTTATTCAATTCGCGGCCACAGAGCAGAGCAGCTTGTTCCATGCATAGAAATTAAATTATTCAGTATCACGGATACCGGATTTGACATCTTGATTCTATTGAATTTGAAATACACATACACCATCTACGAACGGTAACTTAAACTCGAAAGTATACAGACAAAAACGTATATAAAATAATCCGTAAGTAGGTTTATAAATAAGAAACCATTTCGTTTTAACATTACGTATGCGGTCTCACGCGCTCTGTTGCTTTTTGAAATCGAATACATAAATGCATGTGAACTGAACACAACCTTCCCGACAATGCATTTTATTTATATTACACTACAATGACCTCATGGAGATGAGAAAAATAGCACGCGCAAAGCCGAAATAATAGCTAGTATTTTATTAATAAAAAAATGATAGTGTACAATAAGCTTATGTGAATAGGCTTATATCTCTTACCGACCCTCGCAACCTTCGTGACGGCTCGCCGCGCTGATGTATGGCCGCTGTTTGCTCTCACCCTATACCTCACTTATTTATCAGCTTTCCAGATTGCCTCGCACAAAAATATATTAAATCCACTTATCACTTCAGTCTCTATAGAACACATAGATCCTTTATAGGTACCTCCTAATATCATCTTTTATTTCACAGTGTTAATAACGACATGACATTAAACTTTACGTCAAAAACAGGTATTATACTCGTAAGTTATCTTCTAGTTCTTATATAGGATTAATAAAGGTATTTAGTTAGCAACTAATAAGCGTTTAATTTTGCTTACCTTATAATGCGGAAAATCGTAAGCAGGTGGATGGACTACACATAAACTAAGTACACATTATACTAAAACTTAGCTGAATGTCGCATAAACGCTGGTACCAGGTATTCATAACTGAGGAATAATAGAGCAACAATCTATATCTTTAGTCAATTTGCGAAATAATCAAGATGCATATTATAAAGCAAATTATTCCTAGGATTCCAAACTAATGCACCGATTATCAATATCACTTCAAATAATTGATCAATAGCTTTAGGAGTGCTTTAGGCGTTTACCGCTGACTATCAATAAGAGAATATCAAATGAATGTAAACACAATTTATTATTATTCTGTTTATTATTTTAAAACATTAGACCTTGTGCTAGTTCACTTATATTTTTAAAACAAAGAAGTTTCCTTCTAACCTCGATCTGGTGTGTGTTTTTTCTTTAATATCTTCTTAAGAGAAAAAAAATTCAAGAACTTTACACATACAAGACATAATAAACTGATGACTTGGTTATTATTTTAATACGAAAGTTAACGAAATAATTGTTATTTCTATAACAAAAGCGTCAGTTCAAAGATCAGTGAGCGATGAATAAAGGAATTCCTTCGAGAAACTTCTAAAACTGAAATTGATTGATGTTGCCGACACAAGGCTCGATAAATATTTATTATCCACTGTTACTTGACCTATAAAGTACGAAATTTCCATTTTTATTTTTAACTAATCGACCGCGAACAAGTTAAAGGAAACAAGTCATTACATAGTTATTGCAGACGTTGTCAATTAATCATAATTTCAGTTTATTTTTGAACATAAAAGTAAAGGTTTTTACATTTTTTAATAATACGTACATATTATTACTGCGGCTAAAACTCCCGTGTGTTGTTCCGGTAACGGTACTGACTAGTTTCGGACTCATGAATGTCTCACGAAAGTTTTAACAATTTAATACGTACATGCATAATATTATTTGCTCGGTTCGGCCTATGTTCTGGAGACAATTTATGTAATTATTTTAAAATGGTTCATTATTTAAATAGAATGTTCACTCTTCACTGGCCAGTGAATCTATTCGATAGAGGTCGTTGCGGACAAAGCTATAACTTATTGCACGCTTTATAACACTTGCCTCGTTATTTTAAAATAAGCTCCGAAAAAAATTAATGGCGGCTCTCGACAAACGTTAAACTTTCGCGTTCATTCACTGGATTACATAAAAAACACAGGGTTTTAAAGTTGTTAAATATTTTGTAACCTTTATAAAGTTTTAACATTTTGTTATTTAAGACGTTTTGATTTAAAAATCAGTAATTATCGTATATATCTATACGATATTGAAATTAATAAAACGTGTCCTCAAAAACATTTTTTATGATAAAAGAAGTTAATGTTAGTCAAGTACAAAATGATAAGCTTCATTTATATTCCTATTATTATTCTGTTGAACTTGTAATAAGTTAGATGTTATCTAAATAATATTATTAAAATATATGAAATGTTCCGAGCGAAGGGCAATCGGTAGGTCGATAGATACGAAGTGATAAATGTTGGGAGCGTTGCGTAAACATCCCCCGCTGTATCTCAAGCGGTATCCGATACTGTGCGCCGAGAAAGGGTCAGGAGGGATAAGCGGACGAGGAAATATGGCGCATTAAGATAAAAACATATTATTGGTCACGTTATATTTTTATAGCAACAAACTTGTACACACTAAAACAAATACAGTTTCAAACGACCACAAGCATGGTAAGATGTATTAGTTCGGAAAGTCATTTCGTTTTTTCCCGATAGAGGATTTAATTGAATTTTTTGCACCCAAATTCTCACTTAAGCCGTTTAATTATTATATGCTTTGGAAGCTCATATAACAAGGCTAGTTTGTGAAAAGTTTCAATTAATTCCACGATATAGTTTTTGGTTGGTGCCCTTTTAAATATGGAGAGCGAAAAGCAAAATTTTCGACTTATTTTATGTTTTGCTACAGAAAGGCTAAAAATGTTGACTTCAAGTCAGAAAGAAATAGACCGATGTGAATGGAGAAGGTGTGTTGACAGTACGCCAGTGCCAGAACTGGTTCACTAAATTTCCATCCGGCAATTTTTACGTCGAAGAGTTTTTAAGTTTTGAAGGCTGGTTGAAGCTGATAAATACAAAATAAAGTTTTGTCACTCGCCAATAGCTTCTACAGCTTGAATGGGATACAATGACATACCCAGACCTAGCACTATTGTCAGTATAGGCAGAATTGTCTATAATTTCCATCAAAAAAACGAAATGACTTTCCGAACAACCCAATAGTAGGTAAAACATATTTTACACAATAATTCAGAGTGTTATTTGTAGCAAAAAAGACATTTTATAAGGAGCAAATATTAACGGAAAATTATTTACCTACATTATTATATTTCGATTACGCAAGGAGTCGCGCCTTCGAAAAGAGTTATTCAAATCCCCCGACATCGTTCCTTTCACTCGTCGAGCGACGAATAAGTAATATTTCCATTAATATTTTTGATATGACGTACAATATGGATAACGATATTCTGTTTATTGTATCACTAGCTACACGCCCCGGCTTCGCACGCTTGGCAAAGCATAAACATTTTATTCTTATACCAGCCTTATAATATTAGAGTGTTAGAATAATTGTTGTTATTTCAAAGTGATTACACAATCGGGTCGCTAATATAATAGGCTCGTGAGTCTTGCGGCTGTCGAGCGAACAGTTCAAAGGAAGTGGAACTGCAGTATGACAACAGTGTAGGAGGCGAGCTCGGCGAGGAAGCGCGGCGGCAGGCCGGCGTCCAGCGGCAGCGGCGCCCCGCGCCACTCCTGCGCCTTCTCGCATTGCCGCCGACACACACTCACATCTGCAATAATCATTGCAACTTTAAAACATTAAGTACGACGTTTTAAGCCTTACCACTTACTTAGATATGCTACCTTTTACTATGCAGGCAATAAGTTCATAGTTTACCTACCTAGGAACTGATCGTCTGGGGGACAATTTATACCGAGTAAGAGACAGAAGATTTGAGAGTTTTTCATTTGCAGATGAATATTCTCTGCCTCTAAACTCAGCAAAGTTAGCAGAGTAATGTTCTTCAGCCACACTAGCTGGGCTATGATGGTAGATATCGACAAAGTTTTCACCTAAAAATATATCAATTAAAAGCCGTTATTACACAAACTTTTTAATGTAATTAGACACGTACCGTGATCGTAGATTGGACATTAGCTAGAACTTGAAAAAAGGAAACGACGACCATTAAAAATATCTGAAAGAATAACTTTTATTAATTTAAATTATTCAAAGTTTAATTTCACTATATAAAATTAAATAATTACCGAATGTTTAAAAACTTGACAATAAACATTAATAACTGCAACCGCTCTATCATTATCTTCATTTATAGATTTCGAACGAAGTTCACCCAGTTCAGTATCCAATCCGAGACATTCCAATTCTGAAAGCGACGCCGCTATGCATCTCCCCAGCACACTCATCATACGTATGCAGATGACGATATTACAATCGAAGGAAAGGTACACGAATTGAGTGAATATTTTTAAAATATTTATACCTTTACTGTCAGCGAACCGGCAAGCGATGTGCACAATGTTAAACACAACAATTGATATAACATATACCCAATTAACTATTGTAACATTTTTCATATCGACCTTTGCGTTGAACCGTTTAATTATTCTCTGAAGCAATATAATTAAGTGTGCGTGCTTGTTACTTTTTGAAGTTGTAACTCCAGAGTTAATAATAAAAGATATCGTCACTGATGCGCTGTACGCGAATACAGCGGTGGCCAGCAGTCCGCCAGAACTGGTCCAATAATCTATTACATAATTCAACCAGGCCGCTAGTATGCCAGTTATACACAGCCAGATGCATGCATTGAACTTGTATCCGTTAGAGGTGACCAGGTCGTAGCGCAGGGAGTACTTGGGGGCCAGCGTGAGCCACTGCGCCACGTACAGCGGCATAAGCGCCGGCTTCACTTCGGCCTCCAAGAAGTTGTCCAACACGAAATCTGTGTTATTTGGCTTATCATTACGAAATATCCTCCTCGACATCTTTTCGGACGTGTTGCTATAACGATCCTTTAGTACCGGAATTATTCAAAGTAATAAATGTATTGTCATGTATCACCACGCTTTAATAAAACGCAGAATTCATTGCTTTTAAAATAATGAGGTGGACATCGTGTATAGGTCTGATTAAAAAACATATAAATTAAAATGAAAACTAATATAACGAAGAATGCAATTAACTAAACTACTTTCAAAACAACAAATCATGAAAGTCGACACATCCGAATTAATTTATTAATTCGATGATTATTTTGTTTTGTTTATTTTTATAAAATTAAATGACATAATTAGAAATGAACAAAATATAGTTTCTAGACTATCAAGATTCCAAGGACAAAGTTCTAGTTTATGTCACACAAGAATGTAAATCTAGCATGCTAAGGTTATATGTAAGTTAACACATAGAATATGCGAAAGATATACACGCTTTCTTCCGAGAGAATTGCAAATAAAAAGTTCTCGTTTATTTTTTTTAAAGTTTGTAATATGGGTTGATTTCAATTACATACATCGGATTCTTATCGTATTTCGAAAAGCACTTTATAAATCAATATGAAGTTGAATTATCTACAGTAAACATAATCAGTTTGATTGAGCACTGGTTTAGGACGGTTCTGGTTTCAGCATCATTCGACATGATTCAAATGAAGTTACCCAAAATTCTAAAAAATAGAAATCCGCATTTAAGAAACCACAATTCTAATTTTGTGTTAGATAATTTTTTAGAAGCCGATTTTCGTAAGATGCTGTTACCACTCTACGTGCTGCAATGTCTGACTCTGGCCCCGAAGTACTCCATCCGCTACAACCTGCTCACTTCCAGCAGCCGGCGCACTCGACTGTTCACAGCCGGCAGCGCGCTGCTCGTCTTTGTCGGATATACTTACGACATCATTGTGTTTACGAATGATGCGAAATACATTCTAAACCCATTGTATATCTTCCTTGTTTGCCTTCAGCTTCTGTCTTACGTTGCAGCTTTCATTGTTAACTCTGTTCTGAGAAGTGAAACTCACGCATATCTAGTCATACTGCTGCAAAGGATACATTCCTCTTACAGATTCGTCAAAATCGAAGTAAAACATACGATGATTTTTAATTGGATTTTACTTTTAAGTATTCTCCTGTATCACATTTTTACTTTGTTTTATCGTTTGATAACCGTCAACGACTCATTAACTTTTATTGTTTTCTCTCATTTGTTCGTGCTGTCCGCTGACTGCAACTACATTTATACAGAACGTGTACTGACCATGTTCAAGAGCGCAATACTGTTGTGGATTAAAGAATATCAACATATATTGAACTTGTCCAACAGCGGAACAGAAGACCATGATGTATGTTCACATATAGCAAAGCTAGACAACACGTACAATGAACTGATGGAAGTTTTGCGAATGTGTCAGTCAACGTTTGGAATACCGGTAACTGTCTGAATAAATCGTAACACTATAAGCTAGAGTATATTGATATTACTGTTGGTCTCGTTCTTCTCCAGATGGCGTGCTTTGTAGTCTCCACCTTCACACAGGCCATGTCTAATGTACAAACACTCCTTAATACACAAGTATGTTGACAGATGAGACAAGGTTTTAGGCGTGTTCCTCGACCTAAAAAAGGCTTTTGACACTGACTCCACAACTATACTTTTGTCTAAACTCGAAGCCTTAGGAGTCCGCGGACATGCTCAACAATAGTTCCGAAGTTACATAAAGGGTAGAGAACAGTACGTCAGGGTGAATAACGTCCTTAGTGACTCTCAAATTTGTAACTTTGGAATTCCGCAGGGCACTACCCTGGGCCCGACCTTGTTTTTAGCTTACATAAATAGTCTTCGTGACGTCTTAACATCCAACGCTGACTCGTTACTCTTTGATGACGAAATGTTTACGAAGTGGCCGAATCATGTTTAAAAAATGGACGTGGTTAGAGAATAATTTACTCACATTAAATATTTCTAAAACTAAATACCTTCGCTTCACTAAATCAGAAAATTGATACCCAAGCCTAGATTTACCAATCACATTGCATGCATATTCCTGTAACAGAGAGACTTCTATCCAGTGTGCCTGCAGTATCCTAACAAGAGCTAGATGTATTCGATGCCTTGATGTTCAGGTGGACGACACCTTATGTGGAAAGATCAAGTAGCTAATGTTTGCTCACGGGTGCGAAGGCTCATATCCGTTTTTAAACAACTTAGAACTGTTGCAAACAGGAAAGTACTCATCCAAACGTACAAAGCGCTTTGTCAAAGCATCATTTATTACTGTGTGACCGCTTGGGGCAGTGTACCTAAAACAGAGCTGATGAACCTTGAAAGGGGCCAAAGAGCTGTGCTAAAGGTACTCATGCGACTGCCGTACCACCATCCGACTACAGCCTTGTACGAGGACACACAAGTGCTTTCTGTCCGGAGACTTTTTATCCTACGATACTTACTAGATTATTACCGCAAATCAGCTCACTCGCTCAACAAATCTAACAAATGTAAATTGCGATGCCCTGTGACGTTTTCCAAGTCTAGTTTTACCAAAACACTACAACTTTATTGCGCCTCATTCGTATAGCCAAAAATATTACAAATTGACTGCTAAAACATAATTACGATCAAACAGAAATATTTTAGTAATAAGAAAATAAAAGGCGAAATTCATTCTTTTTCTATATAAGCGAATTTACACGCTCACGCACTTTCATGCACACAAACACACACACAGCTAAACACGCGAACAAACACTTACAAGAACCTAGAATAAGGAGACGGCGTTTCTTCCTGGAACACAGGCTCTTACCTTCACCAGGAGCCACAGCCCCAGCATTTTTTGTAAAAACGATTTGGGACAGTAAAAATATTTTTATTTTTTATCAGATCCACTATTAACGAGGCTTTTACTTGGGTTTGAAATTGAATTTTTATAAAAGTAATGATACCTCCATGCAGCAGTAACGTATCTACGATTTTTTAAAATGGTGGGGGCAGTATAAAAATGCCGCCTCTGCCAACTTATTTTTACTTTTGTCTTCATAATTTCAGCTGATGTCTGATGAATTATGATGTCCGATGTTAGGTGTTTGATGAATTATCGACGCGTCGATAATATGTGAGTTCTCCCGCCCCCGAACCTGCCTCCCAGGGCGCGGACCCCAGCTTGCCCCCCCCCCTAGATCTAGGCCTGCCGTGCAGACTATTGCAGATGCGAGGGCGCATGGCGTTCCGAGCGACAGTGTGGAGAGAGCGGGGGATGGCCCGCTGACTGTCGAAACGGCGCTGACTCCAGACGCGTCGCTAACTGCATGCGGCATGCTGACTACAGATGCGGCGCTGCCGGCGCGCCTGCTAGCAACTATCGCCACGTACACTGTGGTGCTGCTGCAGATTAAATTTCTTTCCTAGTTTAATATCTGTTAATTGACCTGATGGGCTACCCAAAGTTAATTCGAAGCGAATCTGTAGCGAACGTCAAAAATGTATGGATCTAACAATTACGTTCGATATTTCACACTTCACAATCACATGGCTTGGCGAATGTCAATGTCAGTTTCATAAATTTTTGTCGATTCCATCAGCGATATCGCTAATTAAAAAATACTTTGGGTAGCCACCTTTCTGCGGTTTTCTGCGGTTACCTGATCTCCAGACCTCAGGGATACATAGACCACTAAGGCCTGTTGCTTTACTTTTTAATTTTCTTGTATAAAATAGCAAATATTGCAAGTGTTCGTCACCTGATAACATAAAAGTTTGAATAATATTTGTAAATTGTGTTCTGCTATCACTCCTTCTAGGCTGTGACGCCTCGCAGATAGTTGTTTTTTTTGGAATTATCTTAATAAAAAAAACTTAATCGTATATTGTTTTTTTATTCCTAAATAAAATCCTTAAAGATTTTATAAGGTTAAAATTCTTAATCAGATTCAAGAATCTTTGCATATTTTTAGTTTGATAATACCTTGATAGTTTCTTGGACTAATAAGAAAAGAGAAATCATAGTACCCTTATGTATAATAATATACTTATAATTACTCACAATTGCAGATGGCTATAGTATGTTAACAATAAATAAATAGGAGCTATCAAAGGAATTTAATCTGCAGCAGCACAACAGCATACGTGGCTATAGTAACAAGCAAGCTCGCCGGCAGCACGGCATTCACAGTCAGCATGCCGCATGCAGTCAGCGTCGCGTCTGCAGTCAGCACGTCGTATGCAGTCAGCGTCGCGTCTGCAGTCAGCACGCTGCATGCCGTCAGCGCCTCACCGTACCGCACCGCACCGTCAGTCCTGACATTCTCCGTTGTATCTGTGGCACAACGAGTTCTCTACCGTTAACAGTATTATATTATACTTATATACGATATATTTTAAGACTGTTATTATTACTTTTAACTGGCTATGGAATTATTAGGTCTATGGTTGAACCTTGGGCGTTATAAATATTACCTGATATATCGGCGTTTCTAGTAATAATACAAACGACTTGAACGTTTTTCATCGACGTGAAAATCTTCTCGCACTCCACACATGTCACTGTCAGCAACAGAGTGTTCCTCAGAGTCCATGTCAGCGCAAGAATGAAATTAAATTCCCAAGAAGATTCCTGAAAATATTTTAAGACTAATTACAATAATAATTCTTAGTGTCTAGTTTACGCGAACAAAAATAAAACATCATGTTGTGTAGAAGTTGTTGCAAATGGCCAACTCGTTTTGCCTATGCCATGACGTCACGGACCATGAAACATAGTCGGGAACCAAATGCCACTTTTCACTTTTATGTTTGTAAACAAAATTAGGTTCTTACCTCAATGAGTGTTTGTACATTAGACATGGCCTGTGTGAATGTGGTGACAACAAAGCACGCCATCTGGAGAACAGTGCACACTACAGTACATCAATATACTCTTGCCAATGGTGTTATAATTGATTAAGTATTACAATTACCGGTATTCCAAAGACTGACTGACACATTCGCAAAACTAGAATCAGATCATTGTACGTGTCCTCGAGCCTTGCTATATGTGAACGTATATCATAATCTTCTGCGTTGTCGTTGGACAAGTTCAATATATGTTGATATTCTTTAATCCACATCAGTATTGTGTTCTTGGACATAGTGAATACACGTGCTGTATACATGTAATTGCAGTCAGCGGACAACACAAACAAATGAGTGAGGGCAGTGAAAGAGAACGAATCGTTGACAACTATCAACCGATATGTAAAAATGATAATATGGTATAAAACAATGCTAAGCAATGAAATCCAATTAATAATCATTGTGTTTTTCATTTCCATTTTCACGAATCTGTAAGAAGAATGTATCCTTTGCAGCAGTATGACTAGATATGCGTGAGTTTCACTTGTCAGAACTGTGAACACAGAGTTGATTACGAAAGCTGCAAAGTAAGACAGAAGTTGAAGACAGATAAGGAAAAGGTACATTGCGTTTAGAAAGTGTTTAAAGTAATTTACAACCACACTTAAGTCGTAAGTGTATTTGACAAAGACGAGCAGCGCGCTTCCGACTGTGAACAGTCGTGAACGTCGGCTGCTGGAAGTAAGCAGGTTGTAGCTGATGGAGTACTTCGGGGCCATCGTCAGACATTGCAGCAAGTGGAGAGGTAACAGTATCTTACGAAACTCGGCTTCTAAAAAATTATCTAACACAAAGTCAGAATTGTAATTTCTTAGACTCAAATTCGGAGACTTAATTTTAACCATGTTTAACAAAGTCACAACTGGTCTGTTTGTATTAAAAGCTATTACTGAAATAATTGATTAGTGTAGGTTCAAATATTTAAGAGTAGTCTTAATGTATTGCTTTCTCATTAATATTTTAAGTGCTTTTCGATGCGACGAGCGATAAAATTTCCATTGAAAATTATTCTAATAATCACATTCGTATTGATTAGAAACAAAGTTGTAATAACTTATATCGTCCAACCCCTTTACCAATAACCTGACTAAGTACCTCTAGTTTTTAAAGTTGTTGAAATGAAACACCTAATTTTAGAGACCAATGCAATCTCATTTAATGAACCCACTCTGCTACAAGCAACAATAACAACACAAGCGAATGTGCTTACTCCTACAGAGCGGACGAAAAATTACTTCATGATTTTTATAATTAAAGAAAACCCACACTGGTGCAAGAAACGAAGTAAAATTCACAAAATGGATGACCAACATTAAATCTTTATACAATTTTGTTCAACAGAAGCGACTCAAACAAAATGACGGTTCATCCAGTACAACATGGTGTAAGACAAGTTCATAGGAAGTGGAACTGCAATAAGACGACGGTGTATGTGGCGAGGACGGCGAGGAGGCTCGGCGGCAGCGCAGCGTTCACGGGGAAGATGCCGGCGGCGCGCAGCCAGCGCCCGCTGACCGCACGCCGTTGCCGGTGCACCAGCCGCGACATCTCTACGTCACAAGGAAGCACTATTGCCTTAACATGCCAGATGTAAGACGCATAAAATATGCATTCAATCAAAGTAACTGACCTGTAGTTGTTCCTCTCGCACATAGCACAACGGAGGCCACTTGAGCGTTTTTCACTTTTAAATGAATGCTCTCACTTTC
The DNA here is from genome assembly GCA_013186455.1 of Papilio dardanus tibullus. Lineage (NCBI taxonomy): Eukaryota > Metazoa > Arthropoda > Insecta > Lepidoptera > Papilionidae > Papilio > Papilio dardanus. The sequence continues at coordinate 368,673 of QDHC01002821.1, read as the reverse complement.
CTTACTCAGAAAAGCTAGCAATGTTATATTTTTCACCCAAATAAACTGAGCTACATACATTGACTTCGTCCAAACTGGCACCTTGGGTATAAGGAAATATTTATTTATCAAATAAGTAAACTTGAAATTTTAAAACGTTACGATATGTAGGTCAAAGGCTAAAGTCAAAGGCAAAAATATATATACACCACAAAGTCTCATAAATATGTACACATTGTGTGCTGTTAAAAAATAAGAGCTATGAAAAAATATATTTTTTTTAGAAAAGAGGTTGCAAAATTATTAAAAACAAACTTTCATTGTTTTCATACATAGCGAGCACAATATTCTGTCGGTGCTAGGATAACAGAACCACAAGGAAATGAACACTTCGAAAAAGTAGTCGAATCGACTACATACGTTATTGCTTATAAAATGTGTGCATATTTACGAGTTCAACAACGTATACATAATTAATAATAGTTGGAAGTGCCCAAGTTTATGCTTCTTTTGCTAAATGCATATTATTGCACTTATTCCAAACATATTTAACAGCCTTGCAATGTGTACATATTTACAACTCTTAGCTATTTCCATATTTATGATATTGTTGATGGTGACGTTTTATGAGACTTTGTGGTGTATATATATTTTTGCCTTTGACTGTGTTAGTAATCAAATGTCATTTAAGTTTCTAGAGTTTAAGTTACTCACAGAGATAGCAGCTTGGACATTAACGAAAACATGAAAAAAAGTCGACAAGACCGTGAAGAAAACCTGCAAGCGATAAAAATAAAAGTAAAATACCAATTTTAAGTTAACAATAAAGCTACAAAAAAATACATATTATAATTACCGGAACTCTGAAAACCTTGTTACATATATTGATACCATGGATCAGTTCATCGTAGCCTACAATTATTTTATTCATATAATTGTTTGCTTCAGTATCATCGCAATTTGCATAAGAAAAAGTTTTCAGTTCTGAGATCCACGTATCCACAAGTTTGCCCAACAAATGTATAGTACGTATTGCAATAATACTGTTACAGTCACACGAAAGACAAATGATATGTGTGAGCACTATCCGTACGACTCCCGAAGACTCCTCAAACATTCGAGTCGTAAAGTGTGCAATGTTATACATGGCCATTATTATTAAAAACATCCAATTCGCTTTAGCAATACTTCTATTGTCAAAATTAAGAAACACGAACCGTTTCTGTATTCTTTGTATCAATATAATGAAGTAAGCATTCATATTACTATAAGATACTGTTACAAATGAATTGCAAATTAGAGCGATGCCCAAAATGGCACTGTAAGTGAAGATTGTAATGGCGTTAATTCTGACAAAGTTCGACAAATGTTCTAGGATATTGTAGAACCAAGCCGCGGCGATCACGACAGCGCAGAGAGACACGATTGTATTGAACTTGTGCCCGTTAGAGGTGATAAAGTCGTAGCGCAGGGAGTACTTGGGGGCCAGCGTGAGCCACTGCGCCACGTACAGCGGCATCAGAGCGGGCTTCACTTCGGCCTCCAAGAAGTTGTCCAACACAAAACCTGTGTTGTGCTTCACAGAAGCTGTGTTCGCCTTCTCTGTATTAAATTTTCGTCTCAACATCTTCACTTGTACACAACGATGCTTTAGCATGAAATGCTACGTGTGACTATTTTTTTCTTCTATCTTCTATGAATTCCTGTACTTTCAATAATTTGATTACTTTCAAAGTAATGAGGTGGACAATGTGGAGCGATATTTTAATGGATTACTTATTAGTATCGCAAACATATAGCGTTTTGATATAATTATAGTACATATTAATTATATGAAAATGCTATGTATTTTCTTTCTATTATAATTATCGTGTTCTTCTATTTTAGGGATCATTGAAATCCGGCGTTGCAGAATCTGACCCTTTTTTGCGAATACTCTCTAAAAAATTCCTTACACCTTTTTTATTGTTTTCAAATTATCTTTGGAAGCAGATAATTCATTGTCTGTTCTTCAAAGGTAGATTATATTGAAATTATTGAATACGCCTAGAAATATTTTGAAAACTTTACAACAATTGAATGTTACCAATATTGTAATAAGAATTAAAAATGATACATCAAAGTAATTGGTTTGCTACAATGTATTATTTAAACTAGTATATGTGTGTGTAGGCGTCTAAGTAATGAAATATAAACCTACAATTTCAAGTTTGATCAAATACTGGATAACATGTGCACTAGAAGTAAGGTTTAAAATTATGATTTATAAAATTTAATAAAACCCACACTGGTGCAAGAAAAGAGGTTTTTTATACACAAAATGGATAACCAACACAAAATCGTTATACATTTTTTCAACAGAAGCGACACAAAGAAAATGACGGTTCGTCCAGTACAATATGGCGTAAGATAAGTTCAGAGGAACTGAAACTGCAGTAAGACGACGGTGTATGTGGCGAGGACGGCGAGGAAGCTCGGCGGCAGGGCGGCGTCCACGGGGAAGAGGCCGGCGGCGCGCAGCCAGCGCCCGTCGCCCGCGCGCTGCCCCTGCCGGCGCACCAGCCGTGACGTCTCTACGTCACAAGAAAGCACTGTTGCCTTAACATGTCAGATGTAACGTGCACAAAATGTGCATCCGTTCAAAAGTAACTGACCTGCAGTTGTCCCTCTCGCACATACCACGACGGAAGCAACTTGAGCGTTTTTCACTTTTAAATGAATGCTCTCACTCTCCTTACTCAGTAAAGCTAGCAATGTTATATTTTTCACCCAAATAAACTGAGCTACATACATTGATCTCGTCCAAACTGGCACCTTGAATAAGAGAAAACTATTATAAAATATAATTGAAATAATTTTAATTTGTTACAACGCTAGTATGCGTGGGTCGTGGTATCCAATGTTACTCACAGAAATAGCAGCTTGCACATTGACGAAAACTTGAAAGAAACAAGATAACACTGTAAAGAAAACCTGTAAGTGAAAAAAATAAACGTAAAATGTATACATATTTATAAGTTCAATATAATCAAAATGAGTAGATAATCACCGGAACTCTGAAAACCTTGTCACAGATATTAAGAGCTTGGATCAGTTCATCGTAGCCTACAATTATTTTATTCATATAATTGTTTGCTTCAGTATCAGCACAATTTGCATAAGAAAAAGTTTTCAGTTCTGAGATCCACGTATCCATAAGTTTGCCCAACAAATGTATAGTACGTATTGCAATAATACTGTTACAATCGATTGAAATATAAATAAAATGAATAAGGAATTTTGATACAAATGTTGAACTGGACTCTAAAAGTCTAGTTGTAAAAAGTGCAATATTATACACGGCCATTATTATTAAAAATATCCAATTGACTTTAGTAATATTTTTAATATCAATATTAACGAACACGAACCGTTTAAATATTCTTTGTAATAATATAATCAAGTACGCATTCATATTACTGTGAGATACTGTAATAATGGAATTGAGAATTACACCAACGACCAAAGTGATACTATAAGCAAAGATTGTTATAGCGTACATTCTTACAGCTTTCAATAAAAAGTTTAGAACAATGTAGAACCAAGATGCACTGATTGCAACAGAGCACAGACAGACGAATGCATTGAACTTGTGTCCGTTAGAGGTGACCAGGTCGTAGCGCAGAGAGTACTTGGGAGCCAGGGAGAGCCACTGCGCCACGTACAGCGGCAACAGAGCGGGCTTCATTTCAGCCTCCAAGAAGTTGTCCAACACGAAATCCGTGTTATGTTTTATAAAAACTTTCCTCGACTTTTCGATATTAAATTTTCTTCTCAACATCTTTAGTGCTTGAAGTAAAGTTGTGTTGTTTCTGTGGTATTTGAAATATTACAAGTGATAATTGCGGTTTGTACGCATTCTTATACTTTATTAAGCCTACATTTGATTGCTTTCAAAGTAATGAAAAAACGATATATTAATGGACTAACTAATAACCGTTGCTATGTATTTGGAGTTTTTAAATAATACATTAAAGTGATTGTGTGCCTTACAGATACGAATTCGGGTTCCGCGGCCCAACGTACCCTAATACAACGCATGCACAAAGGGTGGCGTTATATTGTAAAGAATAATTAGGCTGTTAACAACTTGATGCTCCGTTCACCGCCTGGTGCCTGGTAATTCTGCCGGAGTCAGTAAAGTCAATATATCAGTGTAATAGTTGCCCTGATGCACCGCTTCCCACAAGCGCGAAACAAGAATCTTCCAGCGACCCTGTACATTGATCGTGTGGCTATCGATGACGGTCGTCATGCGACTGGTAACCGATGACCTCACTCCCCGCGAGCCCCGCGAGCCCCGCGCTCATCCGTAGCGCTGGGATATCCCAATCTACCCGCTTATCTACATTAATCGTGTTCCCGCCAAATTCAAACGTCATTCTATATGACAAACCGCAGTGAATCTATTCCGTACCTCTAACTATAACGTATGCGCTGAGTATTGAATTCAAAAATGTCAAATGTAAAATAAATTATTACACAAATAAAACTATTCCTTTTTTTAATTTGTATATTTATTGCATCAATTTAAGGACAATTCCTGAGACAAGTTCCATTTTGAGACAAACAGCTTTCGAAGTCTTCTGGGCGCTCCACCTGAATAAAAAATAATATATTTAAAAAAAAACAACAGCCCCTTAGAAGTAAGCTTTCGTAATTTTGAAATAAATCTTTTTTGAGCAATTACTCAGTTGCAGCTTTCAATAATCTAGAAAACGTTAGAAGTATTAAAACTTTTTTAATTTGTAAAAATACTTATTACGTCATATTATAAACTAACTTGGTATGTGATGTGTGTGTGTGCGTCGCAGCGCAACACAAGCTTCCTTCCCAGAGCATTTTGTGCTTTTAATTTGTGAGCAATGGACGACCAGAGTGAACTACAAGATTGAAGTAGATCCATGTTTCCGAATATGTAAAAACCTGGAAACAAAAATAAAAAAAATAAAAAAATGTTTTTTTTTTTTCAATTTTAAGTTTCAAACTAAAAAAGTTGATAAAGACATTTTGGTTAAATAAGTGTTTTTGCACTTTTGTATCTATTGAAATAACTCAAAAACTACTAAGCCAATTTAAAAAAAAAAATCACCACTAGAAAACTAAAGTATATCTGAGGGACAGACTATATTTATTATTCTTTATTTATTTCATGCGGGCGAAGTCGCTACCAAAAGCTACTAATATAGTAGATTTTTTTGTAACCTTCTTTAGCCCGAGAGAGTGCAACACAGACTCTGTTGTGTTGCGCAAGGAAGCCAATGTCGCCGTCCCTGTTGCTCCTCACCAGCGACAGTATCGCTATCCTGCTCTCCTCGCCCTGGAAGCTGTCCACCACAGCCACCCTCACATCGCGCAAAGATTCGTATTTTTTACTGAGCTGGAACAAAAGTAAGAAGATTAAGGGTAGGCAACGCTTCTGCAATTGCAGATGTCTATGGGCAGCGGTCGCTTCGCTATTTCAGTGAGTCCTGGTGGCCGCTTGCTCGTTTGCCACTTTTTAATATATAAAAAAAAAATAGTATAGTAAAAATATTTGCTAAACATATAACAAAACGGTTAAAGTCGTTGAATTTAAAAAAATAGATTGAGAACAACGCCATCTATGAAAGATCATAGTTTTATTTACTTTGCTTTTGTTACAAAAAAATAAAAAATCTTAAATCATAAAAAAATGAGTTTTTCGTCACTTTTACCATAAATAACAAGATACAACCAACTAGAAGCATTATTTTATTTTATATTAGTTATGATTTGGTCCGTGTAGAATTAAAAAAAAACATCTTATGTTACTAGAGGATAATGTAGCTTTCTAATGCTGAAAGATTTTTTAATTCGGTTCAGTAGTTTTTCAGTTATTTCAATACGTACAAAAATACAAAGTTTTCCTCTTTATAATATTAGTATAGACAACAAGATACGACCAACTGGAAGAATTTTTTTTTGATTTTTTTTTTATATTTCTCACCTCTCGTATAAGCGCAGCCTGCGCGGCGTACGCGGCCAGCACGGTGACGTCACCAGCCAAGTACCCCATTGCACGGAAATAATTAGCGAGCGACACGCACCACAGCGCTTCAAATCTATTCCTGTGACTCCAACTATCTTCTAAACCCTAGTACGATACAAAAATTAAAAAAAAAACTGGAATATAGAATTTAAGTTTAAGTGATTTTTTTAATAGTTATGTCATTTTTTTAATATCAAAATACAATAGCATACAAAAACGCTGAAGGGAACATAAAAAAATATATATATACTATTCTACCAAGTGTTTACTACAGCGGAGAGACTAAAAATAAATATATTTTTACTTTTGGTATGTTTTTTTTCAATTTGAGTATTTACTCACTTCAGAATCTTCAAACACATTATGTGTATAAAAATATACATTGTCTCGCATCCCTCTAACATCAGGATACTTGTCCACGTCAGGATGTGTGTCCAGAGCCGCGTAGAGCTGCGGCACGAGCAGCCGTGCGACTAGCGCGCGCACGCGGCGCTGCGTGCGCAGGGCGCGGCCGTGCGCGCTGCACATGCGCTCCAACAGAGACACTTCCAGATTGTAGTACTTCGCTAATTTATAATGCGCCGTAGACGGACGGAGCTGCTTGTGATCACCTGAAGACCAATTTTTACCATATTTTTATACCACAATATCTTTGTAATTGAAAGTTTGGACCTGGCGATATCAGACAGTGGGTAAATGAACAACGATATGTCAACATAATATTTATAATTTGATAAATTGATAACACTGGTGCACCGCCGGGTACATCGAATAACCCAAATCTACAGTGTTGCTATAATTTTTTTAAGTTACCTATTCATAATTTATGAAAGAACGTAGTGAATAGAATATGTAAAATGTAGTCACCGATGAGTACGAGGTGCTGGCAGTGGTGCGTGAGCGCGGCCAGCGCGTGCGCCTCCAGCACCTCCGCCGCCTCCTCTACTATCACTGACAAATATTACTAAATTAAATTAAATATAACACTTGTAGGAAACGGGTCAATATCAAACGGCGAGCTGCCAGCGACTGACTGCCTAAGTGACTTGAGCGCAGTGCAGCTAATAATAAACGAAAGACATAGAGATATGCGCGGTGTTTTTGGAAAGTTAAAGTTGTACTTAATAATATGGATAGGACTCCTTCACGCTTCTATTTCTTCAATATACAATTTCAAAAAAGGTTTCAATTTATAGGCAAATTAGAAAGTGTCCGAATTAACAATTTATCAGTAACCCTACGCAAAAAACGGCCTTACTCCGAAGTTACATCTCCGTTTTTGTCGCGAACTCGGTCTAATGAAGCCCTAGGATTAGATACCGATGTTGCAGTGCAGCTGGTGCAGCAGGGCGTGGCTGCGCGCGGCCGCGCTGCTCGTGAGCGCGAGCAGGCGCGCGCGCCCGCACGCCTCCGCCTCCACCAGCAACCTCACCTCCTCCAGCTCTGTGTTACACCTCCTATGCTTCTCCTAACATAACGACGATTTAAACTTCAATAATCGATTTTTAACCATTTTTTTATATTTCACCGTATTTGAATTAAATATATTTAATACAAAAAAACGTAATAAATTACTATTAATTTCTCAAAACACAGTATCTAAAAATTCAATCTGAGTATTAGAATTTTGCTATTTTTTACTATTTAACTTATTACTAAAAAATGAAATGAAATAAAGAGGTACTATTTATTCACACAAGAAAAAAATAAAAAGACATTGACATACCATTAAATCATTCATTTTAGTCATAAGCTTATCTTTGAGCGCGGCCGCCGCTGTCAAATATACTATCCATCTCTTGTCTGGAGGTAGTTCATACAAATCTATTATTTCACGAACATTTTTCATTTCCCCAACATTTCTTAAAGACGATATATTTTGCTGTAATATAAAAAGTAACGCCTATAACCAAATGCAATATAACAAAGAAATATTTTCGTAAGTTTGTTACAAGTAAACTCAAAAACTACTGGACCGATTTTAAAAATTCTTTCACTATTAGGAAGTCACATTAACCCTGAGTGCTGTAGGTTATAGTCAAACTTGGATAAACGAGAAAAATCTATTAGCAAGAGTCATTCTCTGAGCTCAACGAGCTACCTCCATAAGCGAGAAACTCAGATTAGAGAGAAACGTATATAAGCAAGACAAATATCCAGATTCGACGATATTGGTATAAAACACATAAAGTTGGATTTATGCATTTTTATAAATAAATAGAAGCCTACCTTAAAATAAATCAATCTATTTCGTAATTTTGTTATTTGTTTTTTAAATTTATCAACCATCTTCTTAGCCTCTGTCTCATCGTTTGTCAAATCTTTAATATATTTTATACTATTATTCATTAATTCTATTTGTTTTAGAGTATTTTCTTCAGAGAAACATGTTTCTACAACATCATTAATATTTATATCTTCCAATTGTTTCTCCCAATCTTCTAAATCATTATTTTGTTCCACATTTTCGTACTCTTCATCCAAATGATTAAACAACCAAGATATTATTGAATCTTCATTGGTTATTTTCAATTCGTAACTTTTATCACCGATTTTTAAATAAGGTTTCAATGTTTGATATGTAACTATCTCTTTCTCACACTTCTCTATCTCCGTTTGAACATCCATCATTTCTTTGTAAATTCTTTCTAACTCTACTTTCTTATTAGCATAGAGATATGAGTATTTAGATTTAATTTTTCCTCTCATATTATTCAAAGTATAATTTTGTAAAACTTTACTTTTACTCTGATTGCCGAATCTGATGATATTTTTGGTAATATCGAGTATACCTTCGAGGAATTGATCAAGGGCGTGATTCGTGTAGCAAATTATGAGTATCGGGGAACCTTCGAGGGACAAATTCTTTAATAGCGTTGATACGATTTTGATCCCTATGAACGTCTTACCGGTCCCCGGAGGACCTTGTATGACAGCGAACTGTCTTGTAAGTGCAAACTGGTATGCATTCATTTGTGATTCATCTAAAGAGAAACATTCTTTCGAAGGCCAATTCTGTATATCAAGTACAGGGAAACTAATTTCTACATTATCAGGACCTGTTATGCTGTACATTGTATCTTTGGTAAGATATTTTGGTGGTTTTTGTTCTCTCTGGAAATAGAAATATTACTTTTTCAGCGATATTATTAGAACACAGTAGAGTTTTAGTCGCTTAAGCCTCGAACGCACTAGGATTGTATTTTAGTCGAGTAAAAAGAGCAAATATCCGAACAAAGGATTTACTAATCTACTCTACTAAAATGTTGCTGTTCGGACAGGTTTAATTACTAAATTACTATCGTATTTAGGATTAAACGAGTCCGAATGTTAGTAAATCCTTTGTTTGGATAAATGCTACTTACTACTCGACTAAAATACTATTCTAATGCGCACAAGGCTTTAGGTAAAGTTTTAAAATGGAAAATGTACACTAAAGGAAAGTAGTCTCTTGGTCCCAGTGTGTTCCACAGATCCCGGGACCCTCGCAGTCGCACTAGAGGATGGCCACCGAGGTGGTTTTAGTGAGTAGACATCTCACATAACAGTTTTTCCCCCAAAAGGCAGAGTATCTTTTGAAGATTTCCTCCGATACCAAAAAAAAGCAAAGGAGTCCCTTATAATATTCCTTTTTTCTTAAATAATCTACTTAATAATTAAATAATAACCTGTAAATATACAATGTATTCCTTCATAGGCATGTCATCTGTGCTCATATTTTGCAGAACTTTCAATACTCTGTGATAAGGTTCAAAATAAACTTCACTCTCCACCATCAAATACGCTTCTTCATATATTTTATTTGAAACCGGACTTTCAAATGATACAACAATCTGTAAAAATACAATAAAAATTATAAAAAAATGATAACTACACTTTGGTTTAATTAACTACATTTTAGTTAACCAACAAAATACGTGACTAAAACTAAAAAAAACATTTTTTTAATATAAAATTCATGTTTTTATAATAATAAAAAAAAACATTTTGGGACACTTCATTTCAATATAAACATTTAACATTCACCTTATTAAAAATAAGTCAAGACCACTTTACGTAAAAAGTATTTTATTATTAAGTCATTTTAGTAAAAAACTATACATACATAACCTTCAGCCAAAAGATTTTGATTAGAATCCAGTACGGAAGCACATAGTATAGTTTCAAATGCATCATTTGTGAAGAGCAGCAGAGAGCCAAACATTAACTGTTTGTGAGCGTACTGCTGTTTGTCAATGTTGCCACTGTCGGAGCGGCGTTGCCATTCTATGTCAACTAAATGACCTACTTTATTATTACTCACATATGTTCTTATTATACGTACTTTTGGATACACTCTGAAATTAAAAAACAAAATCCAAATTTTCTTTTTTACTTTAGTAAAAAATTTCTATATATGTGTCATGTCTATATACTTAAATTTATAATATGCACATACCTTATATTTTCATGTCTCCTTTTAGATGGATTTTTCATATATTTGCCTGAAATTTTATTCATAACAGATTATTATAGTGTATGCAGAAAATAATTGTGCTATTTAAAAATAACAATAAACAGATTTAAGAGTGTATTTATACCAGGTTTTTGTATGATGGGTCAAAAATAGCTTTCGTTTTTATACTCATTCTGCCCATTCTCCTTATACAATTCTTTCATAAATTTCTACAAGCCATATCTAACAATGCCTTCTCTATTATACCCCCTTTTGTAAAGTAAATATTATTAAATCTATGCACAGATAATAAAGCATAATGTTTTTACCAACATATTCCTTCTCGTAACGGAGCAAAGCAATCCTCTCTCAACAACTTGAACTGCACATCTAAATAATGTTCTATAGATGAATAAGCACCATTTATTATATTCGGTTTTATTTTAATTCCACTGTCACCGAGGAGATCAACTTTTGTGGGAAATATTTGTAAATTCTTAAAATAAGTAGGATCATTATTTACTTGTGTCAATTGACAATTGTTTGTTTCCTGAAAATAGATATGAAAACATTAAATAGGTTATTTCTTTAAGCTTTTTTTATATTATAAAGTGCCAATAAGCAAACAGCCACCTGGATTCGCTGAAATAGCGAAGTGACCGCTGCCCATAGACATCTGCAATTGCAGATGCGTTGCCTACCCTTTATCTACGGAGGAGTTGACTAAGATATAAGATTGTATAAGTTACTAAGAGATATAAGTAAAATAGTGAATTAAAATAAATAATACTAAATGTATTATTTAGTGCTCCTATTTTTTTGTTAACGAAAAGTTACATTTTTTATAGACTCTTAGGTGAAGGACAACATTGTGATGCAACCTGCACATATCAGTGAAGGAATTCAAAGATATGTGTATTCACGCAAAATATGCGCTAGTCGTGGAGTTGCAGTGCCCATCATGGGTCAAACCTTTAACCTATAGACTATAAATTGTTACATGTTTTTTTTATATTAACATCTGCTGTGTTCTTTATATGTTTAAAATGCGGTAAAATATAAAAAGTTTAAGCTTTGTTAAAATTACCTGATTTATTATCATCACAATATCACTTTTCAATTGATGAACTTGTGTGAAAAAACTGTCTCTGATTGTCTCCGTGTGTTCCTCTCTCACTCCTATAGCACTTGTCTCCATAATCTCCAATAAATCCAATATTTCAAACAATACTTCATTTTCCTTGATGTGGAACTTATACATGTGTTTACATAACACAAACATGTTTAAATAAAATGTCTCCACATCGTCCCACAACTGCATATTCATCTTTTTCTCAACAATTCTTACATTCGGCAACTGTTTTATATATATTTTCAGATTATTTATAAAAGCTGATTTTAAAAACCTTGTCCTTAACAATAATACTATTTTCGATTTATCTTCACCTTCTAAATAACTATAGATATTACTTAATATTTTAATAATTAAAACTATAAAATCTCCTTTCAAGTCGATGTCTAAGAGATGCCAGAAGCCCGGTCTATGAGATATTTCTAGGTTAAGTATCGGAGGTTTTAAATATGATAAGTCCATTAATCTTTTAAAACCAATAGGTTTCTTCTCGACTTCTTTTGGTGATGTTTTCGTTTCTGGTTTATCTTCGTCATCAAACTGTGACGAGGTGGATGCCTGTCTCGTATCCTCAATGAGTGTGCCATCAAACCAATCTATCCTGAGAGATGATTTACTGTCAGACATGATATAAATGGTTTATATTTAAATTAAAATAGAACAAATATGCAAACTTTTACGACTTTATTACACATTTACAAAACGAAACGATATTGTAAACGTCAAAACGTCATTTTTTTTTTTTTTTGAGATTTTATGGCCTGGTAACAAAGACCTTTAAGCCATCAAAACGTCAAACATCAAAGTCATAGCCATTTTTCTTCAGCTGATCTTATTATTTTTTGTAGAATGAAAATAGTTGCAATCTTTCTGCCAAAACTTGAAGCCTTAATCAAAGTGGTTTTTTTTGGGATGAATAATTATTGTGTTGATACAAAGAAATTATTAGAATTGTTTTATCAAAGCAACGCGCGACATTGTACAATTTATAATCGACTTCACGTGTGTCTTTCCTCAAACGTCATTTTTAAAGCAATTTCAATTTTATTTCTTGGATAGAGGAGATTTTTCGAAGGAGGAACTTTAATTAATAATATTTAATTAACTTGTAAGGAGAGCATGTCGCAGCTGTTTTCTAGAACTAATAGTAGAACAAAGATATATTATACTGTAGATGGAACACTCGATACCTAAAAGTGAGGCATTTTCTTTGACCTCCAGAGG
>QDHC01002821.1:333337-355461 GCA_013186455.1 Papilio dardanus tibullus | reverse complement strand
CGGCGGCAATATGCTGCTGTCCCACCCACTCTAAACCCTTAATGAGGGAGCTGCTTGGCAGCTGACGCAGGCAGTCCGCAGTTTCATTCGACGCATTTTCTGTTTTAAGTTTTAACTGAACAACTATACATTGCCTTTAATATTGTTGAAATCAGTATTATTTCTTGATTGCTTTTACAACACAAAGTAGATACCTACAAATTTATATATTTTTTTTTGCCTGTAATGTTATAGGTAATTCAGTTATGATTTAAATTGACTTCCTAAAAGCAACTCGTCAATTCTTTATTGAATTTGCGCGTAACAATATTGTAGGCATACCCTTTCAAATAATTAACGTAAGCAAATCGGCTTGGTAATGTCGAGGAAGGCCTATTTTACAGAATAGAAAGACGTAAAACGTGTTTTCTGGATATTTATTCAAAAATGTCTTTCGATTGTTCGCATAATCAATTTAAAGAAAGTTATTGTTTTGTAGTTTAAGTTTTCCAAAAAATGCACAATTACACGTAGACAATACATTTTTTCTTACATTATAAATCAGTAAATGTGAGAAAGAATGAAGATAAACCGTCAGGGTCGGGGCCCCTTCGTAAAATTTAATGGCCTTTTCCGATGTGGCAATGAAATAAATCTGAAGAAATTGCCCGCTGGAAGCCTTCTGCCACGCGCCCAGCGCTACGGGAAACTTCTTACTAACGGACGTTTAGCTTTGAAATTGATTTAAATTATACTCTTTATTGTTTTTAAGCTTGTTTAAGTTAATATGTGATTTATACTTAGACCCTTAACACTAATTTTAAACTTAAATTGCATTATAAAAAAGTCACTCTAGCCTCTACTTCACTAAAGGTATAAAAAACTTTTCTGTATGTAATTTTCAAACTTTGAAATGGAATAGAAAAGAGTATTGTCTCGTGACTGAGGTACTACCATAGACAATATCTCAGTTTCCTGAACCGAATTGCGTTATTATTTATTCTCAACATAGGAAATTAAAATGTCCTTGTACAAATATATCTTGTCATGTTAAGACGACACTTCTGTGACAGGTGAATTATTGTATTTCCTTCGGCATTTTGTCTCCATGATTCTCTAAGCTTTCCATACGATTAACTTTAGTTTTAGACAGTTTTATTAATTTTTTCTGCTTCTATGGTTCCCTTAGTCTATGGAACTTAATAATTGTGACTCTGTGGCACTAATAAATCCCGCAATTAGTGACAAAGTGACACAAACAGTGTCTCGACTCGACGCAGAATGTAATTTGCTAGCGCTCTTTTTCCCGCGCTATTTTTGGTTACTGATCGCATTAACTTAATGAAAACATTTATTTCGCGCGCTCGGCTTATTTCGTCCTATGTCTGTAACGAATATTACCGAATAAAAATTAAAAAAAAAAACATTGGAAAGCTTCGTGTAATTATCTATGGTCATACCTAGTTTAAATATGCGAACATAAAGAAACATTAGACAAGTCTGCAACAACTCTTTCAGATTTTTACTATCCGTGGTTGTACACTTTTGTTTAAACGATTATTTTAAATTAATAGGTTTTTGCAGACGTTTTAAGTATTTAAAAGGTATAAAATAACATATTTTTACACTTAGCCAATGAATTTAAAATAATTACGCGTTTAAAATAATTTGTCTGCAGTTTTTTTCTTTTAAACAAAAACTCATCCCGATAGAGACGCAGACAGTCATTTCAACAGAATTTACAAGATTCGCTTCGACAGCAAAAATCTTAAACTTTTTAAAATATTTTCTACTAAGAAACTTTTAATTTAATACTTCTTTAATGACTGTAAGAAATGTGGTCTTTGTTAAACTAGCTAGCTAGCCTGTAACTTTGCTATATTGGATGATACGTGTTCAAAAAACCCAAATAGGAACTCAAAATACTCGTATTAACATTTATGTCAAGTTTCAAATAACTCTGCTGATTGAAAAAATATTTGGCGACCTCAAAACCCCCTTACAATAGTTAAATAAGTGAAGACAACAGAAGCTTTTTAAGCGTCTTAAAAGTTACATGAATATTATGAAATAAATTATTGGTGCTACGTGTGCTACGAAAATGCTACGACGTACGAGTCTTGTATTCGAAATGATTTCGTATCTGGAGGGTTACCCAATGTACATTCTCTACGAAGCGATTCTACAGCGAACGTCAGAAACTAACAATGACGTTCAATATCTCACACGTGACAAGCACATGACTTATCGAATGCCATTGTCAGTTTCATACATTTTAGTCGATTCCATCAGCGATATCGCCAATCGAAAAGTACTCTGGGTAGCCACCCTGAACTGAGATTGCTGCATTTGTCTCTGAATGATCTTTAATTAAAGTGTAAATGACAAGTTCACACAACTCGGCACTCTTATCTCCTTCACTGACGTTGATAAGGGTTAAGAGCGACACTTAATTTCGATTTAAAGCCATCTGTGTCATACAACATCGTTTCCACTACCAAAAAACTTGTATAAAACACATCGACAACTCCCACATTCTATATAAAAAACTTGCTGTTGTTCGCGACTTCGTACGCGTTGAATAAAAAAATACAGCCTATGTTTCTCGTGGATCATGTAGCTTTCTAATGGTAAAAGAATTTTTGAAATCGGCCTAGTAGTTTTTGAGTTATTTCAATACATACGCAAATTAAAAATACAAATCTTTCCACTTTATAATATTAGTAAAGAAAAACAGTTAACCCAGGTTTTTGCCTATGTTTCGGCAATTGAAACTCAGAGTAATTGAAACATCGTTGTGAATATCAAGTAAGCTCGTTGTAACGTTATCAGAGGGCCCACAAACAGAGATAAGCCGATTACAGAGCTAATTGTTATTCTACAACTGACCGACTGTGGTGCCGCGCGGACACTCTAACCACTATATCACATTTGGACAAGCTTTATACACAAACATTATATCATGTAATATTTTAACATGTCTGTGAAGTTAAATAGATTAATTTAAATTAATGTAACACATTTAATATTGATGTAACTTCTCTTTAAAGCCGGCTACAGACGCTCTCTTTTAATTGGACAGTTCCACTGCGCAATTAAAACTCTGTGCTCGACTGTGCAGTTCAATTTGACTTGTGTACGTCAGTTCTAACTGAACAGTTAAAAACTGAACTTTTGTAGTCGGATTTACGTATATTTTATGAATATAACCATAGCTATATAGTGCATTTTTATAATTATACAGCGTCGTGTCAATATACAAGCGTCGTGGTTGTCAAGTTAACGACGCGCTGTTAAAATATTATAATGACCAGAGATAGAAAATGTTACGATGCAATAAAAATGGAGTTCACAGTTCGTTCTCACTTCATATTTTTTAATATATTATTACAAACAAGAGTAAAAATAATACTTTTATATACTAAGTTACAGTTTAACACAATTATAACTTGATATAATTTCGCTGTTTTATAAGCTTCTTTAAGTAGCAATAACCCTAGTTACTTAGGACTTCAATACACCTAGTTCGTTATAAAAATGGAGATTTATTTTCAGTGTAACGCCGTTTTTTTCGTCACATCTGTCTAATGAAACTGGTTATACTATTGCAGTTAATAAATTAAAATAATTTATACTGTTAACGTCTTATATTTCAAGAGACTTGGAAATTTTAATAACTAATATTACTAAGTAAGTTTTAATCTTAAGTATAATAGTGTCAAGAGAGTCTGGCAATGAAATGTAAACTGAGTAGTGTTTGTGTGACCCTCGTCACTGTCTCGTATGAAATATGAGTGTCTACTGTGACGTCAATTTACATATATTATTAATAGACCATTAAAGTAATTAGTACCTATGACATAAGTGTTTCTAAACCACTTGACAGATCTCAATGAAGCTTGGGTAAGATTTTATGAAGACGCTAGAGAAGGTTTGTGTTTTATAAATATCAAATTAATGTATTTTTTCGTTAGTCTTTGGACTATAGAGTAAAACAAAGGTTACTGTTAAAATGTACGTGGTTGAATTCGTTTGCAACGCTTTGTGTTTTTCATAAGCGTATTAATAGGCACGTCCAAAATATTTATTAATGTCTGTAGTAATCTTACGTATTGTTTTATCAATATTCCTCTGCCAGCAGGCAGTTTGTATATAAATATATTTTATCTAACACAGATAATTTAATGTTCCTTTCACAAATACAATACTCGGATTCATTCGCGTGAAAACCCACGATAAAAATATATCTAAGGTTGAATACGAAACTCGATTTTGTTATACAATATTACTTCAACATTGACTTACTTATCTCTATTTTAAACTCCAAAAATACTTCTTGATTAAATATCTTACAGGGAATTTAAGTATTTAGTAAGAAAGCAATTTGTTTTGATTTAATCCTGGACGCTTTGAGAGAACGACAGAGTGATTCAGAGAAGAGATAAGCAAATATAACAGTCATTTATCTTCTACTGATTCCGTATTTAACGACGCGAGTTTTATTTTTTGCTAGAATACAAAATTAAAAGTAATTAAATAATCCCTTAATATAGATTACTTGTATTAAATCGACACTTGAGTTACCTTTTGTGGTTTTTAAGTGACTCTGCGTAAGAAAGATAAAGCTTTCCATTATTAAAAATAATTTTTAAATTAAGTCGTAATCTTGGTGTGGAAATTCTATTAACAAGGGATTAATGTTTTAAAAGAATTCTCAAGAATTATAAAGATAACAGATAATGTAATTGGAATCGACGCTCGCCGCGGAACCCTTGTCACTGTCCGCCCACAAATTAATTAGAGATTTGTACTGGACGTCGTTGCCATTTACATGACTTTACAATTATTAATTAATAATAAATATTATTATACAATAATGGATTACAACGTAAGATTTAATTTGATTATTAATTATTTTGATAACCAATAAAATCGATAAAAATGTTTGGGCGAAATACAGTCGCAACTTAGCGGAAATACAAACGAACTTGGATAAGAGAGTCCAAGGGATCGCGATATTTGTCTCGCTTACAGACGTTTCTCGCTTATCCAGGCTTGACTGTACATACAAATTGATAAATCTAAGCGAATTTTAAACTATTCGACGTCAGCAAACGAATCAAGTATGCATTGTCTTTTTCTTTAGATAAATTCTTTACAAAGAAACGTAATAAAGTTCAATGAAATCGGTTCTATTTGAGGTCGGTTGAAGAGCTGAGAATTGCATCACTCTAAACTCTCTCAAGCTCCGCGAAACCAATCTTATTTTATGATTTATCGATACGAGGAAAGTGCTGCATTCGAAACAATGTAATACTATTGATACTAGAGCGTCGGTGGCTCGGGGGTATAGCTCTTGACCTGTAAACTATAGGTCCCAGGTTCAAATCCCGTGTTTTTTCGGTTTTCGATTTTCATATGTACATATTTACCGACCCTCTTACGGTGAAGAAAAACATCATGATCCAACCTGCACATCTAGGCGAAAAAAATTCAAAGATATGTGTGAAGTCACACAAAATACGCGCTAGTCGTGGAGTTGCGGAAAATGGAGCTCATTATGGGTGAAACTAAATCTTGATACTAGTAGGAATAGAGTAATAATGAATTATAGCCAAAGTATTCAAATGATATTAACTAAGTTTATATGTACAAAATATGAATTTGCTAAAAGAAAATGTGAATTTGCTAACTGAAAAATACTTACAAAATAAAATCAAATAAGCGTTGCAAAAGCCTTTATAAAAGCTGCAACTCACTTGAGGGTATTCTTGTGCCACTTAACTCTTCGTTATTTGAAATATAGCCTCCGAATACCCTCTCACTGCCAACTTTGTTCCTAAGAAGATATAAATTTCAACCAATCTTAGTTAAGTTGTCCGGAGTCTAAAGTGGACTCGTTTTTGTCAAATTATTAGAACTAAAGATAAAGCCTTGATATCTAGTCTTTTTATCTTCATTTGCAAGAAATACTAAATATATTTTAGAAGTATTCTTCAAAGTTTTTTTGATAAAAAGCTCATTTCGTAAACATGAAAATTCAGTACAATGTTATTATAAATTAAAAAGGGAACGTGTAAAAATTTCGATGCAAATTCCTGAGGTTCATCTGAATAATTGCAATTACAGTTATACATGCTGCTCATTATACAGCGTGCTCACTTTTACTATCGCATTCTATTTGCATATTTCATAATGAAATGTAAACCAATGCAGGGAAATGAACAAATTTAATTTAAATCTACACCATTCGACAGACAAAGAGTTAAAATGATTAGTGTAACGAACTAAAAATTTAATATAACAGCTATGAAATTATTGAGAGCAAATATGTTTTATCAATTTGTTTATTCAGATTTGTTGCGCATCGGACGATTAATGTGTGTTTTATACATACTATATTTTAATCCCGTATAAAAATAATCAGATGTGAAAATATTCATGAACTTTTCTTAGAAAAAAGTACTTTTCTCCTTTAAAATATAAAGTTTTTTCAGTAAATATTACATCTAAGTAGATAAAACGTGGTATGCGTGTGCATGCCGCATGAAAAATAATTTCCCCCGGGTGCAATTGAAGCCTCCGATATATGCGATAGCTGGACTGGAATGGATGGGATAATAAATGTCATGTTTTATTCAAGAACAAAGATTTTTACAATAATATTCTTAAGAAAAAAAATATCATCTTAGAATGAATTTGATGGAACGAGGGTTAATTCTGTTTTACTAACTAAGAGATCTAATTGTGAGTTTCCACTATCGAAGCATTGTATAACAACTAAAGAATTATAGGATTGCTTAGAAATTTTATTTTTATACCACTCAACGCATTCAAAACTCATCAAATACTATTATTATCTCTAGAAAATACTGCTTCATATTATTATTTTATCAGTGTTAAACGGTTATTATTTAAAAGAACTTTACACGAACGTTATAAGATTTCACTACAACGGCGACTTGTGAAGCGCCATCTCGCGTGATATGTCCCCTCTAATTACAAGGAGACACGCGAAGTCGTCCTCATGCCAAGACTCTAACTAAACAACACGATAACCTCTTCCTGAATGTAGGATTTAACTTCCTAGTACATGCAACGCAAAGCGAAACAAAAAATAACGAAACAATTAAGTGCACATAACATTCCTGACCTATTCGACCACTTTTTGGGTAACGAACGCCTAATTACAGCTTGGATTTTGATTATTATAGCCTATGTTACTCAGAGATAAAGTAGTACTCGAGAGATAAAAGAATTGTTGAAGTCGGTCTAGTAGTTTTTCAATTTATTCGTTTCACACATACAAATCTTTTCTCTTTATTTTAGTGTACATATAGGTGATTATTACTTTATGTTTGTCAGCAAAATGTATATTCTTATCTATTTTATACAATTATCAAGCACATTTTGTAAGTAAATACTCGTAAATATACTATGACTCATATTATTTTTGTATTCTAAACATAGTTTGACATTAGACAATTTGAATAATTTGCTGGCGACATTTTGCATACAAAAGCAAGTAAGCAAGAAGAGCAATGTCTTATCTTGTAAGAATTATAGCCGACAATTCAACTGATGGAGGTAATATTTCATTCAGAACCTTACCTCATTATCTTATTCAAAAAGTTACGAAAAAATGTAACTCTCGGAATTTAAAAGATGTAAGATTTGATACACTTCAAGCAAGAAACTTTATTAAAGTGAATAACGTAATTTAAGCAAATAAGAAGTAAACAATGAACAGACATAAGTAAATTATCAAATAGCTTATTAACATTTTTGTAACGCTATCCTCTTTGTTTCTGTACTTCAACTTCTTCGCAAATATTCGTGACAAACTTTTTATTTTAATTCCACGTAAATCAAAGAGGAAAAAATAAAATTATAAAAAAATAAGTAATAGTAACGTTTTAGATAAATGTAGTTATTATATCGCTTTCCAGTTATTGCGAGGAATAATAAAATTAAAAGGAAATAACAATAAAATTCATGAAAGAAGTAATAGAGGTAATAAACTGGGAACATTTTACGAGCTATCTAGACTCTGAATGGGTTTATATTAATAATGCATCGTATATTCTAAATACATTCAAAATATTATCGTTATGAATTTTATGAAGAAAACAATAATACACATTATACTATCGTCTTTATATTTTTTATCTAAGACCGCCATGCACGGACTGTTTCAAGAAATGGGAAAATCAATTGCCAAAACTGCTTACTGTGTTACGGGCGACGGTTTTTAAAAGTTGTTCATATCGATTTTATATAAGTATTTTTAACTAGCTGCTGTGCGCGACTTCGTTAATTATTATAGCCTATGTTACTCTGTGATAATGTAGCTTTCTAATGGTGAAGGAATTTTTGAAATCGGCCGAGTAGTTCTTGAGTTATTTCAATACATACAAAAATACAAAGTTTCTCTCTTTATAATATTAGTATAGATAATGAAGAAATCCTAAAGCGATTATAATAAACAACTTTCTATCTTAAAATGTAAAAGCACTCTAAGTTTTCCTTTTCAGTCAAGGTTTACGATTCAAAAATACGCACAAGAATACGTTTATTTAAAACATATCCTAGTGACCTATTTATTTAATGTGTTTTGATAAAAACCGTCTATGCCTGCAGACAACACTCGACAGTTGACGTGGCAATAAAAACAGCGACCTCTAGTTACGGCGCTGTTAAACTTATATTTATTTTAGTGTGGACTTATCGTCCAGGACGCGATGTTAAACGGTTGTAAAGACGGTAAATGCAGGAGTCTAACATATGTATGTGTAGTTTTATTATGATATCAATATTTAATTCAAAGATATATTTAAAAAAACTATATGGCGTGGAAACAGCCCTAAAAGACCGCGAACTCACGACATTCCTGCCATGTGAAAATAAGAAGCTAAATTAATAGTAAAACTTTAGAAACTATTCTGGTAACTCAAGGTTTTAAAAGCCTAGATCAAAACTTGTGATAATCTCAAAATTACCAATGAACTGTGTTGCGGCCGGAACACTGGCCGGCTAGAAAAAGACCTCTTTGGTGGAACTTTAATACATTTTAATTTTAATTCTTTTACGTTTGTCTTTTGTTTTTTATGTAAAAATTTTCAGTACAGTTTTAATTGTTGATGACGCGTTTTCATTTTAAACCTTTTCTTCTAATTTTTAATCAAATAAACTTATACCTACAATATCGAGCTATCGAAGTAAACAACTGTCAAAAGGTATCAAATAAGGTTAGAAATAAACTAAGTAACTAGGGCATTAACATTATATGTGGTCGTATATCTTGTGTGAGACAGAGCCTTCCCCGCTGACACCAGATATCGTCTTCCCTTCGCTACGATAACGAACCACTTTATAACGGTATAGGTAACAATGACTAGTAGCTTATAGAACGTGCGAAAAATCGATCATATTTGTCATTTAAAAATTCGCCAGTTTTTAGTTTACAAAAGATTTCAATTTATAACGAACAATAGTATTGAGATATTTTAATTTGCTAAAACTCTGGCGTCCCGAGTTATAAATTCTATTGAATAAACAATAGATTTTTCCAAAATTGAATTTTGACAATGTTAACTTCGATAGCTGTATATTAAAGTATTTTTATAATGAAAATCAAGAAAAAAGTGTAAAATGAAACGACGTCATCGACTGCAAAAATTGTAATAAATTTTTCTACAAAAAAACAAAATATTTAAATAGACATATAAGACAGAATGAAAAAAAGAAGCATGACAATAAAATAAAAGAAGTAAAAAAGACGCGCGGCGAGCAAGGAGTTGGCGTGTAGTGGCCAGTGGTCGCTGCAACAGTCTAAGCCCGTTAAGTTAATTTCGATTTAGTTAACAAATTCTAAATAATACCAACCAAAATGTACTTAAATCTTAAGTAATACTACAAAGAGAGATAATATGAATGCCATTCCACCCTTCATGTGAATCTTAGAACAAACAACATTAAGTTCTCGGTAAATTGAACCAATTAATTAAAATAGGGTTGTCACTATTTTACACAGTATAAGATTGTTTGTATAAAAATAAATCAAAACAATGCTTAGACAGCTGATTTTTCATAAAAAAAACTGATAATCAAAGAGTTATTTAGCATAATTGTTAGTTTAGATTAAATTGTAGGCTTTTGTCTGCTTCAAATTATACTTATTTTATCGTCTTTATCATTAAATGACTACCCCAGTTCTGAGCGTTTTATTGTAATTTATTTTAGAATAGACTACATTATGGTTAGACAGCCCTATAAGATTTCACATTAGTTGTTCAGTGATTAGAGCGCGGCACATTAATTGTCAAGATCTCCGCGTCTTGAATGTATACAGCCTCATTTTGTGAATGCACTCGCGGAAGCAAATGCCTTAATTTATATTAGTGTCGTATAAAATGATTTGCACTATTTCTATGAAAATGTGTTGTGGGAATGATAAACGAAATAAATTAGGGATATAGTTTCCGATGTTGAAATAAACACTAATGTAAACATTACATAATTATAGCCATCATAGTGATAACGAGATAACTGTGGTAAATAAAACTAGTTAAAAAATAATGTTTTGTATATAGTATTTTCGTTGTTTCATTACGAAAAGCAAACAAAGGCCTAGTATCCTATCGATTACCATTAGCTAGGGTTCATATAGGTCATAGAAAAATCGGTTACCATAATGTTTGTGTGGTAACTCGCTCGCTCGGTCACTGGGCGTAGGGTATTTAAAATAAATCGTTCGTTTGCGTGACAAATTAAAAAAAACTAACGTTAGGTTCTAACTGGATTAAATACACATTAAAAATTAATGTTATTTTATTAAAAAATGATTTATAATTACTTATTACATATTTTGATGCGATATTTTTACTTTACTATTTATTTTTATACACAGGTCAAGTAAGAAGTTCTGAAGTGGCTAAAAATTAGCGGTAATTTTCGTAATCTTCTTACCTTTTTAAAATAAACCACGTCGCTATATCTTCAAATCAAACCTAATTCTATTTTAATATAAGTTTAAATACTTAAACTGGGTATGTCAAAATCTTAGCCTCGAAAGTATGTAAAAGGCTCTACTTTAAAGACGGTATTACGAAAATGTCCGCCGCACTGCCTTAATGCATAATTCACGTGCCTGCCAAATACTTTTTTCTAACCCGAACGTAAATTTTATACATTTTTATAGGTGGACATTCAATAATATATAGCTGTATTGTTCGTTACCTAAAAATATGGCATTTATAAAAACTCATTTAGTATCTTCATTAAAATTAATATTTTTAAATGATTACCAAAAATCAATTGAAAATAAACCATTTTAAGTTACTCCATTCAACCAGGTGGATCGACGACTTAGTGCGCACGGCGGAAAGTCGTTGGATACGGAAGGCGGGGACCGCATTCTGTGGAAGGCATTGGGGTAGGCCTACGTCCTGCAGTGGACAGAGAAGAGCTGATGATGATAATGCATACGTAAAATGTTACATAATATTATTGTACAATATAATGAGATGATATTATTTCAGAGATACTGAAGTAAGTATGTTTCTGACGCGGCGCTGAAGCCTCACATCCATTACGTACTAATGATCCTAATGATAATTACATAAATATTAATGTTATTAACAAATCACTGCGTATGACAAGTATTGTTCCCAGAATCTACGCTGAGATAAACACCAAGGGATAATATTTACGACCATATCATAAGATAATAAGTATAAAAAAGTATAAAAATAACATATACTATCTACTAATAATCTTTGGATTTTATCTATACTAATATTATAAAGAGAGAAACTTTGTATTTTTGTATGTATTGAAATAACTCTAGAACTACTGGGCAGATTGCAAAAATTCTTTCACCATTAGAAAGCTACATTATTTCCGAGTAACAGAGGTAAGCATTATTATTTGATTCCAGGTTGACGAAGTCGCGCACAACAGCTAGTTCGAGATAAAATAGAAAAAAAGTTGCGATGCCTCTCAAATTGCTTTACAAATTGCCTAAAAATAAACACTTTGAATAATTTTGTCGTGGATGTCTTTATCTGCGTCTAGTAAAATAAAACTAAACGTAATATAAGCCTACATTTCAGACGTAATTTTGTGTTTGTAGATATAATTATATTTTCCTTGGATAAGCAATATTAGCGAAAATGTTAATGTAGTCACCGAAGAACAATATGCTGTCTGATATCAAACAGATGTACACAGTGACATTGAACAACCGCTAGAACTCATTATGGAGTTTTAATTTCTTACGGTAAATAGCAGTGGGCGACCAAGGCTACACGAGAAAACATACAGGCGAGTTGAGAGCCACCTCCTTTTGAAGGGCGGTTAGAAAAATAGATGAGATGTCGCAGGTGCCATCTCTGCTTTAAAAAGCGTCCTTCTTTTATTTAATGACATAAGATTCAAGTCTACTTTCAAAAAAAACATGAAGACTTCTAAATGTAATTTTATGGATTTTTTACTTCATCGTAAAAGTTTGTAACAGCTGGTTTTTCTCACATTTAGTTATCAGCGTATTTATTATCCTGGTGTCAACTAGCATATTATATTTGTTATTATTCCTTGTCCGAAAACTGTTTTTGGACGGAATTATTCTTCCAAACGATTAATTCACATGTGATTTAAAAAAGGCTGAATCGCAAAGGCGGTAGATGGAGGCCATCTTTGTTTAATGTTCTGGAAACATATGCCTAGATATACGCTCCTTATATATTTAATTTATATACGTCTAATTATATTTTAAAGGGCTACTTAATGAAAAAAAATGTCTGTAATTAGCTTTGTTTGGTAAAAAATATAAAAATAAGAAATCATTGACAGAAGAGCGTCAAGTGAACTCAAGCACCAGAAGCAGCGACAATGGTTTTTTTTTGTTTTTTAGTACTCAACGAACACGAGAGCTTTAAAAAGCAGGGTCGTTGAAAAACAATAAATTTAGATAAAAATATAAAAAGATTTATATAATTATACGTTTTGTAACTAGCTTATATATAATAATTTATTTATATACAATAGACGTGGCCCAACTTTGCACGGTATGTACATAATTTGCTTCATTATACAAAGCTTATTTCGTGTGCTTACACTAAGCTGAGGTTTAATAATAATTACCTACTTGGGGCGGGTTTAAGTCTTAGGCTAATTTACATGCGGTTTTATTTTGTATTGCATGGTACAATTAAGTTAGAAATATGTTAATAATTCTTAATTGTTAATACTTCTATTTTATGATAATAATTTTATTTATGTACAACACAAGTCCTATTGCAGCCTCGCCCTTATGTAAAATATGTGTATTGTCTATATACAACTTCCAAAATATTCAGGCGTTTATGTACAAAGACATTAAAACCATCTATTTATATACAACTTATATACAAGCGGTAAGAGTGTTTTCCTAGTAAAGTAGCCAGTGCTACGCCGTAGAGGTCTGTAGACGCACGCCTCTCGCGAGCGCGCGCTACGAACTTGCTACGAATACGAACGTAGCCGTACACATTTCGAAGTTTTTAAGAAACTTACCTAAGTAACTAAATTACTTTAAGGTGTTTTAAGTACAAGGAGATTAAAACGGAAATTATACTTTTAAATTTTGAAATTGGTGATGGAATGTTTAAAGTTTGTTTTGTATGGAACGTACTTGAAATAAATTATTAGACAATACTTTAGAACTAATGCAGCTGTTTAAGAAGGAAACGAAAACCAAATCGATTAACTATGTTGGTAAGTAATTTTTAAGTATTATTTGCTTTACCAGTAAACTTATGGATATCTTCGAAAAAACTAATTGAAAGTAAATAAGTCCCTTATTAAAGTTAAACACTGACTAGGACACTCGTACACTTGAATTAAGTTAAACTAGAACCAAGAACACCTCGCAAAATGGGAAAAAAATACTGCGCTTTACTTTAGGCGCGTTGAAAGTAGCAGATGTTCTTTAGAGGCTTTATGTTGAACACAAACTGAAACATCCGCAATGTTACAAAACAAATAAAAAATATGAACCTTAACGCTTTAAGAATCGTAACTTTATTTTATTACAACATCAATTTTAATAAAGATTTTGTTTGCATACTTTTAACGCAGTTTACATTATAATGTAATCCTTAAAACCTGTAATACTTTAAAATACAGTTAAACCTAGATAAGCGAGAAATATTCTCTGGTACCGATGAGCTGCCTCCATAAGCGAGAAAGTCGAATTAGAGAGAAACCGCTATAAGCGATATAAATATCACGGTCCCTTGGACTCTTTTTTTTGACTTGGACGCTTTTTCAGGTTCGATTATATTCAACTTTCAGTATTAAAATTTATTCAAACTCTCTTACTTTAAATTTCTACAAAATGTCCCTTTACTTTCGTATTCATCAAGAGATTTGAAGTGATGAAACGTAATGATTGCAATTAAAAAAGTCTTGTCGGAATAGTTAAGTTCCTTTTCCTTCAGGAACTCGTACATCATTCCCGACAACTTGACTTGAACGAGTAAGTTTTAATTAAGTTCTTCAATGTACTTAATTACAAGTCGCTTCAGACTTTTAACACATAATTAATTTAATGTACCTATGAACAGTTGTTTTAATTTACTAATTTTATTAGTCTTACTGCCGAATATTGCATGTAAGCGCCACGGCAGATGTCTATAGGCGACGGTCGTTTCGCTATTTCAGCGAATCCAGGTGACCGCCTGCTCGTTTTCCACTTTATAATATAAAAAATCTTACAATTTAACCATAATCAAAATTTGTATGAAAGGAGTTCAAAACTAGGCTCATCACTTAAGACGCTGTAACATAATTAAATTCGACGTTTCGAAATTCGGCCGTTCGAACTACGGTTAGGGCTATACACGACTTGGGGGGGCTACCTAAAGTATATTTCGATTGGCGATATCCCTGATGGAATCGACAAAAATGTATGAAACTAACAAGACATTCGATAAGTCATGTCATGTGGTTGTCACGTGTGAGATATCGAACGTCGTCAGTTCCATACATTT
Source organism: Papilio dardanus tibullus (assembly GCA_013186455.1). NCBI lineage: Eukaryota > Metazoa > Arthropoda > Insecta > Lepidoptera > Papilionidae > Papilio > Papilio dardanus. Next base: position 340,450 of record QDHC01002821.1, on the reverse strand, counting down.
TTGATGTTCGCTATCGAATCGCGTTGTTATCAGTATTATCAAATCTAAAAAATGTTGCCAACACATGGATATGAAGCCACTGACAGCTGTTTCAAGCTGCCCGTGAATAGCGGACGTTTCTAAAACCGTCTCAGAACAGTTAAAAATATTATGTTGTTTATAACAAACATCTTACAGATATTATATGCGAATGTATGGATGGATGGTTGAAGTTTGTTTGAAGTTATCTCGAAAACATCGGGACGGATCTCAATTAAATTTTACATTGATGTAGAACATAGTCCGGCTGAACGCATAAACTACTTATTAAGTTTTTTACTAATTAATGCGGTTAAAACTCACTTATGCACACAAAATAGAAAAGAGTTCCGGACTCTTCGGGAGTCCGTAACTAGTCAATACCGTTACCGGAACACTATACGTGAGTTTTAGCCGCATTAGTATGATAATGTCTCACGAAAGTTTAAATTTAAATGAGTTTTTTTTTAATTCCTCGCGGACGGATTCGTGGGCGATAGTTGTTTCTATTGCTCGTATGACTTAGTAACAGTTTTTTGCTACTGAGAATTAAAACCTTATCTTTTGTCATGTGATGTCTACATAGGTATTGACAAATGTTCCATACAATGTTAATGACAGAAGCAAATCAATGGCCGACGAGCGATCGATTTGATTTGAATAAAATATCAAACTTGCTTTGGTAGTCCGCCTTATCGAACCAAAACTCCACAAATGTCGCGGATCACGATACATTCGTGGCGTGGCGCCCGATTTTTATAGCTTTCATATTTTTGAATGCCGATATAAAGTTGTCAATTTTAAATTTATTACAAGTTTTCTCTTTTCACATATGATATTATACTTTACGAAATATATGAAATATCATTGATACAAAGGTTTTTCTTAGCTTTTAATATTAACTATGGGTTTTACCAAAGAACATACAGTCGAACTAAGGGACCGCAATGTCTGTCCCGCTTATAGAGATTTCTCACTAATCCAGTTCTCGCTTATGCAGGTTCGACTGTAGTATGTAGCAGACGGGACAATACGAATCAAATTATAGTCTCGTCTTGCCATTACGTGCCAAATATAGATTTGAAAAAGTATAAAACATTTTATGCATTACCTTTCTACGGAGACGATTCCGGTACATAATTTTCCCTCGATCTTTGCTCTCCTTTAATGTAACACGAAGGTTAACAAATAGGGATAAGTGCTTGCTTCGAAAACGGCGTCGAAATTTCCTGCCCTTCAGAATACATCTCCACAATCACACGACCTCGATTCCAAGGTGAAATCCTCTTCCCTAGGGACCAAGATAGATTGGTTTGATATTAATACAATTATTCAATCAATTTCTATTTAAATTAAATTGAAAGCAAAGACTTTGTAATTACATTTCTGAACCTTTTTTTATTAGACTTTTAATGATATGCTCTTAAAAATTATTAGCAGAAACGTCTTAGAAACATAATATTACGACAATATTGACCAGCAAAAGGGAAAAAAAACACTAATAGTGGATTTCAGAAGTCTTGGTACTATAGAAAACTTAAGTAACTTTCTTGATACTGGTTGTTTAATTTATTATTTCTCGTCTTCATTTCTTCTTTCTCTGTACAAACGACGACTAATTGCAATGCACTTTGCGCCAAACTTCGTCACAAATAAGTGCAGCTGACGAAACTGGGGACAAAGGCTTTCTTTAATTAATGAAGACGCGACAGACTTAAGTTATTTAAGCTCCTAGCTGAAAGCTGTAAGCTTTAAAATTTTTACTTTTGTATTTTGTTGTACAGATTAGAAAGATGTCTTAACTTATTACAAAATAATGCGAGCGAGTCATCAATTTAACAAAATGCAGACATACAATAGCATTCAGAGAGTATGCTTTTTTACAAACAAAGTAAGTATATTTCCCTGAATTCAAAGTATACGGTGAATGTAGAATTCATTTTACATAGTAAATGAGAAAATTATCGACGTTTGAAATTGTATTTCGTTTGTCTCTCATTTTAAAACTAATATTTTGTTTATATGTAACCGTAACCTGTTCTAACATATTTGATAGTAACGCAAACTTTATTTTTTAATGTCCAGTTTACACAATATCTAATTAAGCTGAGTCGACATATTCCGAAAGCGGCCCTGATCGAACCGACTCAATTAACCTGAATAGATAACAAAATATTGTCTATACCATGGGCATGGGGCACAGGCTTTAATCATTTAATGATAACTTTAAAAATACTGTTAATAAAGTGAATAAAAAGCCTCCTAGGTGAACTGAAAACTAAGAGTATCGAGCCTCTTGGTGGATAAAGATATTGACAGAGCAATATTAAAAAGAATACTAATCGATAATTATTCGTAGACGTTTGAATATTGTAGAAAAGAGAGTAGATACACATATCTGGGTGTGAAACAAGTATTTAAATGTCTCTCCTAATAAATGAGGTTCCATAAAGCATACCTTAAAACGTAAAAGATATTAAGTTACAGTTATTTAAGTATCAACAAATTAACTGAAAAGTATACACAAATCAATTATTGTAAAATGGTTAAAGAATCTTTTATCCTTTTTTATAGTCGTTTTATGCGAGAAAACAAATAATAGAATTTTATTAAGTAAAAAAGAATAACGTTTACTTTGGGTTTACAAAAAATATGGCGCACGTTTTAAGAATTTTTATATCAAGTGAGTCGAATAAATAAAAACTTTGGAGACAGTTTTTGTTCAAGTTTTTAGAAGGCTTCATCTGTCACCACAGCTTTAGAAGTCGACACAGACAGACGGATATTTTTTTAATTTTAAATAATCTCGAGTATAAATGATCACGACCAAATGTCGCTTCTCTACTTTACGATGAAAAATTTCACCTTTCATTGGAAGATGTTACCGCAGATGAAATTTTATTAAATTTTTTCTTAAGAAACTAAAAATATTTTTATGACAATTTTGAACTTTGGTACTTGATCATCAAAATTACAACATGGTTCCCTTTTATAGTTACAACATGGGAACAAAAAATACTGTTTTTTTGTTGATATTTTTACTAATACATTTGACATTTCACGTAACAACTGCGTTTCATTGGCAGAGTAATAGAATCATGCCGCATTTCTCGAGGACGGCCTCCAAAGGTAACGAGTTGTGTTATTTGATATTCACCATTCTTATTTGTTTATCTAATAAACTTTTCTTTTTGGTTGTTTTTTTATGCGAGTAGTACACAGTGGTCTCGCTAGAAAACTGAAGTGAGCGTTGCCTCGAACAAAATGGCTTAAAAACCTGCTATATTATAGACAGAGATTATATTTCTCTTTCCTACACATCCTTTCTTATTTCAAATCCACTTTTCGTTCCCATCATATTTATCCAATGCACAAGTATGAACTTTATAAGCGTTTTACTCTAATATAGAAAGCTGTGGAAAGCTTGTTATAGATTAAGCCAGCAACTGAGATGATAATCTTGTTCTCTATGACTAACTATAATATAAAGTAACTAGCTGTTATTCCCGACTTCTTCCACATGTAATTAATAAATATAACCTGTGTTACTCGGAAATAATGGAGCTTTCTAATGGTAAAAGCATTTTTGAAATCGGTCCAGTAGTTCTTGAGTTATTTCAATACATAAAAAAATGCAAAGTTTCTCTCTTTATAATATTAATATACATATATCTTAGCTTAAGTTTAAAGCCACTCGGATTATACTTACAGAGCTTAATTAAAAGACAGTATTAACGAAACATAACTTGAGATACTCATTCTCTAAAGGCCAAGCTTTTAGAGAGGTGTCCATTACTATTTAGTTGTGTATAATTTGTGACCACACCTATCGAAGATGACCTAAAACAGTCTCTAATGGCCGCGCGTAATGGAACGAGCCCCTATCAATGTTACACAAATGTATCGCTTCGTTTTATTCCTTGTTAAGAAAAGACGGTACGTTTTATAGTACCTATTAGTTTATTTTTATATTATACAATGGCAAACGATCATGCGGCCACCTTGATTCGCTGAAATAGCGAAGCGATCGCTGCCCTTAGATAAATGCAGTTGCAGATGCGTTATCTACCCTTAATCTACGGAGGAGAAGACGCACAGCAAGAGGATAATTTATCTTCCTATACGTCTCTTCCCCTGCCGTATCCATTTTCCATCATTTCCTTATTTATTTATTGTCAAAAAAATACTTGAAACTCGTTTTATTGTGAACTTGTGATATTAGAATTATTCGTAGAATTTAGCAATGATTAAATAAATAGCGTTGGTAGTTATTTAGATCGGCTCCACACAATGGAGTAGAGAGGCTCGCCTCGCCGGTATTTACTGATGAAGGATTTATAGAATAGTTTGAATTATTGTACTGAAATCGATTATTAATACACTTTTATCTCTGTATTTTACTTATACATTAAAAATAAATTATACAGACATTATTGAGAGAGAGTTAATTAGAAGAAGCTAACAGTTATTTCGTATTAAGCCTTGTTCGCAGCAAGTATTATAGCCGAGTAACAAGTATCTGAACAAAGGATTTACTAATCTACTCTACTAAAATGTTGTTGTTCGGACAAGTTTAGTAACTACTTAGAATTACTTTCTACTCGACTAAAATGCCTAAGTGCCCGCATCAGTGGAAATAAGACTTATGGCTCTCATATAAAAAGCGATCCCTTGCGATATGCTTAGTGGAAATTGAAACTAATAGTAGTGCCGAGGTTGAGTGACTAAAAACAAAACAATTACCGTACGTAGTGTGCCATAGAGAATATTAACTTGGAGAATTCACGTGAAAGCAATATCAAAGGCGAGCCGAACACTCATATTAACTTGGCTACAGGTCATTGCCCTCTACATAGTTAACATATCAAAATTAAACACTCTCTTAGTAAGTAGTCTTTAGTTTTCTACATTTAATATGTTGGCATATAACGGCTAATATACTTCTTCTTAAACTTATTTCTCACATTTCTACAAAAAACCAATAGGAAAGTTATTTATTAAAAACTTTATCAGTTTTAAAAACTAATTCAACTGAAACACGAGCTTTATAGGATTTGAAGTTTATAAAAAAGTTTAGAATAGAAAACACCGGGTTCTCATAAAGTTATTACAAGTTTTCACCTTTCAGGAAAGTTTAGATAACTTCAGCTTAGTCGAGGGTTCATATAACTCTTGCAAACTTAATTAATATCGCTATTGTCGGATCGCAACGGTATGCGCTCTATTATTCTCTATGTATGTTATAAAATCTATATATATAAAAGAGTAGAGGGGTTTCTTAAAATCAGCGCACAGCCAAAACTACTAGGTCTAGAGACTTGAAATTTTGTACAGAGGCTACTGTTACTACGTAGATGAGCACTAAGAAAGGATTTTGAGAAATTCTACCCCTAAGGGTCCGAAATGGGGGTCCAAAGTTTGTATGGAGAAAAATGATTCCTTTATTAGAATTACACGAAAATTAGAATGAGTGCTCTTTAGCATGAACAAATAAGTTTCTCATTCAAGATTTTTACAATTTTTTACTTTGGGGGCCAAAAAAGGGGGGTCAAAGTACGAATTTTAAAAAAAATCTCGCAGCGTAGGTACGAATCCTAGAGACCTGAAATTTTTCGTAGGAGTTTTTGTTACTACGTAGTTTTGCACTGAGAAAAGATGTTCTGAAATTAAGCCCCTAAGGGTCCGAAACGGGGGTCCAAAGTTTGTATGGAGCAACGTGATTCCTTTGTCAGAATTGCATGAAAATTGGAATGAGTGCTATTCAGCATGAATAAATAACTTTGCCATTCAAGGATTTTATAAATTTCTTTTTTGGGGGGGGAAAAGGGGGGTCATATTTCAAATCTACAGATATCTTTCACGGTGTAGGTCAGAATTGCATGAAAATTGGAATAAGAGCTCTTTAGCATGAAGAATTCATTTTGGCATTCAAGAATTTTTCAATTTTTTATCTTGGGGGGCAAAAAAGAGGGGTTATAGTTGGAATCTAGCAATATTTTTCACAGCGTGGCTACGGGTCCTAGAGACTTGATATTTTGCATAGGCGTTTCTGTTACGACGTAAAAGTGCTCTGAGAAAGGATTTTACGAAATTCATTTACGAAATTCAACCCCTAAGGGTCCGAAATGGGGGTCCAAAGTTTGTATGGAGCAACGTGATTCCTTTGTCAAAATTACATGATAATTGGAATGAGTGCTCTTTAGCATGAATAAATAACTTTGCCATTTAAGAATTTTACACGTTTCTATTTTGGGGGGAAAAAGCGGGGTCAAAGTTCATAACTATATTTTTCGCAGTGTAGGTATAAGCCTTATAAACTTTATATTTTGCACATGGGTTTGTATAGGTATTAATACTTCTAACATATTTTATAAAGGTTAAAATAAGATATAAAACTTTGTTTTGAATTTCTAAACTTCAAGCGGACGAAGTCGCTGGCGACCGCTAGTATTGTGATAAAAACATTTCATATTTCTTTCAACTACCTGTAAGTACATCCTTATATTCGTCATTTCAGTCAACACTTGTTTTCTGTCATTGTTTATTAAATAAAAACATGTTTAATATTATGAAGTATCATGAAATATACTTTAACGAAATTAAAAATAATAAAATTAATAGTAGTTGTAGTAGTATGATGGGCTTCATTTTCCGCATCTCCACGACTAGCGCGTATTTTGCGTGACTTCACACATATCTTCGAATTTCTTCTCCGATATTATAGGTTGCATCACGATGTTTTCCTTCACCGTAAGAGGGAGGTATTAAATTAGTAATAAAATATCATAATAAAGAAACAATGTTCGAATTGTTAATTTGATTTTGCTAGTAATTTTAACTATAATATAAACCAGCTAAGGTTTCAAATTAGAGCAAAGAGTGGAACCACTAACAATACTATCTCATCGTGTATTGTCCCCGTTCGAGGGTTCCTATATTAAATCTTGCGAATTGGCTCAGCATCTGGTGCCTATTGTGTTTCGTTATTAAACCAGACATGGAATGCTTTATTTTCAATCAGATCCTAATCTATATATATAAAAGAGTAGAGGGGTTTCTTAAAATCAGCGCACAGCCAAAACTACTAGGTCTAGA
>QDHC01002821.1:311379-333102 GCA_013186455.1 Papilio dardanus tibullus | reverse complement strand
AAAATAAGATGAAAAGCTTTGTCTCCAACTTCTAAACTTCAAGCGGACGAAGTCGCTGGCGACCGCTAGTCTATTTATATAATTTAATGTCGTAAACTCAGAAAATGACCTTTTTCCTTTCTTCTAGTGCCTATTTCTATTTTCAATAGAATTAGCTTAAAAAAAAGGTTAAAGGTTTCGCGACCCATGATGGGCTCCATTTTCCGCAACTCCACGACTAGCGTGTATTTTGCGTGAATATACATATCTTTGAATTTCTTTGCCGATATGTGCAGGATGCATCACGATGTTTTCCTTCACCTAAGAGCTTGATGAATTCTTGTATGGAAATTGGTTCACATACGAATTAAGATAGTCTTTTTGTTTGTTTTAAAAATGAATTCTTTCATTTTAAAACTAATTTACTGACGAGCATTTTTTTCTAGACAGGGCAGCGTATTGGTCCAGAAGAAAAGAAGAGAGAAGTTCAGGACAAAGCAAGCGCAGAAGAAAGCGACAAATTGGTAAGAACGTAATTATAAACATAATTATTAAAAAATAACATGCTAGAACCTTATATAAAGTAATTGTTTTTATTAATATTTGACTAGGTCTCCAGTATTTGATATTTACGTAAAAATATTAATACTCTGTCCAAAGATAGATGTCCCCGGTGTAAATTCGTTTGTGGTCGAATGTAATTAACTCGGAGTTTGTGAGGCGAAGGTCAATTACTTTGTCAATAACGTCGATACTGTATCAGCATGATATTACATAAAGCAGATATACATTATCTATACTAATATTATAAAGAGAGAAACTTTGTATTTTTTAATTTTTGTATTTTTGTTTGTATTGAAATAACTCAAGAACTACTGGACCGATTTCAAAAATTCTTTCACCATTAGAAAGCTATAGTATCCCCGAGTAACATAGGCTATATCATTCAATTCCACGCGGACAAAGTCGCGCACAACAACTAGTTTTGTTATATAGTCGAACTTGGATAAGCCAGAACTGGTTTAGTGAGAAACCTTTTAAAAGAGTGACTAAGAAAAGACTTTACAGTGACTGTACGATCCCGTGGGACGATTTTCATGTGCGAGAAATTCGGATTAGAGGCAAACTTTTATAAGCGAGATAGATATTACGGATCCCCTAGACTCCAGGTTCGACTGTAATTGTATCGTTGAATTTGTGTTATGTTTAACCTTTTATAAATAAAGTCTCTACTCCTCTTTCGTCTTTGTTATCTTTTTTAAAGAACTGGCGATGCTTTCGTCACAAAATTTTATATAGCGTATCCCAAACAATAACATGAAAAAAATTAAAAATCTTTCTCGCTTATTTGCCCTTTTTATCATAAAAATATTACGAAAGTTCACCAATCGATAAGCTACTTCGACTACAAAAAGACTTTGCGAACTGTTAACACTTAAAACACGGTTTAAATGTTTGCTTGTGAAATAAAACTTAGGTCAGTACTAGGGTTGCCACCTCTACTGTAATTCAATTTCAGATTTAACATTGTCTTCAAATCAGTGTGGTGTTAAACAAAATCACTAGATGTCACCTTAGTACACTAGATCGTAGAAAGAGAAAGACATAGAAATGACTATAGCGTTTAATGAGGGACAAAAATGTCTAAGATGACGTCATTGGTATGTTGTGTGTGCATCATTTTACGGTTTTAAACCAATAACATAACGTTTCAAGCCTTTGCCTGAGACGTAAAAAAAATCACCATAAATACACTTGAAGCGCCACAATAATATATGTAATTTTTTTCGTCGCGTTTATTCTGTTTTTTTTTTGTTGACAACCCTATTCAGCACGGAGACAGCCACCGCATCGCGTGCCTGACTTCTAGTTAACAAACAACGGCAAATACTTATATAACCTAATCACACGTTTACTGCCTGTTTCTATAATCGCATGCTTAAAGTAAAAACACCAATATATATGAAGAATTAACTAAACCACGTAAACTTTGCAAAGGTCTTTAGCAAATATTGATTAAAAGTAAAACAGCTGCTTTCTTTATGTAACTAGTTTTGACTTCGCTTTATTCCGAAACGAGAATCAGCGTTATTACTGTTGTACTTTCTACGTTTGGTACTGGTACATTCAAATAATTTATTGCAAAATACAGAACAACCTTGTTCCTGGTACTTCTTATGATACATAATTTGGTCGACTGAGACCCCTGGTATATCTTATTTAGTTCCTAGTGTCCTCCAGTATCGTATAATCGACGACTTATCCTCGTTTATCGCAGTACTTTATACATTTATTCAGAATAAGGCAGTATAAATACAATATTATATTACAAAGAAATTATAACTACTATATTACTTCTAATATACGAATTAAACCTGGGTTGCCACACATCATTATTGTCTGTCTGGGCTCAGTTAACGACTATTGATTTTCTTTACATTCGGACTTGCCTCTGATTTTATTCGACAATCATAATATCACTTTACACAATAGGCTATAATTATATTAATTAGTTTGTTATTTTGTAACTAAGCAACTAAGTTATTGTTTATTTACCTTCAATATAAGATTTCTCAACTATGGAACTTTAAAGCTAAAGCTGGACTAAATAGGAATTGCCCCGTTTGTTGGTTTTACATCCCTATCAATAAAACTGCACATTATCGACATTACATTAAAAAATCTTCTTTCATGTGGTATATTTTAGTGTAAACAATCCAAACAAATATAAACTCAAAAACTATAAGGAAATTCATAATTTATATTGTTAGACTTTGTGTAGTGAGAGAGCGCCGCCGTGTAACGTCGACGCAATCGACTCGCTTCCGGCGACGGCAAGAGGAAGTCAATTGACATTCCAACTTCTACATAATTCATCCATTTTTGCAACAATACACACATTTTGTTGACAAATAGATGAACTTCGTATATCTACAGTAATGATAATGAAATGACGAATTGATTTGAAGTTTTCATCAATTTATTTTTATGCTTTTAAGCATGATAAATAGAAAACTAATATAGAAATAACATAAGAAAACATAGATAACGACAATTAACAACTATTAAAACAATTTCTATAAACGGATAATATTGTAATAAACATAATAATTACTATACAAGAGTACAAAGTAATTGGATGTTAATAATTTTGTATTACGAGAGAGGGTAGCGAGCGTATCCCTCGGGAGTCTCAGAGATTGCTTCGATATGATCGATAACAAGGTTAGCTGTTTTATAAAGTGATGCTAAAACGCTTTAGTTATATGTGATACTAACTAATGCTTGCGACTTCGTCCGCGAAGAATTATAATAATATAGTTACTCGGAGATAAAGTAGCTTACTAACGGTGAAAGAATTTTTGAAATCGGTCCAGTAGTTCTTGAGTTAATTCAATACACACAAAAATACAAAGTTTCTCTCTTTATAATATTAGTATAGATAAACACTACATAAGGGCAATCGGGCTGTCATGACCCGTGATCAAAAGCGGAGCCCAGGACCGAGCGAGCCGGCGGCGGCGCACTGTGGAAGCCCTCTGCCCCAGTTCAGGGATTTAGGACTTTAAGTAGTAGATATAAACACTATATACAATTATTTTTTTTAGTCCACTTTCCCTTTTTATCCTTTTCTTTTAAGGAAAGGATAGAAAGGGGAAGTGGATTGGTGGGGGGGGGAAGCATAGGAAGAGGTATTATCCTCTTGCTGTTCGTCTCCTCCTCCGTAGATTAAGGGTGTGGGCAACGCATCTGCAATTGCAGATGTCTATGGGCAGCGATCGCTTCGCTTTTTCAGCGAAACCAGGTGACCGCTTGGTCGTTTGCCACTTTGTAATATAAAATAAATAAATAAATAAACTACGTTTGTATTTCAAGTTAATGTAAAATAATTGTGTCTTTAAAATTAAGCTGGCTATCAATTCGATACTAAATTCCTCGTATAAATGATTTCGAGGCAGCGACCTCGGGGCCTCTCCTGATTAAGCAGACTTATCGCCCTTCCCTATTAACCTTTGTCACAAATAAAAATGTCTCTACACAGTGAGTTTGATTCTAAATTAAATTGAATCCTAGATTTATAAAAAAAAGGTATTCTACAAAGAAACAATGACTTTATATTTAACTGAAATTGATATTTTTAGATTAATCATTAAAAACTTAGACAATAAATGTAGACTAGACTAAACACTATAATGTATAAAATAATGACATAGATTTTAATCAACTATTAACATTTATTGGTGACAAATATGTATAACACAAGTCTCTTTTAAAAACCTTTCCGACAGTAATTGTTATAATATCGAGCACGCCTCTTTCAGACTTTTCATTACAAAAAACTCCGCCTCCACAAACGTTATTTATGGGGCTCTGTAATACTTAGATGTATCAATTTAAATTATATATGTAGCGACTAGACCGGTACGTTATCAGAATTACTATGGGCAATTATCACCCGTGGGCGGCACTGGGTGATGTCGGAATCAAGGAATACACTCTGCACTTCTCAATCACGTTATAATTAGTTCAGATACATGGCTCATGGCCCATTTACTACACAAACAATAGTTTAGTCACGATCTCTAATTTCTGAATTATAGACTTCTGATTAACCTCAATATTCATCGAACACGCTATTTGATTTCAAAACTAATTTCTTCTGATTGCGGCAAATGTAATATTACCAGCGCACTTTATGTTCTTTTAATAAATAATTATCGTATACCAGTTATTAAAAATATTTCTGTCCAAAATAAAACAAAATACGTCGTGTTGAATATTGATAATGCCGGAACGTCTCTATGGGAATTGAACAAATGTGTTTTAATGAACGTCAAGCCGCAAGTTACGTTAATTAAAACACCAAAAATATTACGTTGTGTGTCAAGTTAAAGGTCAGGGACACAATATTAACAGATAACCACTGTAATATCTATACTAATATTATAAAGAGAGAAACTTTGTATTTTTGTATGTATTGAAATAATTCAAGAACTACTGGGCCGATTTCAAAAATTCTTTCACCATTAGAAAGCTACATTATCCCCGAGTAACACATGCTGTACTATTTGATTCCACGCGGACGAATTTGCTTACTGAACGACGCTACGCGGTGTAATAGGTGTTACACGACGAACATTCAATCGGTACATATACCGCAATAAGTCTGTTACTACGAGTACTTCGGTAAAATCAGAATAAGGCGACAAAGAACTAGTCGAGTTGTCAAATAAATAAGATTTTGTGCACGTACAATGGTTTAATGGAATAAAAGGAATAGGCAATATTTCTTCATACATTCCGTGTTATTTTAACCTTCAAAATGTTTGACCTAAGCTTATGCAGACTTCACACGTTAGGTATAACACGGTTTTAATATCTTGTAGAACAGAAAAGCTGGTTTATGGAAATTCTAACGTGTGTGACCGGTTTTACTGTCTGAATAGTTCATCAAAGGCTGCCATAGACGCGGTTAGAATTGCCCTTTCGTTTGAACTGTAAATTACTATAACCTTTTAGTTTTCCAGTTTATTTGTATGAAAGCTGACAGTAATTGTGAAGGAAAAGTAAATTGTACTGACCTGAATACGATTGAACTTTATTTTTAAGTAATATTTAGTAGGAATTGTTTATTTATGGATGTAACATTGAATTTATCTTGTAATTTTTGGGGAGTAAAGTCGTACCTGGATAACCGAGATTCTAAGGGACCTTGTTATTTGTCTCGCTTATACAGGTTTCCCGCTTATACAGGTTTGTCTGTACATACATTTTTTTCTCTTTTTTCCGAAGAAAAGAAGCGGGCTAATAGGATATCATTTTACACAAATATATAGAAAAAGGTATATAATTTAATTTTGTTCCAGATCTAACACTAGGCAGCACTGCTCAGCCCGAGCAGGACAAGTCAGAAAGCGAAGTTGCCTCGCACCCAGCGCCCTCTGCGGCCACGTCCCGTATCTCCGCGGGTGAGAGTGGTAAAGAAGCAATCATGCACTTAACGTGGTTTTACACCAACAAGAATATGCAGTGGCTTAGAGGTCCAGAGCGCTCGAACCAATTACTTTTTCCTCGCCCCTGTACCGGCGTGTACGTTTACCAGTGTATCGATGCTTGTGCAATATAATCTTTTATAGTTATAGATTATAGATCAGCGTTTAGTTCTTAATCAATATGTTATTTTCTCTATTTAAAAATTTGAGTTCGCGCGCCCCTTGTAACTATGCGCCCCTAGGCACGTGCCTACTTTGCCTTAAGAATAATAATAAAATGTTTTTATATAGATTAGACAATGAAAACACAAGGTTATTTACCTATTTATGATTTTTTGATGCGATAATGTGCTACAAACGTTATCTATATTTTTAGGTTTACACGATCTTCGTATTTGTGGCTTCATTAGCATGATTTATGACTATCAATAGCATGAACGCCTAGCTAATCTTTTTAATAAATTCCGACCAAAATAGTCGTCAAACATCTCAATCAAATAATTTGTAAAACATGAAAAAATTGACACAAAAAGTTGTATCGTTTTCCCGCTCTAGTACTTGTAAAATGAATTTGTAAATTGTATTTAATATTCATAAGACGTTACTATTTTATTTAAAAAAAAAACCTTTCAGAAATGCACATAAACTGGTAGTTTTTATTACAACATTAAGTTTTATCATAAGCGCGCACCCGAGCTGCAGTTTTAATTAAATTTGAGTGGAAATTGTTTTAACGAAGATTTCTCTATAATTTGTAAGATAAATAGTAAAATAATCTTCTTTTAACTATGAAAACAATTGAAAACCTTACAATTCCTCATCTAATGTAATTAAAATTATTCCATAATAGATATATTCTCTAAAGTCAACATAACCTTTACACTGCGCATACCAAAATATTTGAAACGAAATGAAAACGAATCAGTAGATCGGAATAAAATTTATGAACACAAGAGCTGAATGATTTCAATAAAGACTTGACAAAGTTCGTAATTACTGCGCATATTTTCTGTTATATGAATTTTAAATGTTAAACCTTTTGCTCAGTTGTCTGTAGACGACAACGCTCTTTTAAAGGACAGACTTAATTATGATTAATTTTGTACACAATTTATTGACAATATTAATTAAATTCATTAAGTATTTATCGTAAACGTTATTTTAGCAAAGATATGAACATTTATTTTATTTGAAATCCCACGAAAAAACAATACAAATATTAAATAACCTAAAGGCGAAATGAAATACTCTAATTGGTGCTTCGCTAAATCCAAATCTACAATCAAAAAGCTTTATAGATTTTTTTAAAACTATTTTATTCTAACAAAATCTTTTATTAATACTAATAGTTATATACTTACGGATAATTAATCAAGACCTAAAATAAGGAAACCTAGTATACAATATACCAAGCCTAAAGCCTAGCCTAGTATGTTAGTCGAGTAGCAAGTCGAAAGTATCCGAACAAAGTATTTTACTAATCTACTCTACTAAAATGTACTATCCGAGTGCGTAGATTTAGGCTTAAACGAGTCCGATCAGTAGTAAATCCTTTGTTCGGATAAATGCTACTTGCTACTCGACTAAAATACTATCCTGGTGCGAACAAGGCTTTAAGGTCATAGTCGTATTCGATCTCTGTAGTAAATTGAGAAGGAAAAGCGCTTCAGAGGCAACTAATGCCATCGTATAAGGTGTCAGGTTGTGTGCAGAGTGGTCCGGCGGGACGGGCGGGCCCCCCGCAGAGGTCGTGCTGCGTCTGCACCCCACTGCCTCCTCACCACCGCCACCTACCGGCAACTTCTCACTTCTCGATGTCGGTTAGTATGACGATATTATAATTGACCAATAATAATTACACAAATAAAAGATTTTGTATTTCTTATTTTTACAAACTTTCATAAACTTGAAACCGCTAGATGGCGCTTTATGCTAAGCTTTGTTCTTTCCGTTTTTTCTTTGGTAGCAGCACTTAGTGATGTTTGAGTTTCACTATATCATTATTTCGCACAGAGGATGGAGGGGTGGTGGTCCGCGCTGAGGAGGCGCTGATCGTGAGCTTCGTGCTGCTGCTGTGGGCGGCCGCCATCGCACTATTCTTCAACCGCTGGGGCAAGATCAGGTGCGTGTCTGAACCTTGTTAACTAGTTTTAACTATTAAACACTCAAAAGTCAACTAAAGGTTAAATAGCTTTAACAGTTACTTCTATCCACTCGTTCGGGCTTAAAACATAATACCTACATTTCTATGTATAAATTCTATAAATTTACGACTTAGGGGCCTTCAAGAAAAGAGCGTACTCCTCCCTCAAAGGCCAGCAACACATTTGTGGTTCCTCTGGCATTGCAGATGTCCGTGGGCGTCGGAACAATTAACTTGAGTGATCCGCTGCTCGTTTGCCCCCTTCTCCTATAAAAAAAAAATTCTAGAAACACTTTTATAGTTAGAATACATTTACCAGGATGCTGGAGCCGTATCAACCAAAGTTTCAACAACAACATCGACAGAGTTGCGTCCTTACTGAGAACTCCGTCTCGGTACCACCTCATGTGAGTAGTGATAATTCCTGTTGAATTTGGGTTCAAAGTCATTTATATTTTTAATAATAATCTTTAACCACCTAAGTATAATGTAACGTTTGTATGTAGCACCGGGCGTCAATGTCTCGCGCCTGCGTCTCGTACGACTATGGCCCATCTTTCACCTCCTACCAGCCCTACGCGTATCTCTCACATAGACCCAGACAGGTACGTGCTCGAAGAATTCTAGCTATACGAGTATATCTACAGATGTAGAAATGTGTTGGCATTTCCATATTTTAATACTAAGAAATTTTCCAGAACTCAGTATTCGTTGGCAGCGTGGCCGGCGGCATGGCATTGATCCCGGAAAGTCCACCGCGACGGTCGCGCTCCGCCGCAGACCTGCCCGCGTTGGTCACTCCAGCGGACCTCTCCCGCACAACACCTAGGTCCTCACGTGCTGCGAGCCTGCACAGCGCAGTGGACCTTAGAGTCTGCGTACCTTCACCCCGGACCTCTAGAGCCGCGAGTCTGCACTCCCCTGATATGCATAGCTCAGTGCAGGTCCATGTTAGAGGTTCGGGGAATAATTTAAACAGACCTAAAAGTCCAAGGAGACTAACTATCACGAATGTATAGATTTTATGTTAAGGTTTTTAAGTGTTGTGAAGGACCAATTGTGTTTGCAAGAAATGACTAATATAATATACAAATACTAATAGTAATAAAATAGTTTTAAAGCATTATGTAATAAGTTAATTATTTAGGTAGATTCTACAAGTAAGTAAACTGAATATTATATGTGTTATGTCATCATTTTCTATGTATAAATGAGATTTTCTTTTATTTAATCTTACAATTGCCTACAAATTAGTATTTTCCCTAAACTATCTTCTAAGTATTACCATTCTCTCTTCTATATTCTCTAGACTTAGATTTTTATCCCTATCTTCTTCTTCATATCTTTAGAAATAAATATAAACCTAAAATATCTACTAAAAATAAATATTGCATAGTCATAATGGTGCTATTCGATAGACTTCTCACGTGAATTCTTTCTATTGAAAATCAATTGCTAACCAGTCAAATGTATTTTTATTATTTTTAGAAAGATTAATTAAATAAAAATACATTTTTTCCAAAATAGTATGTGTAATTAATTATTAAAGTAAAGGCCAAAAATCATCACTAAATTATTAATTTTAATAGATCGTTAGAATTAGTTAAAAAAATAGCACAATCTAGCGTATATCTAACTAGTAGTGTAATTGTATTTTTGTAAATTATTTAATTACAAATAAATAGATATGTAAATGTGTACGAGTGCTATGTAGTACTGTAAATGAATAAGTTTAGTTGAAGCTGAAAGGCAAGGCTCGTCAACATTTCACGACATTTTATCGATTATCCTGTGCCGTGGCTATTTCATGCCGTCCGCAATCAAATGCTCTGTATGTACTAAACGTAGTTTGTTCTATAACTTATGTGTATTTTCATCGATCATACACTATTACCCGAAATCAATATCCGATCTTGATACTTATCCGAGGTTTTAAGGATCAATTTATAAAGTTAGTTATTATGTTTCAGATCGATCTTGACGATCGAATATAAATTTCGGTGTATAACTATCATTTATATTATTTGAAATATCTAACAAATAAAATTATTTACAAACTAAAATATAATATTCATATGATTAGAGTCATAAATAAATTAGATTTGAAACCAAATAAATATTCTTCGATAAATTAAAATAAGTTTGTAAAAATAAATGCAAGTGACAGCAATCTTTTTGTTTTTGTTTTATTTTTATTAAAATAAAGACATGAGGATGTAAGTAAGAGTTTGTTTTATTTATTTATTTTTTAACTTAATAAAACAATTAACATTATTTCTTTAAAACTAATACGTGTAATATAATTTAAAAAAATACAATAATTAGTGGTCTGCATCTCGGCAAGTTTTAATCAACTTAGTTGTGGCGCGACACAAACACTTGAAGGCTTTATTGCACTTTCTTTATTACTCTAGCCTTAATTATTGTGGCCATTAAATAAGCGAATAAACTAACAAATAAATAATTCTAAATGTATATAAACAGTAATTTAGTTTTACAATAATTTCGTTTAGAGGAAATTCGTAAGTTTTCATTTTCAAAAGTCAAATCTCATTGGTACCTTTAATCTGTGCATTTATATAATTACAAATATTTAGTAACGCTATTAATGAAAATATACTTGAAAATAAAAAAAATATCCATCTATTAATTTAAATAAATCGCTGGTTCCCTAGCTCCAAATTAAAAGAGTAATATTCCGAGAGCGGCTGACGGAGCAATTAGCTTACAATTTGACTAAATGTTGCTACTGACATCTTTCAGCACTAAACCTTCAGCTTACCATTGTTACTATGAAACTATTATTTAGTACCACTTACTATTAAGTTAATACCTTGTTATCAAAAGTAGTTAAAATACATTTAAGTTAATTTCAAAGCGCTTTTGTTTAAAGTAAAAAATAATAAAACAAAATGTTTACGAACTTACTACATTGATTTATACTCTTTGAAGATTTGGGAAGATTTCTTAAGATTATAATAAAAAATACACAACAAGCATTAATAAAAACAACATCTTCATAAAAACAAGGAACACGAGTACACAAAGAAAAGTTTTGAGAGCTTTGACTTTTATTTCAAAAGAGAACCGAAGTTCGAACGAAGCGAAGTAACTTGATCGTTGTTTTATATTTACTTAAACTTTTGTATTTTGAATAAAAGTTAGAGACAAACTGTCCGTATTATTTTACGATAACAATATAATACAGTCGAACCTGCATAAGCGAGAATCCAAGGGACCGCGATTTTCGTCTTGCTTATAAAAGTTATTCAGTTCTCATTCTCATTCTCCAATCAGATTGTTTGCTTATGACGGTTGTCCGCCGGGACCAGAGAATGATTCTCGCTTACAGAGGTTTCCCTCTTATCCAGTTCTCGCTTATTCAGGTTTGACTGTATATCATTTAACATTAAAAAAAAATGTCGAACTTATTGATGATTATTGATGATTAATAAAAAAAAGGTAGAAAGCAAGTTTTTTTTTATTTTTTTTTTATTAAATGTAAACTATCGCTTGACCACGATCCCACCTGCTGATAGGTGGAGATGCGGTCGAAAGGTGTTACGCGCTAGCCTATTTAATACCTATTCACCCTACTCTTGAAGGCACCCACGTTATAGCTGGACGGAAACACTGACTCCTGCAACTTATTCCACTCCATAGCTGTGCGCACGAGAAACGATGTCTCGAATCGCTTCGTTCGTAAGTTTCTACGAGTATCTAGTTACACATTTTTTTTATTATTCGTCTAAATATTTTTTTTAACCCAAACACTTAAATTAATTCTTAACTCATTTAATTCAAATCGAATATAAAAAGGGTTGAATAAACTCAATTATGAAAGCTAAAGAGATTACAAAATTAAAGCTAAATTCCTTTATCGTTTAATATAAAGGAGTGTTATCAAATTCGTTATCATATAATTATTAATCCTTTCAAAGCAGCTGGTACACGAGGATCAAAGCGGGCGGTGTAACAAAAGAGGCGAGCACTTCGCAGCCTCCGGGGCCCAGCGGCCCAACAACAGCGCGAAGGGTCAATTAACCCACCATTGTGGCGACACTACTCGTCCTTGTTGGTGTATATACTCTAACTTTAACTAAATTTATGAGTTTTAAGGAATAAAGAGCAACGTGTCGCTTAATAAAAGGCTTTAAGTAAAAATCAACATAAAATGTAAATTTAATACATAGTTATCTATACTACAATAATATCAAGAGAGAAAGAATTAACTAAGAGAGAAACTTTGTATTTTTGTATGTATTGAAATAACTCAAGAACTACTGGGCCGATTTCAAAAATACTTTCACCGTTAAAAAGCTACTTTATTCCCGAGTAACATAAGCTATATTATTTAATTTCACGCGGACGATATCGCGACCAACAGCTAGTATAAAATATTTTAACGAACACCTAACTAAGAAATTCTACGCTACATTCAACCTTTTTAGGTTAAGACGTTTCGTTTTTACTAAAACTTATACAAAACAATATTCATAGTCCATTTTACAGTTCCACGAGTCCTAGAAATTATGCATAGAATTAATGAAAATACTAGTTCAAATTCTAACATTTCAGTACTAACAGTAATATTACAATTGGCCGTAATTTGGATATCGGAATTGAATAAATTGTACTCATTTCATATAAACTAAAATATGCCAGCCTTTAGCTGAGCTCTAATTCTTGCATTCCTGTAAATCCTTGCCTTTCTATGACCTTTAATATAAATTCTAGTCCATTTGTAGAAAATAAAATGGTATTTTAATGAAAAAAATAATTTCAGCCAGTACGAAATACGACACGAGTTCACTAAATATAAATATAGGAATAAACATTCAAGCTCATAACTAAGTGGAATAGGCAGAGGCATATCGTTCACAATTTTATAAAAAATGAAAAATAAAAACGGTTCCTGCGACGAAAATGTTATAAGCAGAAAGAATAATTTCTAAGGAAGTAATAAATTAAATATAATTTTTCGTAATTATTTACGTCCGTGTTTTATAAAATCGTTAATCTTGGTTTACTGCATGAAATGTTGCCGACATTTAACTTTTTAACGCCATTTTACGGTACATAAAGCTCGGTTGGCCTACTGCCAGCCTGCAGGCACGTCCACCGATTCACTGCAAACGTAGGTTTTAGAAATGTATTTACTTCTTAGCGTTATTAAAAATTCAACTCAAAAATTTTATAATAAAACTAAATTATTCTAAATAAGTAATTAAAAATAAGCGATTTTCACAATCTGCCAAAAAGATGAAACAAAGTAATAATAGATGAATTAGATTTTTATATCACAGCTTGTATTGAAAAAAAATCGTACTTAATAGGTATCGATGACAGAAGTAAAGTAACGAACAACTTATTTTGTTCTCCTTTACTTGTAAGATTTTTTATCACAAGTCGTAAAATCAATTCTTACCAAAGAACTGATTCAGACATAAAGTAGCTTGAGCAAAATATTTACGTCCTTATTATCCTGTACTTGTAAAAGGCAAGAGGCAAATGTTTACTTCAAAATTTTGATGTCACATCACTTATAAAGTTTTCACTTTCTTTTATTCAAAAAACCTTCATTATAACATTTATCTTACTGTCGTTTCATAGTCAAATTAATTTTAATAATGATTTTTAAGCCGAAATACAAATATAACATAAACAAAAAACTAGAATGGACCTGCTCTAGCTGGTGTTTCTAAGTTGATAAGAATTCAATTTCTAAAATTCACACATCAAAGGTTCAGAATATTGTATACGAAGCTATTTTTCGATATGAATACTAAACATTACATTTACTCATACTGCTTGCCTTGAACTGCGAGTTTCCACTATTAAAATAAACGTATAAGAAAATGTGCCATACATAATGTGACTATTTTTTTTTGGACTCAAAACGGGACAACTATAGTTTTCAGCCCTAGATCTAGGGGGAGGGGGTACAAGACAAGATCAGAATTTTCATTGTATCGAATTACGTATTTTGCCCATCTCTAGAACTAATGTTCTTCCGGGGACACCGGGACGCATGACTAGAAAACGGGACGTCTGGTCAACTTAGTTATACACAAATAATTTTCTGGGGGGTTATCTAAAGTATCTTTCGAATAGCGATATCGCTGGAATCGACAAAAATGTATGAAACTGACAAAGACATTCGATAACTCATGTGTTTGTCCCGTGTGAGATATCGAACGTGATTGTCAGTTGCATACATTTTTGATGATCGCTATCGAATCGCTTTGTAGCGCATGTGCTTTGGGTAACCTCCAGATTTACCTAAGGCTTGAATATTGTTTTTGACGTGTGTCGTGTGGCCGCTCGCCGTGTGACTGTCACTGTCATTATCTCTAAATATAATATGTGTTCTGCTACTGTCAAGGTTTCTCATTATTATTGATTTTTATCCGTTAATTTATAATTAGTTTACAAACTCTAGCCACTAAAATGATTCACAATATTATTTTGTATTATATATGATTATTGAAGTAAAAAAAGGTTAACGTTTTCTTGAACAAAAACCAATAAGGCTTTTCTTTTATCATATTAAGAAAATCGTTTAAGTCTATCTTGAGCTTTGGTCTGGAAAATTGTTATTTCAAAAGATTTACTTATTTTATGTAACACACAAAAAATAATTAGACTATTTCAAGAAAATAGTGTTGAAAATATTTACAATATAAAAATCCAGTGCTACGAACCGTAGCTGGTGTGTAGACCTTCGTAGCTATAAAGTCCACATGAACAGGCATACACTAAAAGAAAAGTTTAAGGCTTTGAAACCTAACAAGCAGATAACAGGCAGTAACCGATGTAGCGGAATTGATTCTGGGTCCGAAAATATATCTATATTTCAGAAACAGAAGAAAAATGATTCAATGCACTATTATTATTAATTTTAACCCAACAATTTATGTTATGGGCTGTTAAACGAGTTGTTATGTAATTTAAATAATATTACAAAAGCTTCAGTATTTATTGCATGACAGGTATCGTTTAATTTCCTAAGTCAAATGACGAGCCAAGTTGGCAGTGTGAAATACTCAGTACATAATATTTGGCACTGAGTCATAGCCGCATAAGATTTCTGTTCGCCTGTCAAAAACATAACTTTTGATACTAGAGTAATCTACTTTTAGTACTAATCTCATTTTATATATATTAATAATGTTTTACGCAAAGAGCTATATTATATCTTTGGTTTTTAGTATACAAGACTAACTTTACAAGATCCTAAAATCAAAGCCGTCCAAAGTGCAATAATGACATCCATCAGGGGGGGTTGTGTGACACATTAATACCATGTTCGCAAGCACATTTAAACGGTACATCAAAACGATAGTGCGCACGTACGTCGCACAGCGCCATCTAGTACAAAAATAATGAAACAAAATAATATTACTTTAATTTATTTATTGTATCCAAAGAGATATTATACCTATTAGTATGGAGTGCTCCCTGCACTCCATACTAATTTGACGTTAAAAAGCGTGCCAAAAAAGAAATTATTAAAAAAAAACTTGCCAGTATAATGAAAAAATTTCCCAAATTTGGGAAATTGTGTGTTTTTTTAATCTTTAAAATAAACAGTAGAAAAAACTAAAACATTCATTAAAACGGTAATTATCGTTTTTAATTATTATTATTTTATTTAAAACAATTTAAATTCAAACAATTTTTAACAAAGACTATTTTTGTTTTATGGTTGTTATAAATTTTTAATTAGCGTTTTAAAAATGTCTCTATTAATTATAATATTAAACTTTAGTAAATACCATGAAATACAATTTAAATTTGAGAAAAGAGGTTACACTCGGTCGACTTTTTATGTCGGCAAATGTAATTTAGAGGTTAACACTTAGGGAGCTTTCCCTACATTTGACCGGAGGTCAAAGAAAATGCCTCAGTTTTAGACATCGAGTGTTCCATCTACAGTATAATATATCTTTGATTGTATCATTGTAGACTTTAACAGCTATGTTTAGTTAATGTATAATATGTAAATATTTTTTGTGACAGCGAGTTTCCACAGAATTATCTTATAAAAGTATTATGTTTTTTTGCGTTTTCAGTTTTTAATTTAATTGCTATGTCAGTGGAAACGTCTCGAAAAAAAGCTTAAATAATAACGTTTATTATCTCTCTGGAACATTCCTAATTTATGGTCTTGTAATGTGAAAGTTTTAGATTTATAACATCGGTTTTCCGCATTTTAACTTTTCAAAGTAAAATTAACTTTGGACCCTTTAATTACTTTTACTTTGAATTTAATTTCGAAATATATGTTTCGGATAGAATAATTTACAAACCTCAACAATATTAATAATCACAACATTTATTCGTAGAACAAAATCTCCTCAAATATTGATAAAAAGTGTATATTCGAAGTCATTATTATTCCAATCCCTTATTGAATTATTTTGTTGAAACAAAGCACATTTAAATAGGATTTAAAGGCACTTAAGTGGTCTCGAAGTCTGTCCCTCAAGTTTATAATTAGGACCGCGAATAAATAATTAATAATGAGACGTCTTTCTTCATTAGTTAATTTGTTACGAGCATAATTTTTTATTAAATAAAAAATAAAAGAAATTTAGAAAAAAAAAACATTTGTTGGTTTTATGATTTCGATCAAGACCTTTTCTTTGTTTAACTATGTCAATTTAAAAGTCGAACTTAAGCGAACTTGTACGATAAACTTAAAGACAGTGTGTCCGGCATATTCCAGCTGCCGCACTATAGTACAATGTAGTGGTCCGCTTTGACCACAAAGGGTATCACTGAATTTCATCAGGGTTGTCCATTGTTAACTAAACTTTACCAATAATGTACGCGATTCTCATACATTTTGCTATTTAAAATACTTGGATTATTCTAGCAATATTTAAGTAGTGTCTGTTATTAATTATTTCTCCTAAATTCAGAATGATCATGGAAAGGAAATAGATGATAATATATTTTTGTACAATGGAAACTGTAGATTACAATACAATAAAAAAGAGGTAATGTCCGCAGCACCATTATTTTCTGCACGAATTCCCGGCTCGCCCGAACCAATACATCGACATGACAAAAGCGAAACATACTCGTAGAAGTATTTCCGCGTTTTTATTGATAAATGTCCTTGCGAGAGACCAACTTGCTCGCTAGGTTCATCGCCAACTTATATTAAAGGAAACTCTGTAATATGTGTGTTAGATAATATGTTTGTCATTCTTGTACACCGTGTGTTCAGACTGTTTGCTGGGAGCGAGCCGATAGCGTCGCATGCCGCAACACGGACGCTCTCTTGTAAATAGATCTCTTCACACAACCTCTCTGTCCACTAAACAAGAAACATTATATGAAACCATACATATATTGTTAACTATCTAATTATTGAGTTTATTATTTAGCGAAATAAGCAAGCATAAAAGTATATTGCGATAGGTTTAAAAGAAAAAACGTGTCACAAAAGTTTTAACCCTGTATCCAAACATTCACGAACCTGGGACAAAAATCCAATCTTGATTCTCAACAGTTTATAGCTTAATAAAGGACGGCCCAATATTGTGAGCTCATAAAAGTGGGATTCCACTCCAGCGAGGATTTGTATCGCAAAGTACGACACATTTGAATGGAAACGAAAATAAGCATACTGTATGCAATCTGTACCGAATTTCGTTCACTATCAATGACTATGACTTTATCATAAGAAAAATATATTTAAACTAGCTTTTGTCTGCGTTGAATTAAATAATATAACCTATATTACTTGGGGATAATGTAGCTTTCTAATTGTGAAAGAATTTTTGAAATCGGCCCATTAGTTCCTGAGTTATTTCAATATATACAAAAATACAAAGTCTCTCTTTTTATAAAATTAGTATAGATATAATATTCCTAAACTATAAAACGGGCTAATAAAGCTATTAGTAGTATTTTAGTTGCTAGTAAATACCCTAAACGGTCAAACATAAGTCTTTATCTTAGCAAAGTATAACTTAGCTGTTCAAATATGAAGTTATGCGACGTCAAGTTGTAACTACTGTTAGATTGGCTCCCGTCCTCTACAAACTGAACTTATCACTGAATCGACCTAAACTAACAAGAATATACCCACAGTTCGTGACTTCATTCTAATTTAGACGATGGAAGAGTACTGGCACCATTGACCACTGTACAAAATTGAAACGGCAGCACGCCATACATTTATTTATGTAAATATATATATGTCGCAATAAAAGACGAAGAAATTAGTTTAAAATTCAAATAGCGTGTTCGATGAGTAGTGACATTATTCATTCAGAAATTAGATATCGTTACTGAAGTATTGTTTGTATGGTAAATGTGCCATGAGCCATGTAATTGAACTAATTATAATGTGATTGAGAAGTGCAGAGTGTATTCCTTGATTCCGACATCACCCAGTGCCGCCCACGAGTGATGATAACCCATAGTAATTATGATAACGTGACACGTAGGTCGTTATATACATGTTTACAATTTAATTAAATATGTTTACGTAACTACATCGTTGCTATCTCTTCGACTTCTCGCAGAATTATCTACATTTCACCTACAATTTTTATTAACAAAAGGCAATGGTCTTATGGCCATTATGCCACCAAAGAGTTCCGATATTAACCAAATAGCCATTGTCACAATTTACATAATATCGTTACCAGATTCCAAGTCATATTATGGCTTCTATGTTAGACTAAGAACAATAATTCATAACCTTTAATGAGTTAAATAAATGGTAGAACATTTGGTACAGTTATTATGATTCACATATTTTTATCGGGTTAGATCTAATTTCTAAGAATATACAGTCGAACCTGAATGGGCGAGAAACCTCTATAAGTGAGAATCGTTTAACGGTCCCGCCGAGCTATAAGCAGAAAACTCTGTATAAGTGAGAATCGTTTAACGGTCCCGCCGAGCTATAAGCAGAAAACTCTGATTAGAGAGAAACCTCTATAAGCGAGACATATATCGCGATCCCTCCGACTGTTGCTTATGTAGGTTCGATTGTATTGCTATAATTTATTACGAGGACAGACGAAGCTAAAAATTACACGAGATACAAAACTTGCCTTGCAATATAAGCATTGAAAATAATTGTAGCAAACTCAGATATATATTTATAATAAAACGTTTAATATTAAAATCGTTCTAGTTATTGGTTTAGGACGTACATTTGCAAGCTGTTTGAATAAGATCTCGAGGGACATTAACGCGGTCGGTTTACACTGCCTCTAGCCTCTACACACAATATTGTTTATAATGGCTCCTTGAACTTACTCATATTTAAGGTAAGGTAATTAATATTACTTTAGTATACATATATACTAATGTACACATCTTTATGTAGCATATACTCTTTCCCTTTTTTATTTAATCTCTATTTCAAAAAAACTACAGTTTTATTGGGCGTATAAAAAATAGGTCTCCAAAAGCGTGTTAAATATTGATTTAATTATTACATTTACATGACTAAAATTCAATAAATACAGAAACAATAATATATCATTTTATCATAAGAAGATAAATTATTATTTTACCTTTACGATGAAAGGAAATTATTCAACAATTCAATAAGAAATCTCATTTCCGTTCGGACTATTTTCCTTTACATTCATAACTTGTAATCAATTGAAAATAAATAAATATTATATTTACGTGTATGACTGTGAAAAAAGCGTATTAAAAACATTCAATTAAAATTAATAAATACATTTCAAAGACAAGAGATATTAATCTCTTTACTTTGAAATGTTATTGTGTACAATTAATATATTCTTCGTAATTTTTGAAATGATTGTCATAATTACTCTGGTTATTTGAACTTAACAAAGTACTGTTACATTATGTAGTTGATCTACTGAATTAATGATCTTGTGAAGTTAATAACGACTAGCTGTTGTGCTCGACTTCGCCCGCTTGGAATTAAATAATATAGCCTATGTTACTCGGGGATAATGTAGCTAATATAACCTAATGGTGATAGAATTTTTGAAATCGGCCCAGTAGTTCTTGAGTTATTTCAATACAAACAAAAATTCAAAAATACAAAGTTTTTCTCTTTATAATATTAGTATAGATTTATATTTTTAATCATAACACTTTACTGCTTCAATTAAAGAAGTGCAAAAGTTATAAAGAAATGTTGAAGTAAAGAGTAATAAATGAAGGCAATTTCTCGGCGGTGCGCGCCGTTATTTCCGCTGTCAGCTCGCAGATGAATTGCAAAAAAACCTTTGACCCTTTAAGATTAGTCTTCATCTTGTTTCTTCACTAGATTTGTTACTTTTTGTTCCAATTCGTTTGGGAAGTGTATCAATTGGTTCGGATAATTTTTTGCGATGCTTCGAGTAATCTGAAATCGATTTTCTTGATCTGTGGTCATTTAGTTAAAGATAAAAAGATTGAAAGTAATTCGGTGTTCTTCTGCCACACGTAAGAGTGCTTAAATAAAACTTTTATAGAATAATTTTATTAGTCTTTAGTTGCTTTTAATGTTAGAATAAAAAAATCTAAGCTATTATATTCGCTTTAACTGAGTGCGTCAATGCTAACATTGACGTTTGTAACGATTTATCTTCCGGCCGCCGGCGCTCCAATAGCTCGAATAATAACCATCTAACGCGCGAATACAACAAATGAACGGAAAATATTTTACTATGGTACCAACATTAAAAATTAAAATATTTTACTATGGTACCAACATTAAAAATTAAAACATTTTACTATGGTACCAACATTAAAAATTAAAATATTTTACTATGGTACCAACATTAAAAGGATTCGTAACTAAAACTAATAGAATAAAATACGGTCTTTTCTAAAAGGTTTTAACTTTACGATAGAAAGTATCAAGTATGTTAGGATTTGCGTGACAGGAAATAGTTTTGAAAGGATTCTTAATGTAACAAAGTATCAAGATGGTGTGATTCAATTAATTAAACAAGCTGTAAAAGTAAACAACCGTTAACAAACATTTTAAATTTATTACCTACGTTAAAATCTGTTGATTTTTTATGTTTTCTCTAAGTTTTTTATGACCTTAGATTACCTGAAGCGTCCATTTTAATATAGCACTTAACTATCTCAGAGAGAGTAGAGTCGGTGTTCTTAGTTCTTATTGCACTCTCTATAGTGCTTTTACATTTGTATGTTATTCAAGAGTATAAAAAGAATTAATATAAACAGTTAAATAGAGTAAGGAAGATAACTTTAAGCCGACTGACTTCGACATGATGTGTTAGATAAATAAAGACCATATTTTTTACACAAATGCTGCTTAAAATTTTATTAAAATAACTAGAATTTGATTATTACTAATAGGTAGAGTTTAAGTTTTTATTATATCAAAATCTACACTTATATCACAAAATTACACACAAATAATACACGAGTAAAATCGTGGCTTCGTATTTTATCTGCTGGCTGTAAATCACGCTGTGGACGTATTAATCTACGCAATGTTTTAGTTAGATATACGCATTTAAACCAATTACAATCCAAACAAATCTAAAACTATAATAATTGTGGTGTGTTGACTGTGGTCTGGTTGTCTGTGGGTGTCTCGAGCATCGCGCCATGTTGGCAGTCGTGTGTCAG
>QDHC01002821.1:216480-307088 GCA_013186455.1 Papilio dardanus tibullus | reverse complement strand
CCTGCCTATCCCTCTGCAATACGGTCGTGTGTTGTTCAAGATGCCTGCCTATCCCTCTGCATTACGGTCGTATGTTGTTCAAGATTCCTGCCTGTCCCTCTGCATTACGGTCGTATGTTGTTAAATATTCCTGCCTATCCCTCTGCATTACGGTCGTATGTTGTTCAAGATTCCTGCCTATCCCTCTGCATTACGGTCGTATGTTGTTAAAGATTCCTGCCTATCCCTCTGCATTACGGTCGTATGTTGTTCAAGATTCCTGCCTATCTCTCTGCATTACGGTTTTGTGTTGTTAAAGATTCCTGCCTATCCCTCTGCATTACGGTCGTGTGTTGTATTATTGAAAATTTTATGAACCAGAAGGAAAACGAACACAAGAAATATTGATCGTGGAATGAAATAGTGGTATTACCTTCAACTCTTCATTGATTTTTAATTCAATATTTAAGCTCCGTAATCATCGCCGTTGTACAATTCCCGCGAGAATACGAAAGTGAACTTTCCGATTTATATAGACTTCTTTAGCAGGGAATAATTGTAATTTCTCCACTTTTCTTTTTCTTGTCTGCATTAATTGTACCTAAAATTATGAAATTAAAAATAATACTAAAGAGATTCACTCTAAATAATATTCAACAAAGCGAAACTGATTAAAGATTGTTGATGTAGATAACTAATTTAGAAACTCAAATATATTCATACTCAAATTACATAGGCTACGGTATCAATTTATATCAATTCAGAGTCTAGTCAACTACCGCTTTATTCTGAATCGAGAATCAGCGTTATTACTGTTGTAAAAAAGGAAAATTTATATGTATTACCCTTTATATTAGACAAAGAAAGCTTAAACCATTAATCGAAACATCATACATTCTCGTAGCCCGAAGGCAATGAAAGTACGACAAAGAAATTAGAAAATTTTTCAATCTTTTTGCTGTCTGTACGTTAAACACAAGCAACAAACGTGTCTACTTTGGTAAACAGTATAACGTAAAGCTTTGATGTCGCCGCTTTAAACTAAGGTTAGTTTCAAACAGCTACTCTACGCTTCACGCGCTGCTAACAGCTAACAAAGCGAATGTAAAAAATATAAGCTTTTTACTTAACATAGTCAAAATTTTTAAAAATATGTCAATATGGAGAAAACAACTTTTTTTTAGTTTTAGTTTCTATTGCAAAAAATATATGCAAATTATTCAGATACAAGACACTCGGAACGATGCCTTACCACATTAAAATAAATTACACACAGCTGCGTTCTGTAATAATGCGAGTCGAAACTCTATTCTTACCAAATAGAGTATATTTTACAATACAATTATTATATCTGCATAGTAAGTCGGGAACATTAAAAAAGGTGGGCCCAACACATTTGAAATCTGCTTGTCTTAACATTGCGGGGTTTCTTCCTTCCGGACCCCCTCCCCTGCCGATTGCCTCCTGCCCTCGCCCCTTCGCACCGACAATGTCATTAGCATTTACATTAAAATCGTGCTGAAAAATTTACTTAAAACTTCAGACACACAAACATTATTACCAATACTTGATAAAATCCAGTGTTTATAAATGTAGATACGAGATACAGTAATGTAGGAACATGGTCATAAAGAATACTGAATGTAAGCACCTTTTCTGCTTTCCTTTTCTTGAAGCGGCCATGCAAATATTATGAAGATGTCGCAAGTGCCCTACACCTCGTACGAAAGCGGACTTCATGCGATGCTCCTTTGTGAAGCCTTTCCTTTGACGAATGGACATAAGAAAAAGGCGGACAAAAACACATTTTCTACCTACATGGAAAAAGCAAGCACTGGCCATCTGGAAACCATAACAAAAAAAATGCAATCGTAAAATAAAAAACAATGGAATAAAAACAGAATTTCTGTGTCTATAACAAAATTCTTATAGTCTCGGACTATTTAAACACCAAAGTACGGTCGAAATAAACAAGTATTTTTGACGTCATTTGAGAAAAACGACGGCGGTCAAAGGTCGAGGCAGACAGCTACGTTCTGTAAAATAAAAACACCCAACAAACCTTTTTGCAAAGGATCTTCCATTTCGTGAAAATAAGGTTTGATCATAAAACTGAGAAAACTTTAAAATAAAAACCTGCTATTTCTGTCACAGATACAATCTTACTGTAAGTACGTTTTTAGCTTTAATTTTCACTTCTGTTGTGCAAAACAGCTTGTATGTTTACTTATAAGGTTTTATAGAGTACATAAAAAATAGAAAAGTAATAAAATAAACTCGCAGTACATCAACGGACTACAACAAAACCATTTTCAAAATTCAATTAGCTTTATTTTATTTTTTCTTAAAAGAAAATGTTAACAGTTCGTACCTTCCATCCGAGACATGGCAACCGAAATGAACTGAAATTCGGAACATTGTCAAATTATAACAACCATGTTACGCGGTAAAAGAAACCGAGTTTCTTAAACTTGTAATGGAAAAAATATTATATCCTTGTGGCAGAACTCATACAAAAACAATACTCTGTCATACATATTTTTATAGAAACTTAGGGAGACCAGTTATCAACTCTGAGTGCGAGAATAAGTGCTAATTTCTTGTTTTTTTTAAAATCGACCAGAATATTTCAATGTTTTTCGCAGATAACTATTTAATTTAGTATAATCAAAACAAATGACGACTATACATTTAAAATGCGATAAGAGTGAAATGGAGAGATAAGATTAGAGCGTTTAATTTAATTTAATACAATCAACTAAACCCTCGATGTGGGGAGACAATTTGACGACGCATTAGCTTTACCATATTGTACTGCGAAACTTCGATTAAACAGATACAATATAAAACCAAAATAAAACGTAATGTGTGTAAAATTTATGTGCTAGTGTTTCAATTGTTAAACCCGGCTACATACAGTTTTAACTGCACAGTTTATCTGTACAGGTCAATCTTTTTTGTTTCTTATGCGGAAGAAAGCATTAGAAAATAATTACTAAATTACTTTTAAATTATTGATCCCGTGCACGTCTTACGTCAATGAAATCAAGATGATGACTGAAAAACTGAATGTGTATAAGTATAAGAGGCATCAGTTTCAACTGAACTGTTAAAACTGTACAGTAAACCGAACGTCTGTAGCCGGTTTTATATAACTCCCAAACTGAGTCGTTAATCAAGACGTAAAACAGCGCTTTAGTAAGACAAACTTACACTGAGAGGATGTTTAAGTGAACAGATTTAATCATAAACAAATCCAGAACCATAATGATTACCTACGGTTAAATCCGGGTATAAAACTATGGACTATAATCAGTTAGATTTGTTCTTAGATCCTTGAAGATCTAAGAAAAATACAAGAGATAGTCTCTTGATGTAGTTACCATTAATATAATATTATTCTTACATACTTTGTCATCGCAAATGTCTTTTGTGAATCTTTTTCTGACGGAAACGTGTGTAATCCTATAGTAATTTGTCAACGAAGGATACATTATCCTCGACTAATGCAACTCATAAATCTAGAACAAACTAAGCTTTGAGGGTCACTTAACTAATACGTTTTATTAAATATTTGACATGAACATCTTTCAAGGATCAAAACTATAGTAATGGTCCTTTTCTAGAAATTTTACAGTTATATAATTCTAATTCTAAGGTTCTTTATTTTCGACTATTTTGTGTCTTCAATATTGTGTTTATTATATTTTCCCCGGCAGTGTACCAATCACTTTGCTAACTTTGTCTTCCTTATTTCCTAACGACAACCGCATTACGTTATTAATAAATCTTTTCCTTCTCCTCTCTTCGTTTATTTACATTATTTTGGTATTTCTCTTTGACCTAGTTTATTAATAATCAATTAAGAGAAACAAAAGAAAAACGTTTGTTACGTTCCAGTCCTAGGGGCATATTATGGCTCCAATCATCACTAGACTACGTCTATAAACGTACCCAACACGCGCACCACCTCTCGTCGGGCATGACGTCTGTCACGACTGTCAACGATGCTCGAGACACCCAGAGACAACCAGACCATAGCCAATACAGAAAATGTAACTTTTTACAACGTTGTAAAAAGTTACATTTTCCTTATTTCGTTAATTACTTTAACCATGTATTAATTTTCATATAGATCAATTCTTTCGACACAATAAATATTATTTTTCATTACTATGATTTACGATGTGAGATCAAATGGTAGAGATATTGCGAGGGATCTAAAATAAGCTTCCCGACAGACGCCTCATTTATTATAGAAAAACTTTGTAACTAGGAGATTTTAACGCTTATATGGTTATAGTTAACAACATATTACAGTTAAATATGTACAAATAAGACTATAACTTAGTAGATATTGTCATACTTAGTAATTATAGTCCAATCTAGGACTAAAAGGCAGAGTCTATCAGTTATTTTGAAAATAAAAAAAATTGGTTCCAAAAAAATAGGTCCATGATTAAGCAAAAGGCAGGCCCGATGCAATCCTACTCAAAATCATTCGGTCTCTGAAGATTATCGAACAAAGCTTCTCTAAGGACCTCACTCACTCACGTCATTTATCAACAAGCTGTATGTAAAACCCTCGGGTACGATAATGCGAGCTGAATGCTGATCAGATCGCTATATTTTACATTCCCTCATATATATTCTCTAACTCTATGTATGATTTACTGCTAATACATCCAGTTAATACAAAATTTAAGTAACCAATGGGTTGATCACCCACGCCCATAGACAACCATTTGGCAATAACATTTCTTGCTTGGCAATGACATTGTTTTGGTCAATAATAAAAACCTAAAGGGCTATAAAAAAGATGCCTAAAAGGCCAAAATATATTTTTAAGCATATATTGTAAAGCAACGCCCTAAACTTACAATAACGCCCGCGCGAGGGCGCTGGCTGACTTGCAACATTTCAACTTTCAATGGATCGCTTTCTTTATCTTATTTCAGGAATATCTGCGCGACTGTACCCATTGTACTATCGAGGTGAAAAGTGATGAATGACGTCATCCGTCACTGACTGGAGCCTCGAGGAGTTAGAAAAGGTTTGATGTATCGAAGTGGTTTTCATTGTATTGTGATGGTAATTGTACACAATTTAATGCTTTCGATAAAATTTATATAATTTTTTTTCGTCTACGCTTTCAGGGGTCTACCCAAAGTATTTACAGTTGGCGATATCACTGATGGAATCGACATAAATGTATGAAACTGATAATGATGCTCGATAAGTCATGTGCTTGTCACGTGTGAGAGATCGTCATTGTCAGCTCCATACATATTTGCTATTCGCTATCGTATCGCTTTGTAGAGCATGTATATTGTGTTACCCAGCTTGTCTTGTACGTGGATATTGATTTTAATTTGCACTTTAGCAAAATTACTACTTATACTATTATTGTAGTTCAAAAATATTTTAAAAGTTTTAAATGCCGTACTTGAAGTCAAATGTAATCACACATCACTACGGCAATATAATGCCTTGTTATAAAATTCAACAAAAGACCGCACTGTCGATGTTTTTGCAGCGTCGCGATTTCCCAGCAATGGAGTTATTCAAACTTTTATTGCTTCGGTCTGCAGTCCGGCTGCTGGAATCCATTGAAACCTCGCCAAAAATAATAAAAAAATCCGGATAAAGAGAGCCTTTATATTTCCATTCGTAAAAAACCCACAACTCTGGGTTTAAAAAAACTAAATTTAATTTTTAAACTGATTTAATCCTTACCGTTTGGCTCCATTAGACCGATATCACACATAAAACAGCCTTACGCCGAAGCAAAATCTCTCTTTTTTACGCAAGCTCTGTCTAATGAAGCCGTGGGCTAATGGTATACGATTTTATACCGTTTTTTCAATATACTGCTTATTATTAGTTAAGAAGTATTTCTAAAAACAACAAACACAAAATACTTGAATAAACTTAAATCTCTCGTGAAATTGTTGAAGATTGACGGCCGTTAATGAGTTGCGGCTCCCATTATTCATCATTTTAACAAATCTGGATGAGAAATTCTACCAAAATCTCTATACAGACCATAAAAGATAATATTTTATTACTAATATAATCTTCATTACTTAAGTTTCACAATTAAATAAAGATATGTACACTATAATAGTTAAAAATTAGGCTTAGTTATGTAGTTGTGCCCTTGCATTTAGGTCTAGTGCTTTAGTGCTTCAACAATACAATACTTGACATCTCTCAACCCCCTGACCTAACGCTAACTTCAGCCTGTCAATATCTCACATCAGCTATATTTGTGATCAGCTATTTTAAAAACTAGCTGTAACCAATGAAATAGTGTATGAAATTAAAAATATTTACTGCCTTAAAACACTAATCTACATGGAATAAATTTATTAAAGTAGTAATACATGCCAGCTCAGCAAAAGCAAGGACGGACTAAGCCGCCTGCTGATTTTCAGCTGGCCCCTTCATTAAAATTAATTAAATAACCAAAAGTATTAAGTAGCCTATGTGTCTTTGCAGACTATGTTTTACATATGTGCACTTCAACGTGATCTGTTCAGCCTTTCTGGATATACCTACTAATAAATAATCGTATATCCATCAGTACTTTCGCTTAATATTAACTAGCGACCCACCCCGGCTTCGCACGGGTGCAAATCGGTATTATGTTTGCAATGTAAGCGCTAAAAATGTGTTAATTTACGACATCATATTAAAAACCTCTAAATTATCAGTGTTACTCTACCATATTGTGAATGTATTATACATGAAAACCTTCCTTATGAATCACTCTATCTATTAAAAAAACCGCATCAAAATCCGTTGCGTAGTTTTAAAGATTCAAGCATATATAGGGACAAACATAAAAAAGCATAATTGTTTTATACTATGTAAGGATAAGGATAAGAAATTAAAACAAAGAATTATATTTTTAAAGAAAAAGATTTCAAGATCACAATTGCTCTCATATAAAAGTTGTTTAACTCTAGCCTTGAGACGAATCCTTTGCAAGCGTAACTTACCTTAATAAATCAACATTTTTGTCTTACAATACAAACGGATGAAAGAATAACAAAGTTAAGAAGGGAATCTGTTATTTCATCAAGGACTCTTGCTCTATAATTTATGCAGGCACGTGCCTTTTGCATACTTAAGTGGCCAGAGATTACATAGTACTTTGACCAGTAAATCTCTTTAGGGAATCGGTCTGGATTTATTTTCGGTCTCTTTTATATATTCGCTCCTTGTGTATAAACTATGTGCCGTACAAAGACAGGTTCGGGTCCCGCAGGATCACCTACTGTAATGTAATGTAATGAAAGGGATGGTGTGGCACCCACCAACTTGATGCCCCGTCAACCGCTTGCAGGTGTCTGGTAATTCTGTTGGAGTCAGTCAATTCAACATGTCACGGTCCGATAGTCAATGGGCGCCAGCGATGCTGCCCTGATGCACCGCTTCCCGTAAGCGCGAACCGACATCCTCCAGCGACCCTGCTGACCGTGAGCTACTGCGATGACGTCCAAGATACGAGTGGTATCCGTCGACTTCACACTTCGTACAAGCCCAGCGAGCCACGCGCTCCTCCGTCGAGGTAAGGTATTCCGTTCTATCCACTTGTGCGAAGAATAAAAATAGTCGGTTCCCGCAAAATTGAAAACGCATCCTATATGACGACCGCAGTGTGCATCTGTATCGAACAAACTAATTTACATTTTTTATCTGCTTAACAACTATTGCAACAGACAAATATTTTATTTTTAAATAAAAAAATGTCTGTCATTCTGAAAAGTTATTTACAATTCTTTTATATTCTTAACATGAGTGAATGACTCAAATAGAACTGAACTAGACAACATCGAAAAGGCGTTTCAGCTGAAAAAGTGGGTAAGAAATCATCGTTCCTAAGATATTTCTTTTCCAACAAAATACCAAGTCACGATAGTCGTTAGATTGTGTTTAAATAAGCACCACTAAACTTTAGTTATAATATTTATCAATATTGCGTAAATGAACAATGTAATGGCAAGTATTCAGTACTGCTTTCATAATTAAATGCCTCTCGCAGCCGCCGTGTAAGCCGTACGTCAAACATTGTTTACCTCATTACCGACAAATGCATCAAATATTCCTTTCCACAACAGAAATTGTTGAAATGCTTTTACGATTTGTGGAAAATAATCATACACTTTAAAGACAGAGCAAGTATTTGAGTAATTAATAAAAAAAACTTTTTTATGTTTAATACATAATTGTTAAAACTAATTGGGTCGTTTTAATAACTTTAAGCTCAAGTAACAATTTTATTTGGATTAAATTTGGGGAAAACCATTTTCAAGCTGTCGTTAATATGAAAAAATCGTTTGCAATATAAAGCACTGAAAACTACTGGAAAAAAACCCGCAAATATTACTGAAATTAAACAGGAGCACCGGACAGAATACTAATGACTTTCATTCTGTGACGGAATTTACCGACTAGCGGCGCTCGCATCACACGGGAATGTAATAGGGAAAAGGTTTCCCAAATTAAGTGTGTCAATTATACGACAAACTTGTTAGAAAAAGGACCACTGTCTAAAGAGTAAATGGTTATAACTTACAACTGACACATACAACTTCATTTGTAAAATAACCATATGCAAAAACACAACCTCAAATCACAACGCACTTTAATTTGATTCGTTTATAACGTCTTTCGAAAGCTTGAACAAATTTAATCTATACGTATTTGTTGGTTTGATATACTCTTACTTTTGATTTACTTTTCTAATAATAACAAACATCGCACCCTAATAAGGTACATGTACCTTTCAAAATTTCCTGTCTTCCTCACAAAAAAGAGACATGGGATAAAAGACGCAAAGGAAAGACATATTATTTGATTTGAGTAGATTCATCATTTAAAAACTATGTTTCCAGTTTTGTTATAAAACAATAAACGTTATTAGAAATCGTTTTTAATTAAAAAAAAAATAATTATACCAAGATAGATTAACCCCTTGGGTACATTTTGTGTCTGAGACACGTCATTCACTTTTTTGCCCTAAGAGCGGATGACATGTCTAAGGTTAGGTCATTCACTTCGTTAAAAAAAATACCAAAAATTTATTTCCGTTCGACATGCAAATATTTTCTCAAATAAATCTGTACGCAAGAGGTTAAAAAAAAAGAAAATGGACAAGTTTAAAGAGACAAAAACTTCGAAATTAAATTAAAATCAGTATAATTAAATGTAACTGCCACATGAAACAAATAAATCTCGAATTAAAATATTTCACTCCGAATACGAGACGGATTAATTAATAAATAACAATAACTGTCGAGAACTGGGCGTTTGTAATTGAATAATGTAAACACACAGACCGCACGCATTTTATTCATATATCACTGCTACAGCTGCATATTGTTTTAAAAAACAAACAAGTTAAAAAAATATATATATGAAGCATTGGTTACCAAATCCAAATGGACCTCCCTTCACTCTAAGAATCACTGACCTCCTCAAAATGGTGCCCAGAAAGACTGCGAAAAAAGGCGGGAATGATTACAGTCGAACCTGGATACGATATTTGTCTCGCTTATGGAGGTAGCTCGTCGGGACCATAGAATGACTCTCTCTTATAGAGGTTTAACGTTTATCCAGGTTTGACTGTATATGAATTTCGCAATTAAAATGATTAACATCTAATCAGGGTAATCCCCTTGTTCTACTGACTAGAATCTAGATAAATTATATAGTAGTACTGCAATAAATATTCATTTAATTATTGTCTAGATTACACGTGATTCTTGTAGATATGTGTTCTATTGTTTTATACGGATTTACCTCTTTGATTACCACGTTTTTATATTATCTACCAATAACTATTTTTTCTTTTATAGGAGAAGGGGGCAAACGAGCAGTGCATTAACCAAATTAATTGGTCCGATGCCCATAGACCACAGAGGAACCACAGATGTGTTGCCGGCCTTTGACGGAGGAGTACGCTCTTTTCTTCAAAAAACTATAAAACTTTTTTATTCTCTTTAAAAGGCATAGACAATTGAAAAACAGTATTCTAACAGTGGGACTTCATTGTCAATATTAGTTCCTTGTGACGAATGTAACCGTTTGACCCCAGTAAAAGTGTACCCATAACCTCTACACGGTTCGTCAAAAAATACTTATTGTGGTCTACGCTGTTGTAATCACGTACACAAAAGTGAAATTTAACAAACAACCGATGACACAAGTCACTTATACATTAGTTATCAACTTTATTGCCAGTTAAAAATAAGTTATTGATAGTAAAAATACGATGTGACTGCAGTTTACAATTTTTCCCAATCAGGAAACAATATAAAAAAGCATATTAATGTCACTAAAAGATATTGTTCGAACACTATTCAGTGCACAAATTGTACATGTTTTAAAAGTTAAATATGTTGTTCCCGAGAGTAAGCGTTGCATTTAAAGTTAACCAGTCTAAGTTGACCCGAGACATCCTTGAAGAAAACTTGTAAACTTAGCTTTTATTTGACGGTGTCACTGACCGCTATAATCTGACAGTTTGTGCTTGTTTGATTTCCGCCATTTTGGCGCTCAGCCGAGCTATGTGGTTGCATTGCAAGTTAATAAAAAAGTACAATAACCGCTTTATTCCGAAACGAGAATCAACGTTACTGTTGTACTTTCTACGTTTGGTACTAGTACATTCAAAAAATTTATTCCAAAATACAGAACACCCTTGTTCCTGGTACTTCTTATGATACATAATTTGGTCCAATGAGACCCCTGGTCTATCTTGTTTAGTTCCGATTGTCCTCCAGTATCGTATAATCAACGACTAATTGATCCTCGTTTACCGCAGTACTTTATATATTTTTTCGGAATAAGGGGTTAAAAGTTTAAAAAGGTTCATCGTAGTGAATGTAAACAATTTATCGATATAAATATAATCAACACTATGACTAACGCATACAAATAAGATATCAAATTACTAGCCGTTATCTTTTGTTAACAGTTCAAACAATACAAAATAAACGTTGACAAATACAGTTGTATTTATTTTGTTACTGGACTTACATTGTAATTATAAACATTTAATAAGGAAACCGGTGTCCGGCGTTAATACTACGATATGATATATTTACGATACTCTTTATTGACTAAATAACATACTTACATCATGTAAACTTTAACCCGTTTTGAAATCGAAGTATAGTCCGATTTACCGTAGACTATGATTATATGGAATTTAATTCTCATTTGCCAAGATTGCCGACTATCTTTCTACCATCTTTATCAAATCAGTCAATCTTCTTAACATAAAACACAGAGAATTGCTAAAGTCATATAAACAAATCAATAAAACCTATTCGCAAATAACAGTTCACAAAATACGACCTTGACGTCAATTTATTGCAGTAGGATTATAAACAAAGCAGAGGTCCAAAGTTCACAATTAGTGATGTGCGTAACAGCATCGATAGTAAATAATTATTTCTCGAACCTGGGGGGCTACCTAAAGTATCTTTCGATTGGTGATATCGCTGATGGAATCGACAAATATGAATCTAACAATGACATTCGATAAGTCATGTGATTGTAACGAGAGAGATATGAACGTCATTGTTAGAATCGCTTCGTAGCGAAAGTACTTTGTAACATCACTGTTATACTATTACATAACGCATAAAAGATGAGTTGTTTTCACTTTATGTTAATTTCTACATAAACTAAAAAAAAACTATTACGTGATTGTCTTCACTTTTATTTATGACTTATTGTTTTTACCAGCACGTGTTACTACTGCTTTTATAATATTTATGCACATTTTCTTACATATAAAGGCATAATTGACGTTTTGACGATTCTATGATTGTTAAAAAATCTATATTTACTACATAAACAAACTACAATATGACTATTTCAATTGATGGTTTATTAAACCTTACAATATCTCAATAAGTTCTCATGTATTCTAGAATTTGATAAAAATAAATGAATATCGATAAGACAATGTCACATCACTAGCGATATTGGTCACGGCGATTCGTGTTTTGTGGCGCACATTATAAAACTATACGTCCTGAGAGCAACACGCATGTTAACTTTAGTGTTCGTAAAATAAACATGTTTAGTTTGGTGTTAAAATAAATAAAACAACGTTTTATTTCTTTTATTTGTATTTATTGTTAAGTGATAATGTCCACACCGGCGATATTGTTTCGTCAATTTGTGTAAGTTTTTATTTTTAATTTAATTTTATTTTTGATAACATTTATGTATTTATATTTGGGAAAATATAAAACGACCACCAAAAAAAATAAACGTAACACCAAATTGATTTACCCAAAACAAATATAATAAGAACAAAAAAAATAAAACTGTACCAAACATATGATACTCTAAATTAAAATTCATCTACCTATTTAAATCACGCTTCCTTCAGAAAAAAATATTTTCACATCAAAATTGATAAATTAGCACCTAATTTCAAACATCTAATTTTTGTGCTTTTATACCCAAATATATTGCAAGTCAACCTAAAAATGTATGCATATAACCAAATAAACTATATTGATACCAAATTATATTATATTATATTTTATCCGTCCGTTACTGCAGGGCACGGACGCACTCGCTGCGCCGCTCTTTGTTATTCGCGAGCTGTGACGTTGCGCTTGATGGTTGACTGAAGTGCTTCTAAAGTAAAAAATATGCAGATCTCACTAATATACATTTTTTTCTATTTACTTTACTAATTATGAAGATTGTTTTACATCGTTTAATTTAAATTCATGTCAATTAAAAACGCGTACCAACTGCATAGGTAAGGTTATGTTTAGAACATGTTGAATAAACTAAAAAACAAACAGGTAAGTTATATAAAAAAAAACTATCAATCGAATTATAAACATTAAGAATTGTTCGTCTTAACGATCAAACAAGCACAAGGTGGACCCTCGCCTTGCCCGCCCCATCCAGCAGGACTGGCGTGTGCCAACAGTCATCCGAAAGCTGCCCACATAGTCGCCCGTCTGGAGACTCCCCAGAATGATACCTAACGTACAAGAATTATAAACTACAAACTAACCTTCATAAAAAATAATGATAAAGGTCTTTTCAGGTCCTATATTCGTATACGCTTAATCCAAATATGTGTTACGCTAATGGTAATTAATTGAATATTATTAATAATTTTTAACCATTATTGACATATGAAATCATTGTTGTTTAGTAACTTTCATTGCAGATCAAATAAAATTTAAATAAATAAATAATCAGCAAAATAAGAGCTAAAAGTAATCAATTGGTCACATTTAACGGTGATTAAGTATTAATACTGCAACCTTGTTACCGATAAAAGTAATAAACTGCAACAAAAACCTGTATGGGTTGGGTTAAGTTTAGGATATTTAAAATTAATCAAAGTCTAGGTTATGCGTGAAACGCCCCTTATGTCACTCCCACATACGTCAGCTAAAATAGATACTAAAAAAATAAAATAGGTGAACAATAATTTAAATTGGTTACATTTTACTATTTTAGCACAAAAATATGTAACATATTTGAGTGAAATTTTGCATTAAATTGAGGTTATAAATTAGGTGCAACTTTATTATTTTTGATGGCAAAATGATTTTTTTGGTGATAGTTTTTTTTATTTTGATTGAAAGACTACAAATATTTTGGTGGTAGTTTTTATATAAAATGTGGATCGAATTTAGGTGATGATTTACTTTTTTTTGCTGATAATAAATATTTATTTTGGAGATCAAATTTATTATTTTTGGTTATCGTTTAATTACAAGCCTTTATATTTTTGTGTATAGCACTATAAATACTAACTTTTTATATTAATTCTATCTACTTATTTATGTAATAATTAAGATATTTTCGATAGGCATTCAGCGTCTAGTGATCAGTTAACGTTCGCCATACACGGA
The DNA here is from genome assembly GCA_013186455.1 of Papilio dardanus tibullus. Taxonomy (NCBI): domain Eukaryota; kingdom Metazoa; phylum Arthropoda; class Insecta; order Lepidoptera; family Papilionidae; genus Papilio; species Papilio dardanus. The sequence continues at coordinate 293,193 of QDHC01002821.1, read as the reverse complement.
CTGAGGATTGCAGTTAAAAATGCAGTCAGACGTAATAATTTATGGCTAAAGCTTGTATAAAACACATAGAATACGAGTTCTGTCAGTAAAGTTATTTATAGAAAGGTATTCTTGATAAAAAATACAAAACAAGACCGCTGACCCGGTTATAAAACAGTTACAAAAAATCCGCGTAGTTTTTGCCAAGTATGGTCTCAGATCGATATGCTAATTGTCTACAACACTGGTCATGTCTACATTCTCTATACGAGTACTAGACTGTAGATATACTTTCCTGTTTTAAATATTAGACACGACACAAATAATCTTGTTTACTTCCTGACAGATTGACAACGACAATTTAACCGGGGACAAATGATAAACGTAGGTTTTTACATACATAACACCTGAAGTCATAGATTAGACGTAGACATAGACGTAGGCGTAACTATTAGTGCACTTTTCAAAAACATTAAGAATAGACTTCGATCAATACTTATAGCGAAGGGTTACATACGACCGTCATAACTCAATACTTCGAAATTAGTAACAATGATTTACCATCAAATAGATTCGTCCCATGATAGTAAAGGTCGAGTCAGTATAGGCTATTAGATATTCACCGCACGGCAGGAGTAACTCAAGAGCAGTTATCTAATCCCGTCTAGTTTGATCAGCATTTACTGACCACTTCCTGACGTGTGTGCAGCGGAGTTTCACTACTAATAGTACCAGAGTTTGTCTTATGTAATAATAGTAAATATCGAGACTAGTTTTATTATTTCTAATTTTTAATTCGTCTTACATACTTGGTTTTGAACTGGTTATTATTCGACTTTGTAGACCTTATCGTTTATAATCTAACTAGCGGTCGCAACCGACTTTGTCCGCTTGCAATTTAGAAGTTTAATACAAAGTTTTTCATATTATTTGAACCTTTATAAAATAAGTATTAGAAACCCATATGCAAAATATGAAGTCTCTAAGACTCGTATCTACACTGTGAAAAATAACTCTAGATTCGAACGATGATTCCCCTTTCTTGCCCCCCCCCCCAGTAGAAAATAGTAAAATCCTTGAATGGCAAAGTTGTTAATTAGTCTTAAAGAGCATTTATTCCAATTTTCATGCAATTCTGCCAAAGGATTCAAATTTCTCTATACAAAATGCTTAATATCAAATAACAGCGCTTTCAATATCTCCAATATTTGTACACAAACTTATCATTTCATCAAATTATAGTTGTATTTATTGAAGCGTTAAGTGATATCGCTACTGAATAATATTCAATGGAGTAAATACATGGATATAAGAATTGTTAATGTTGACCATGAACTTATGGACGAGGCGGCGGACGGAGCACGGAGCACGGTAGCTACGTCAGAACTTCTACGACGCAGTCTCCGAATGATCTACTAGTTTTTATACATAATTTATAACGAAATGTATAAAGTCAATATTATTACAATATCTATCACGTTTCTATGTAATGATCGCTTCATGCTACGCAAATGTGCGCAAGAATCAAACAAATTCGTATTAGTAGTTTCGAATATTCAAACATCAAACGCTATATTGTATGTAAATATTGTAATACGACAAAGTAAAATGAACTTTCACCTTACATATGTGACTTTCAAATACCTAGCGGATAGCTCATACTTTCAGACTGCTTGCATCTTAGCACAGAGTTTTATAACATACCTTGTGTAGTTCGACTCATGATGGGTTCCATTTTCCACAACTAGCGCGTATTTTGCGCGACTTCACAAATATCTTTGAATTTCTTTGTGCAGTTTGCATCACGATGTTTTCCTTCACCGTAAGAGTGTCGGGTAAATACTTGTATGTACATTTGGAAATCGAAAATAGAAAAAATAGATCGGTACACCGCGGGATTCGAATTCGAGACCAGCAGATTACAAGTCAAGGGCTAAACCCTTGAGCCACCGACGCTCTTATAACATACCTTATGAAAGATCCTGTATCTTGCAGGATATAATTAAAAATATACTATTTGTTGTCAGCATTCCCCGTCAGTCTCGTCGGCGGCTGTCGGGCAGCGGACAGCGCGGAGCAGCCACGTCGCCGCAGCGGCGCGCCGGCCCCGCGCCCGCGCCGCGCCCTTTCTCACACATCCCCGGACCCCTCGCGCTGCCCATGCTGCGACACTCCGCATATGTACTGCCCAGGATAGGTGAGATGGTAACACTAAAGATGTGACTTCACAGGGCATCGAAGACGGTAAACGGCAGTAGCTGGCGCAACTTTTGCCGTTATAACAGACAACATTCCTGCTACCGTTTGCTGTTTGCTGTGTACCGTGTAACAGTTAGTATCGGACATAAACATCAGTTGCATTTGCATACAGTATTACAAAACAAATTTGTCTTGATAAAAACAAAAGAAACTCTAATCAATGGAATATAGCAAATAACAACAGACAGTGGTTTAATTTATATATTCATTTATCAAAGTAACATTTAGAATAAGTGCCGTCGTCTCTATTGCATCTGTTATAACAAGATAAAGCACCGTCTCATCACACCAAGACTGGTGGAGTGCACGATCGCCGCGGGCTTACTCTGTCTAGACACTTTACGAGTGCTACAATCCTTGAAGATGTCGCTTGTCACTGAAGAAAAATAATAACACTTATTGGTGCATTTTAAAATGATAGGTATTGATTTCGGTATAACGAGTACAATAATTTAAACTATTGTAAAAAGCAATGTATGATAAATAAAATTACGATTTAACATTGTTAAATTAACGTCTTTGCGTCTGAATTTAATTCGTTAATAAGCCCTCAAACCCAACCTTTTCATAACGTCAGAAATATGCGTTTAGCACCCCTAAGCCGGGCGGTGCAATGGAGTAGGGAGTGTGGGACGCGCCGGCCACAGAAGGTGGACGGAGTACCCACTAAAACATGGCTGCCCTCAAACGTATTACGGCAGGGTCAAAGGCACTGTTACTCGGCCGCGTCACCCCTAACCTAACCTAACTGAGAATTTTAATCGAAAACCTATTATCTAATGCGCATATCCGCACATTATTCATTGTCAGCTTTATGAATTTACATGGAGCTTTACAATAGTGTGTGCTGCGTTGTCCGCGTGGGCGCGCTGACTCACCTGCGGACGGAATGTTAATTCTGCACGTGCGTGCATTATTTATTCCGTCCGCTGCGGCGCTAGCGTCGCACATCGCTTCGCAATGAATATCTATGAGATTCAATTAATTTCCACTATTTTAAAATTGGATAATAATGAATGATTCCGATGTTTGATTTAAATTTATTTTATGTGAATTGATGGTTACCCAAAGCAGATGCGCTATAAAGCGATTCGATAACGAACATCATAAATGTAAGTAACTGACAATGACGTTCGATATCTCACACGTGACAAGCGCATGACTTATCAAATGTCATTGTCAGTTTCATACGTTTTTGTCGATTCCATCAGCGATATCGCCAATCGTAAGGTAATTTAATTTCCAGTCATCAAGTTGCAATATTGAAGTGATCTTTAATGAATTAGAAGATTTAAATTAATCTATTTAAAGCGCTGCGAATTCCAGTAGCGGTGCACTTTCTAATGCTAATGAATAATTCGCACATAAAAAACGAGACAGTGAAAGGCAGAGCTAACGGTTTTATAATACTTGTAGCAAAGACTTTCTTAAGATAACTTGTATGTACATAGTATATATACAATATATCTTAAGTAGTAAATATGTAACTATTGCGAACTCTATAGCGATAATTAAATTAAACTAAACTAGGACAAAAATCTATATCACTATTTTACAAAAATATCAAACGAAATCTTTTTTACTCGCAACATTCACGGTTTTAGGAACACGGTCATAAATTTTTATACGTAAAAGCATGAACGAAAATAGAACCGAACAAATGCAACATTTCGCCGTTCGAGCGAAAAATAAAGCTCCCCGTGCAATACCGAGCCGTAGGTTTCGATCGTTAAAAACATATTAAATGGCAATCATTTTACGGATTGTTTGGTATCGAATATTTGCTCGCCCAAATAGATTTGTCTGTCTACAATTTTTATTATATATGTTCCAACATTCACTAAAAAAATAAGTTGGATTTTTTTTAACTGTCTCCGTAAAAAGATTAACGATTTAAAAAATAAACCAACTAAATCAAGTTTGTATTTTTTGTCTGACCAATTTATTCTCTACTAGGTAACTTCCACCACTCAGTGGGTCTGGGCCTGCTTGAGGGCCTGCGGGCGCGCTACGGGGACCTGGTACGGCTGGCCAAGGCCTCGCGTAAACGACCTGTGCTCTACGTCTTCGATCCTGAGGTCATGAAAGAGGTAAGATGACACGCTTAAACTCCAAGTTCGACGGCGATCTCAAGAACTACTAGGCCGATTTGAAAGATTCTTTCATATATAGAAAGCTACATTATCCCCGAGTAACATATTATTTAATGCCACACGGACGAAGTCGCGCACAACGGCTAGTAACAAATATACGCAACACCGGTAAAATAATTACAATACAAAAAACAAATATTTTCTCATTGTCTGGCGTACTGGGAACTAATAGCCGGTAAACATGAGATAAATCCTTTGCAAAACAAACATCGACATATTCGCTATCGGTCAGAGTAAACACTTTATTATTATACATTCATAATCAATGTTTTATTTATTAAAAGTAGCTTTATGTATTAGTATTGAACAGTTCGCGCAATTTCATTAGAGGTACAAAGTTTTTACTTTACGTTGCAATGATTTCTATTTATATAAGTAACTGTTGCTCGATACTTCGTCCTAGTGGAACTAAAAAATATATAAAATAATATCCTACTTTACTCAGGGATAATTTAGCTTTCTAGCAGTGAAAGAATTTTTAAAATCGGTGAAGTCGTTTTTGAGTTATTGCAATACATACAAAAATATAAATTTTCTCTCTTTACATAACTATATTAACATTTATAATTTAAAATAAACACAACATAAATAGCTTTTTTATTTATTTCCCGATTACCAAATGTTAATAAAAACAAGTAATAAAGTAATAAATCTGCGGCTTATCAAAGTTTATCATATTGACGTAGTAAGGGGTCATAGTGTCATATATCATGTTGTAGTACGTACTATCACATATGCAACATATAGCTTATCACTTGCTACCAGTTTTATTGCACAGATAATCAAACCGGTTATTTACAGCTCAGCTTACAAAGGTAAAGCCGAGCGCCCACCGTAAAAGAGTAATGAGTGCGAGATGGTGAGCTGAGCGGCCTCAAATGTGCTTTCGTCCCCACCAACAAAGAGCTGAGCTAAGCGTGCCCAACGGCATAACGCAGCTGTCTCATTTGACACAGCTCGGACACCGCTCGACTCTTATTGACACATCTCTTTTCTCTTTGTCGATGGGGAGACAAGTTTGCAGTTTTGTATGAAAGTAGAAAATGGGGCCGCTCATCTCCCGCTCAGCACATTACTCTTTTGCGGTGGGCGCCCGGCTTTAGTCATCGCAAGAAAAAGTTACATTTTTGTTACAAATTATTATTACTCAATTTCACACTCGGCTCTTTGACAAGGAGGAGCAGGAACAGATCAACTTATAATAAATACGGAGAGTATATCTGACAAAGAATGTATTAAATCAAGAAGTTTTTCTATTCACATCAGCTCATGTGATCTTTGCCATTAGCTGTACTATTATAAAAATTTTAAAATACGTACAAACAACTTGATGAACTTTGCTCTCAAACTGCATCACTTATAAACAGGACGTATTGCCCTATTTAATTCATGATAATTTTATTTTTACAAATTATCATTAATCTTACACCATACTACTAACTTTAAACTACACGAGATATAAGCCAAGTTAAGGATATATTGAAATTTCCCTGAAATAGACTAGGTCCTTGTGCTGTAACGCCTCAACTTTAGCCCAAATTGATGTCTTACATAGTTCATGATTAACAAGCTATTCTTCTCTATTTATTCTTTCATAATGTATGAAAACTTTGTGCTAATTTATTTTTAATTTACATATCATTACGGGGTCAGTGTCCCGGGTCGCCGCGGCGTTGTTTTCGGCTTGCAAACAATGGCATATAAATCATTCAGATAACTGGCACGATTCAATCGCACGCGTCCCCCACGCTTCCCTCACGTGCTGCCAACTTGCTTTATTGCCTGATTTATTATTGCAAATGTTAATCAATGATCAGACTATTGTTTTGTTAAAGAATATCTATAATTTATAAAGTGCGTCAGAGATTTTTTTATGGTATTTTCGTATCTTAGGTAGAACAATTAATTTAGCTAAACCCAATGTTCAACACATTACAGTCTTTACAGATTAGAAGGGTAGTATATTAATAATAAATGTGTTGTTACAGGTATATGAGAGCAAAGTCACACAGCCGCCGCAGTGGGAACGCTCGCCGCTGCAGGAACAACGCAGCCGCACCTCCAGCCAACACTCCTTACAAAGGTAACTGTTAAAGAGAGTGCAAATATGGCAGCTGATAGATATCTATGGAAAAATAGTACACATTGTGATTGTTGACTAGAAGCTTAACTTAACTAACATAAGATATCATATTGTGCCACTATTTTGCAGCGATGAGACGAAACAAATCTGGTCAGCAGTCCGCGCGCTGCTGCAGGACGGAACGCTCCTCAACAACTACGATAATATGTTCGATGATATCGCCGCAGACCTCACAAGACGGTAAATTTATCATACAAACATGTCTTATAGAAGATACCAGCACTTCACCTGATGTTACATCGTCTAATGATGTTACCTGATGACTTATCACGTGCCTATTCTCTCTACTGTAAAAAGTTACTATAAAGTTAAACGATAACACTGACGTCATCTTCCAATTCAAAAAGATAATATATTACAGTCTGGGTGAACTCCGTCACTTGGAGAATGCATTGAACGATGAGATATCGACTGAGCTGTACCGCTGGTCGCTGGAGATGCTTGGCGCGATGATGTTTGGTATACGGCTGGGTTGTCTGGACGGCCCGGCGCACGTCCCCACTGACGAAAACAGGTATAGCAACTGGATCCTCAATTATCAAAATTTATTCTAAATGGAAAGTAAACTATTTAAAATATACTGATTTATCGTAGAGCTAAAGAGAGGACGTCACCGGACGACGACGCACCGGAACCTTGCTCGCTGTCCAAGAAGTGTGAACACGAGCTGACGATGGCGGAGCGGCTGGTGCGCTGCAGCCTGCGTGTGGCCAGCGACGGCCACCTCGTGCGCACGGAGCACACGCTGAGGAGAGACTCGGAGACGTTCAATAGCGCACTACAAGCCTTCGACACACATTACAGGTAGCTTATACAAACTCGCTTACTCAAAGAAAGCTTGATAAAGTTTCCGAGGGTTAGTAACACTAATGTGATCATCGATACCCAAGGACATCCACAATACTGGAATTACTGCAGACGATCTGCCAGCCTTTCAGCAAATGGTATGCTCGAGGTTTACTGCCAATTTATTACTTTCAGTTTAACGGAACACTTCCTGCAACAAGCGGTACAGTCGCTGAGTGAGGGTGCGCTGCGGCCCGAGCAGGCGCTGCTGGCCAGGCTGCAGCCGCTACAGGGCCAGGTGCTGCCGCTTGCTGCTGACGTGCTTCTGGCTGGGGTCGAACCGGTAAGTTTTATAATTCAGTTAGTTTGTATACGCAGAAAATGCAAAATCCTTTGACTGAATCTGTACTTTTTAATGGTCTCAATCAGCAATAACTTGTATATATTTGTTTTGTTCTTTTGTCCCTGTAGCTGGCGCAGACAGCGCTGAGCATGTTCTACCAGGTGTCGCTGCACGCGGCGCAGCAGCAGCGCGCGCACGACCAGGTGCTGTGGGGGGCGGAGGAGCGCGCGGCGGGCGCTCCCCACCACTGCACCCGCCTGCCTTACCTGCACGCCTGCGCCAGTGAGGCCCTACGTCTCTTCCCTGCCACCGGGGGCGTGGTCCGACGAGCCACCGAGGACATGGTCCTAGCTGGATATGAAGTACCTGCAGGGGTTAGTTTCGTCGACTTTTTTGACTAGAGAAAAACAAGTGGAGTTGATTATTCAACTTTACAATACGATCTTAGAATTTATCCCTAATTTCAGGTTGACATAGTCCTCGCACACGGTGTAACCAGCAAGGACGAGAAGCAGTGGGGTCGAGGGAAGTCTTTCATCCCAGAGCGCTGGTGCAGCGAGGGCTGGGAGCCGCTGCGGGCTACGCGGGCGCACCCCGCAGCTTACAAGCCATTCGGGGAGCGCTGCCCGGCGTCGGCCGTCGTCGGCAACATGCTAGCTGCGCTCGCCACCAGAGTGCTGGATAGGTACCGGCTGGAGTGGCACGGCCCTGCTCCCACCGTGACCACGGCCAGCGTGAACCAGCTGCAACCACCGTACTACTTTGTGCTGCAAAACGCAAGCTAAACACAAAACTAAGCTCACTAGTGCAGTATACGATTTTAACCAACAACTTTTTGTAGTAACTGTGTTTTATAAGGTGAAATGAACATTAGAATTCTGTGATGGTGATCGTAGTGCGCACTAGACGTATAAAGGCTGTGGATTTTATGTTTACTGACTGCTTTGTTACTGTAACTTGTAACAAACATGGCATCTTCTTTTCGAAAAAACAGTAACCAAATTAATTAAGTCAACACTATAATATGATGGTTACTTATTTCAACTATTACTAACGTTAAGTTAAAATTGTATTATTTTATATTTAACATAGTTCCTAAAATTATTTATTAAGTAAGTAAATATATTAAAAAATATAGCATTTTTATTTTTTTATTCCATTTAACAGTAGCTTTTTCAAATTTATGGAAATTATTCTATAATTCTTGTCTTTGCATATTAAGATTAAAAACATGAGAGTTCATTTAATTATCCCATTGGAATGTTGAAGAGTTTCTCTGTATATGATAATTTAATACAACGCTCATTCGTCAAACATCTCTCCTTGTTACCGTCTCGCAGCTGACGAAAATATGTAAATGTAATTCACTAGTTCTCGCACGAATGTACCTTTACGTTGACTTTGTAGACATTTATATTTGTAAAAATTAAAGTATTTTTTTATTTGATAGCGTAAAAAAGGCACAAGTTACCTTGTTTTAATTCGTCTAAGCACTAAGTACAAACTTTAATGTACCATCTACTCCAAATCTTGGCATTATATTTTAAATATTAGGATGTCTGTTATACTTTGTCTCTCTAATGTTATTCGTTTTAACGTAGGTTAGAATGTGAATAAAGTTAAGTTAAAGTCTTTAATAAAAATGGTACGTGTCGTCATTTAATAAAAAAGTTCCAATAAAGTGAGAGAAAAACTCCATCAATTGGTCATTTGTAATTGAATACGTAATTCATTCATCACTTGTCCGGAGCGCGATCGATTTCGATTCATCAAGACGAATGGAACCTAAATAAATAAGTTAGCTTAAGATTATTTCCTTTTATTACTGTCTCTTATTTACCAAATCTATATAATTACTTAATTTGTCTACGACAGTCAGACGGGAATAGCTATAGGGTCTTTCAAGCCTTAAACGCACAATAGTATTTTAGTCGACTAGCAAGTAATTTAGTAACTAAACGTGTCCGAACAGCAACATATTAGTACAGTAGATCAGTAAATCCTTTGTTCGGATACTTGCTACTTGCTACACGACTAAAATACTATCCTAATGTGAACAAGGCTTCAGAGATAGAACTTTTTCTTTGTCTTTTTTTTTTGATGGGTGTGTAGTAGACCCGTTTGATTCATATATCTTTGCTTTAACGAAATAGCAAGTTTTAAAATGGACTGTAATCTTTGCATTATATGAAGCAATGTCTAAACAAAAGAAATGGGGAAAAAATTAACATAACTTTTGCGTTTGCTAGTTAAAACCGCTGTGAACACAAACTGCAAGTTTACTTTATTTCCGTTTACTGCAATCAGCGTATAGAGTTTCCACAAATTGTTTTTAAATAATTTTTTGTGTCTATTTATTTCACATTTAATATCTTTCAAAGATCTTTAAACTCCATTGTTAGCTCAAAATACTTAAAAACATATAAAGATTGAAACACGTCGTCTGTGATTTATTTACATTTAGAATGCTGAATAGATATTTAGAGTCAAAATAAAAATAAATGGCTTAAAATCTTTAAAAGATAGTTTTTTTCTTTCTCTCAAATAACCGATCTTTGCAACGGCTCAGCATAAAAAAGATCTTAGTTGAAATAACTAGGGTAACCAAATCCGGGCTTAAGGTTACAAGTAAAAATTGAAAGTAATAGTCTTCGTTTGAGTAGATTTGTCCCGCGGGAAATGAATTCGGTTTACACAACGGCAGGGCCTGGATTGTATGTACTGCAAGATTGTTTCACATAACAAGGATTGGAGACGCCGAGGGTCACTGGACACAAGATACGAAAACTTTTTTCCATTGTATGAAACAAAGAAACGCATATTTCGTACGTCTTTTGTTTTGAGCCTCTGCTTAACATATAATTTATTTAATACTAGCGACTCACCCCGGCTTCACACGGGTGCAATGCAGATACTAAATAAACTACAGAAAAACTAGGAAACTTGTATATTGTATAAAAACCTTCCTCTTGCATCACTCTATCTATTAAAAAAACCGCATCTAAATCCGTTGCTTAGTTTTAAAATTGTAAATATACATAGTTTCTAAGGACAGAGAGAGCAACTTTGTTGTATACTGTATAAGTATTAAAAGGTAAGGTAAGGTTCGACCCATGATGGGCTCCATTTTACATGGCGGGATTCGAACTCGGGACCTGCAGTTTATAAGTCAAGAGATAAAGCCCTGAGCCACCGACGGTCAAGTAAAGTATTAACTAGATTTACACAACGTTTTAAATTTAAACTCAGTACAAAGTGTATTAAACGATTTATAAGACCACGAATTGCTACCAAAATAAATAACCTTCAATAATTCACGTTGTCTCCCATTGTTCGAGTCACGAGCTCGGGGGAAATTACCAGTGTTGTAGCGCACGAGGTACTGCATGAAAACCACGAGATGCAGTTACACGCTTTTGTCTGGTACATATACGAATTATGCACTATTGTTTTATGAATTAAAATTAACTTTCAAAGTGTATTATCCTTATCCTCACATAGTATAAAACAATGACGCTTTTTTATGTTTGTCCCTATATATGCTTGAATCTTTAAAACTACGAAACGGATTTTGATGCTTTTTTTTTTATAGATAGAGAGATTCATAAGGAAAGTATATATGTATAACTAGCGACCCGCCCCTGATTCGCACGGGTGCAATTAATATTAGTATGGCAGTAAACAACGTTCATAGTTTTTCTGCAGTGTATTTAGTATCAACATTGCACCCGTGTGAAGCCGGGGCGGGTCGCTAGTTTATTGTAAATCATAAATTATATAAAGCCGGCTACAGACGCTCAGATTTAACTGTACAGTTCGACTGTGCAGTTAAAACTGATTTGTGTAGGCAAAATGAGAACTGTAAAGTTTAATTTGACGTGTGTACGTCGGTTTTAACTGCACATATAAACTGTACAGTAAAAAATCTGAACGTATGTCCGGCTTAAATAATGGTTAAATTTAGATAAAAATCTTTCACAAAATTTTACTTGAATTTTGTCAAGTTAAAGGCAAAGATAAATTTTAACCCCGTCATATAACCTTATCCATTTTCCTGCGCGTGAATAACCGGAAGCGTTCTTGTAATAGCAAGGGGTCCGTTACAAGCCTCATTCGTTGCTGTAAATGAGCCAACCCAAACGTTACTCCTTGACGTACTGCACGGGTAACTGCCTTGCGGAAATTAAACTATCTTGTTAACTGCTCTGTGGTAAAATATAAAATCCAATAGCTAATTTAACATTGACACTATGAAGAGAATATTGTATTGAATAAAAAAAAATACAAACCAGTTAGATTTTATGTGTGAAAATCTAATTGAAATACTTTAAACAATTTGTTAAAAATCTTCTACAACTTTTTAAATCAATAAAATTATTATATTTACGTATATCATTATATAATAAATAGTGCACCACCAGCTACGGAATCCGATGACTTAAGCAATCAGTGGTCAGGGCTGCAGAGAAATGAAACTCCTCAATACGTGGTCTCCAAAATAACTGCCTTTTGTATTACTATTATTATAAAATTATGACGCTTCTTCAACTGTTAACAACTTTTTTTTAACTGATTAAAATACGCATGTAAATATCGGATGTAGTTACACAGATAAAGTTTTGTGGCAGAATTTTAATATACGAGTATGTGTCACGCGGGAATTGTTTTCGGAAATTGGAAACGTAGAACACTGAATCAATAATCTAACCACAAGTTGATTTATGATCGTAACATGGATTTTGGTTACAATAAATTGCGGTAGCTCGAGGCTATTGTATTATTCAATTTTATTATCTTTTACATGTACCGAACAACTGTATAAAGTTAAATCAAATAAAATCTATCATTTACTCCCATAAAAACCCTTTTCAGCAAGACGAGAAAAAATTGCACCTTTCTTTCTCTGTAAATACTTTTTCCCGCTACTTACAACTGTGTTCGTAATACAGTCTAATCTGGATAACCGAGTCATTCTCTGGTCCCGACGAGCTGCCTCCACAAGCGAGAAACTCGAATTAGAGAGAAACCTCTATAAGTGAGACAAATATCGAGGAGCCTTGGACTCGCTTATCCAGGTTTGACTGAATTACATTTCGTGTTCAATATTGAGCTAATTGCCACATTGGTTAATGCCTCAGGTACCTAAGTGTTGATTTAATTAAATATATATTTTGAGACTCTGGGTATGACAATAATAGCTATAAATGTATTGTAGATTGTCAATCAGTTTGTCTATGATAATAAATGTACGTAGTTCCAAAAACAAAGGTTGTATGAAATAAGTAGACAGACATGATTATAATATGTATATTCTCATTTAATATAAAAAAATTATAGTTATCCGTATATTTACAAAATAAGTAGATGGCGAAGTTGCATCCCTTGGCTCGCGGGAACAGTACAACGCTGTGACGTCACCGCGCCCGGCGGCCAACTGACACCTGGCACTTTGACACACGGCAAATAAATAAAACTCGCAATTTCATTATTATAAACTTATTAAGTTCAAGAATAAATTGTAGCTTCTATTGCAATATAGAAAAAATAAGTTGCTATATTTTTTGAACATTATTACTAATTCAACATTGGCGATGGTCAAATGACAGCTGTCAGTTGGCAAACATTAACTTTGGATGAAAATATTTGATACAAACACAATTTTTAATAAATTCTCTCAGACACTATGCGGTTGTGGAACAATAAACACTTCAACTCATAAAATGATTTTGTATATTTACTTTGTGCTATAAAAAGGTAAAATAAATATATTTTTTATTACATAGATTATCAACCACATAGCATCTTTTAGATACAAAACAAACAAACTGAAACTGTAGAGGGTTTCTGAATGTACTCATATCTGACTTGACAACTTTTCTATTTGTCGGATTTAATTAATTGTTTGGAACATCGGTTATTGCTTCGTTAACATTAACATACAAGTCAATTTTCCATATAATAAAATGCCCTCATGATTTTAAAAATATAAGGTGTCAAATGACACAAGGCACGTAATGCATTAAATTCATCCAAACGGGATGCGAAATAATATTTACATAATTGTTAGTCCGTCGAATCATATTGAAATATTAATATAAAATAAAAATATATAGGTTTGGATATCACTAAATAAATTCACTGTCAGATCTAAATTAAAAACCAATTGCACCGCAACGTCCTCGTGGACACATGTACTTATAATCTTAACACAAAAAACCGTTAAATTATAAAAAAAATGATATACTTAAATGCGTGCGACACCGCCTTTTACTTCTACGATTGTACATAGTTTTTTACAAAAAACCGCGGCCGAGGCCTTTACAAAAACATCTTGATATGTACATTATATACTATTTATATACTTACACTACGCGATCACTGAACATCTGTCTTTTTACAAACTAACTTCTATGCTCTAAATTTTAGAGCACCACAACTATAATACATGATCCGAAAAAAAATAATTATTGCCATGAAAGATATGAATTTTACAAAATTCAATATAAAACTTGTAAATACTTTTTGAATAAAATATCGAGATTTATTTGCATTAAACTTTATTCAAAAAGTATTAACAATGCTCTTTTAATACGACTTGAAAAATAATTTTGAAGAATTTATTGTCAATTATTTCTCTAATTACAAATTGACAATTGCATGACGACATCTGGGGGATTACCCAAAGCACATTCGCTACGAAGCGAATCTATAGCGAACGTCAAAAAGGTATAAATTGACATTGACGTTCGATATCTCACACGTGACAATCACATGACTTATCGAATGTCAATGTCAGTTTCATACATTTTTATCGATTCCAACAGCGATATCGCCGATCTAAAATTACCTTGGGCAGCCTCGCTGTTATATAAATAAACATTTTAAAACAGTAACTAGGCCAAACTATATTGCTCTGCAAAGGAATTTAAAAACTTCAGAAATCTACCACTTATCAATCATAACATCCAATGGCGCGGATTAAAAATTCCCTCATACATTTTGCAAGACAACTATGAACCAACATAAGTTGAACCGTATCTCAAACCAGATTGTATGTTCACAAGGACCTAGTATCGATTGCTACAACACCACTGTAAGTTGACCCTTACCTCAAGGCTCGCTATATGCTAGCAGGGGTCTTGTATTTCTGGCTGTATTGAGCCGCGGTGTGTGGGGGTTACTGTATGTGGCGAGGGCGAGGGTCTCAGTCCATCGGCTGCACCTGCAGCACAGTGGGCGTGGGCGGGATGGAGATCTCGTACTTGATGAGGCCGCTGCGGCCCGCAGACAGCACCAGCCCCCCCACCTCCTTCACCTCACTGACACATACATATATTATATTAAGATAAAAATCATAGCAATGTTGGCGTATTGTACGTACTTGTCGACGTCTATTACGTACTTAATGGCGTGTGATACGCACTTGTTGGCGTGTGGTATGCACTTGTTAGCGTATTGTACGCAATTATTGTCGCGCTGTACGTATTTGTTAGCGTATTATACGTACTTGTTGGCGTGGGATACGCACTTGTTGGCGTGTTGTACATAGTTGTTGGCGTGTGATACGCACTTATTGGCGTGGGATACGCACTTGTTGGCGTGTGATATGCAGTTGTCGGCGTGTTGTACGTACTTGTCATGTTATACGTCCTTGTTGGCGTGATGTACGCACTTGTTGGCGTGTTGTACATAGTTGTTGTCGTGTGATACGCACTTGTTGGCGTGTGGTACGCACTTGTTGTCGTGCTATACATACTTGTTGGCGTGGTGCCTCGCGGCGGCGGCCTTCTGCGCGGCGTGGTGCGCTGCGATGACCTTGGGGTCTCTGCCGAGCACGTGCAGCGGCGTGCTGTACACGCGCCGCTGCACGCCGCCCACAGACCCCACCAGGATGTGGTTGCCGATCACTTGACCGGATCGGTTCGTCACCTAAATGTACACATAAACATAATATTGAGTATAGAGCGTCGGTGGCTCAGGGTTTTAGCTCTTGACTTGTAAACTGCAGGTCCCGAGTTCGAATCCCGTCATCTACCAATGTGTTTTTCCATTTTCGATTTCCATATGTACATATTTACCCGAAGCTCTTAGTTGAAGGAAAGCATTGTGATGCAACCTGCACATATCGGCGAAGAAATTCAAAGATGTGTATTCACGCAAAATACGCGCTAGTCGTGTAGTTGCGGAAAATGGAGCTCATCATGGATCGAAACCTTTAACCTTTTAATATTGAGTATGTTTGGAAAGATGTTTATTAGACTATTTGTATGGGCGCTTCTTTAATTTTCGTTTCGTTCGCTCATCGCTGAAAATACATGACGGGATAAAACTAAAGGCTTGTAATTAAACGATAACCAAAAATAATAATTTTGATCTCCAAAATAAATATTTTTTATCAACAAAAAAAAGTAAATCATCACCTAAATTCGATGCACATTTTATATAAAAACTACCACCAAAATATTTGTAGTCTTTCAATCAAAATAGAAAAAATATCATCAAAAAAATCATTTTGCCATCAAAAATAATAAAGTTGCACCTAATTTATAACCTCAATTTAATGCAAAACTTCAGTCAAATTTGTTAAAAAATGTTGTACTAAAAAAGTAAACTATACTCAAATTAAATTATTGTTCACTTATTTTATTATTTTAGTATCTAATTAAGCTGTTATGTGAGTGGGAGTAACTTAAGGGGCATTTCACGTCGAGCGGTGAACGAATGCGCGCAGATTCCAAATCTTGTTAATTTTAAATGAAAATAAAGTAAATAGGTATCGGAATTTGAGAGTAAACATGTGATGTTCTTGTTATCTTATTTTCTATAGATATATTGTGTTAAATGTTAATGTTATGTTAATGTTAATACTAAATGTTAACATTGAACAACATTGGAATTTCACACTTTTAGCACCTTTTCTTAATAATTCACTATTTTTGTCGGTAAAAGTAATGAAATAAAAAATGAAAATTATATTTCAGTAACACTTTACAGTAGGGAATCGTCCTGAATTTTCGTTAAAATTGTTTTAAATAATAGGAAATGTTCTCATTTACATTATTTCAAACATAATTTTAGGGTCATAATTAATTTTAAAGATAAAAAAATACACTTTTCCTTTTTTACTTTCCCTTATTGTTCTTTTTTTAACGTTATTAAAAATGTTCAACCCAACATAACCTTGTTTTTCGATTTTTTAAATGTTCTAAACTTAACCTAACCTATGCAGTTTGTTCTTTGTTGTTTATTCCTTTTTTAGGTACGAAGTTTGCAGTATTAATAACAAGGGCTAAATGTGATTAATTGATCACTTTTCAATTTGCTATTTATCAATAATAGTTAAAGATTATAAATAATTTTAAATTAATTGCTATTAGCGTAACCTACCTATTTATAAGAGAGTAAACTGACTCAACTATCAACCCACAGTCAAAAGTACTGAGTCTAGAGACTTGAAATTTTACGCGGGAGTTTCTGTTACTACGTAGGCGAGCACTAAGAAAGATTTTACGAAATCAAACCCCGTAGGTTCCGAAATGGCACTCCAAAGTTTGTATTGTAAGAATTAAGATAAATACTTTTGAAAACAAATAAAATGCAGACGAAATATTGTTTTGAACTTTTTAACTCCACGCGGGCGAAGTGGCTGGCGAGCCCTAGTTTATTATAAATTTTAAATGTGTTTTTATCTATATGACTTGAAGTAAACATTTCGAGCTGGATTTTGCTTAAATTAGTAATCCAGTAATAATATGTACAAAGTTATAATAAAAGATTTAAAAAAATTATCAAAGAAAACATTATTTTTGCGTGCGTCCGCGCGGGGTAGTGACGGGTGGGAGGCGCATTAAATCCGCAAAATACTAATTTGGCATTATTATACTTTATTTGGTTATACGCATACATTTTTAGGCGATCTTAGTGATAAATTAGGTTATAAAAGCACAAAAATTTGGTAATCAAAATTAGGTGCTAATTTATTAATTTTGATGTGAAAATATTTTTTCTGAAGGAAGCGTGATTTAAATAGGTCGACGAATTGTAATTTAGAGTATCATATGTTTGGTACAGTTTTATTTTTTTTGTTCTTATTATATTTATTTTGAGTAAATCAATTTGGTGTTACGTTTATTTTTTTTGGTGGTCGTTTTATATTTTCCCAAAACTAAACATTAGAACTTACGACTTGTATATGCGTAGGTTGCTGATGGTCCTGCTGTTCTAGCTCCAAGTTGTTCTGATGATGCTCTTGCTGTTGTTGTTGTTGTTGTTGCTGTTGTTGTTGTTGCTGCTGTTGTTGCTGTTGTTGTTGCTGTTGTTGCACTTGTTGCGCGACCTGCTGCGCGACTTGTTGCGCGGCCTGTTGCGCCACTTGTTGCGCAGCCTGCTGTTGCGCTTGCTGCGTCGCTTGTAGCACTTGCGACTGGAAGATTAGTCAAAATATTATTGGTATTTTTAAAAATAAATTAATTTCTTACTTAGTTTAAGAACAGCGCCATCTCTCACAAGCAACAAAATAGCCAGTGTTATATCCAGGCTCAGGGAAGTCGGTGCTTACATTCCTAGGCGGCAGGTCCATGTGCTGTCGCTGATGCAGCATGAGGTGGTTCTTCTGGAAGAATGCCTTGCCGCACTGGTCGCACACGTGCGTGCGCAGCGTGCAGCTGCCGTCCGGATGTCTGCACACAATTTATTTGTATTTGTTTGTGCGGAATGAAAAATAATGGTAATCTAACCTATGTTACTTAAATAGATTTCTAACCCTACTGCTTCATTAGTCCGAGTTTGCGATAAAAATATTTTGCTTCGGCGTAAGTCCCCTTTTATCGCGAACTCGATCTAATGAAGCGGTAGAGTAATGGTGAAAGATTTTTTGATATCGACCCTGTTGTTTTGTGAATTATTTCACTGCATACAGATATACAAATCATTCCTGTTTATAATATTAATATAGATGATGTATAAACGCTAACTAAATATATATTTAAGTGAGTGTTACCTCCTATGATGCGCCTGCAGTCCGTGCTTCGCCGCGAAACCTTTGCCGCAATCCCCGCAGAAGTGGATCTTTGGCCGCGGCGGAGTTATGTGGTGATTCTAACAATATAATTATTAAATTAATTAACCCAATGTTATAAAACAATCAATTATCCATATAAAGGAAGAGAATTGAACTCACCGTTGCGATGACTTGCGTATGTACTACATTGTTGGGGTTCGAAGATATTATTTGTAATGGTTGTGCTGAAAAATAACAACAATTATTAATTTCATTACTTCTAAGGCAAAGTGATACCTAAAGTTTAAGTTAATATATGAATAGTAACTTAAAACCATGTTTGTAGTTAATGAAAAAATTAAGTCAAGATATATTAGGGGCGTGAAGGATAAATTTGAGGGGGTATTTGGGCACCAAGCATAGGGGGGCCAGTACGCGACAGAGTGTGGGGACTTGGGAGTCAAGTGTGGGGGTACATATTGTACTAGAGATCTAGTTTTCGGTAGTATATCAGGAATTGAGACAGATGGGAAACATGGGGGTACCTGTGGGGGAGGGGAGTTAAGTGTGTGCGGCGTGTAGTGGTGGGGGCGAATGTGGGGGTATGCGCACCGTTCTGGCGGGATAGCGGTGGGGGCGTGTGGGGGCGTGTGTGGGCGTACGCACCGTGCTGCGGGGCCTGGTGCGCGGCGGCGGCGTGGTGCGCGGCGACGAGGCCGGGCTGCAGCGCGGCGGTGAGTGCGCACAGGTCGGTGACGCACGTGCGGTCGCCCGCGTGCAGCCGCAGGTGCAGCGACAGCGCCTCCTACACGCACACACACAACACAAACACTTTTAACATTAAATATCAATATAGGTCCCGAGTTCGAATCCCAATGTGTTTCGATTTTCGATTTTTATATGTACATATTTACCGACGCTCTGACGGTAAAGGAAAACATTGTGATGCAACCTGAACATATCAGCGAAGAAATTCAAAGATATGTGTATTCACGCAAAATACGCGCTAGTCGTGGAGATGCGGAAAATGGAGCCCATCATGGGTCGAACCTTTAACCTTTTTTTTAAATATCAATATAACCTGACAAGTACAGAAGAGTCTGAAAACAGGGCAATAGACATAATGTAAAAAACAAAGTCGCTTTCTCTGTCATTATGGAAAATCTTTAAAACTACCCAAGGGATTTTGATGCGTTTTTTTTTAAATAGAGTGATTGAAGAGAAAAGTTTGTATATATACCAGCGACCCGCCCCGGCTTCGCATAGGTGCAATGCTGATACTAAATACACTACAGAAAAACTGTGAACGTTGTATATAACAGTCATGGGGCAGGTCGCTAGTATAAAGATAAAATTAATAAATATTTAGTTACCTTCGTATTAAAACACGAGACACACTCGGGACAGACGTAGCTGGGGCCGCTCTTCTCTGACAGTATTTGTCCGTCAGCGCCTATCACCTACAAGAGAACAAAGTAGCATTAGAAAAAAATTACTAAATAAAGATAAGATTTAAGTGTTCAAATTATTATATGTTAAATTTCTGATTCCCAAAGTTAAGAAATATGGAAATACCTGAACGATTTGCGGTTTAAATTCGTCTTGTTTTATCACAGTAGTTTGTTGTTGTTGCTGCTGTTGTTGTTGTTGCTGCTGCTGTTGTTGTTGTTGTTGTTGCTGCTGCTGTTGTTGCTGTTGTTGTTGCTGTTGTTGTTGTTGCTGTTGTTGCTGCTGCTGTTGTTGTTGTTGCTGTACTTGTTGCTGCTGTTGTTGTTGTTGTTGTTGTTGTTGCGTCTGTGAGGTGCTCAGACAGTGCCTCGCCATCTTGCAATGCTGAGTTAGTTCACTTTTACTTTTGAACGCTTCGCCACATTCGAAACACGCAACAACACCCTCTGCCGTGTGGATTCTGAAACAAGTTTAACAAATTTGTCCGTAAAAGTTAGTTAGGACTGTAAATGTAACAAACTATATTGAATGAACAGACCTAGATGACCAAGAAAGTAAAGTATAATCGCGAAATAGATATAAATTATTCTATCTTACTTCATAGATTGAATGAGCTTATTTACATCGTACATGTTCATATCCGGCTCGTAGGACCAAAATGTAGGGTAGGATTACAATCCGAGTCCTTAGATTTGAAAGTATATGAGTTGACAGTTTATTCATTCATACGTTCATACGCTATGGCTTCGTTAGACCGAGTTCGTGATAAAAACTGAGATTTTACTTCGGCGTTAGGCCATTTTCGTTCATTAGACCGATTCTAATGAAGCCTTAAGGATACAGTCATGCGCCATGACTGATCAATAAGAACTTCTGCACAAAAGCCTCGCCGCATTCAGGGCACAAGTACCCTCATTCACTCGTAGTCATTCAGTAATTCGTTCATAGTGTGACGTACTTCATGTGGGCGACGAGCGTGCGCTTCTGCAGGAACTCCTTGCCGCAGACGGGGCAGGCGTGCGGCACGCGGCCGTGCGCGCGCCCGTGGTTCACCAGCTGGAACTTGCGCGCGAACGCCGCGCCGCAGTCGCCGCACACGAACGGCGACAGCGACCCGTGGAACCGGCTGTGCATCACCAGGTGCTCCTGAGGAACATCATACATTATAACTAACATGAGATGTGTGTAGTCACCCAAAATACGCGCTAGTCGTGGAGTTGCGGAAAATGGAGCCCATCATGGGTCGAACTACGACCTAATAAAGAAACCCTTGGTGAAGCTGTTCTGGCTCTGCTACCTTTTTGTTCCCAGAACTGGAGCTTTTTATGAAAGACGCCTCTTTTCGTTACTAAAATAAAAAAGTGTAAATGAAAGTTGTTGAGTACATGTTACCACTAGATATATCCGAGATGCAAACCATTTATCGACTATGGGAAGTCAAATGGTAAGACTGTAAGGCTTCATTAGACCAATGTTATACAAAAAACGGTCTTACGCCGAAGCAAATGTCCGTTGATTGCACGAACTTGGTCTAATGGTGCCGTAGAGTTAGAGATAATGTGCAGTATGTGTACCTTTTGTGCAAAGTTCTCTCCGCAGTCGGAGCAGACGTAGGGCCGCTCGCCGGCGTGGTACTTGCTGTGCGTGACGAGGTGCCGCTTCAGCGGGAACCCGCGCCCGCACTCGCCGCACATGAACGGCCGCCCGCGGCTGTGCACCTACCACACACACATCACTAGTAACTTAGCAAATTGTAATTGTTGTGGTAGTTATGTTGAAATATGTTGGTAATATAAAGTATATACAACTTTAAGGAATGTTAGCTGATTCAATATCAGAGGCGGTACGATTATGCCAGCTAGTTTAGTAGACCCTGGTCACTATAGACAATAAGGAATTGACTTGTCTTGAAAGGACGAAAATCCCCAAAATAATAATTAAAAAATACTGAAAGGAAATCATAAATTGAATGACATTTTAATTCTAAAATTGGTAAGTAATTTTGGACTATTTTTTTATTAACAAAGTTATGCTCGTTACCCTGGAGTGCGTGACGAGGTGATGCTTGAGGGTGAAGGCCATCTTGCACTCGTGGCACTTGAAGGGCCTGTCAGCGGAGTGCAGCAGCAGGTGCGTGTTGAGGCAGTGCTTGCGCGCGAAGGCCTTGCCGCAGTGCGCGCACACGTGCGGCCGCTCGCCTAACACACGCACTACCGTATTAACACATGCACTGCCGCCCATCACATAACTTGATACTTTAACTGTCTAAGTTTACAATAGCATTTTTTTAATTCATTAAAAATTACTAAATAAATTAATTGGAATAAAATAACCCAGATTATTACGTATATTTCGCACCAAAGTGGGATAACACATTGATATTTTAGCTTTGAATTTCCAATTTTAATACACTTTTATAGGAAGAAGGGCCAAATGGGCAGTGGACCAACTAAATTAATTGGTCCGACGCCCATAGACCAAAAAATACACACTCGTAAAAAAAATATATATTCCTCACATTGTCATAAAAAAAACAAGAATATATTTTACACATGTTAAGTCAGTAAGATTTACAATATTATAACGATTTTTCCATACCTGTATGTACCCTTGCATGTGTGGTAAGATGGTGCTTGAGGAGGAATGACTTGCCGCACTCGTCGCAGGAGTAGGGGCGCTCCTTGACGCTGGCGGCGGGGGCAGGCGCGTGCCCCCCCAGCAGCACCGCGTTGCCCAGCACCTCCGTCTGTGAATACACCGCCTCAACCTACCACACTGTACTACTCGCCACTACAAACACTATGCTAAGAGTTGATCAAGTCTTTTACAATAAATTATAATTTAGTAACATTAAAAAAAAACAACAAAAGGTATGAAAATATATAATCAGAATATTCCATATATTCTTACTATTTAATAATAATGTTGGAAGTTAGAATATTTACTATGTAATACAGTCTAAACTGAATAAGTGACAAACCTCTGGCCTGTCCTGACGACCTACCTCCATAAGCAAGATAAACGGATTATATAGAAACCTCTATAAGCAAGTCAAATATTGTGATCCCTTGGACTCTCGCTTGTCCAGTTAAGACTGTAGTTTCAAAAACATACTTGTATTTTAAACAGTAAATTAACAAAGTGAAAATACTCACTTTTGGTGAATTATTTGCTGTTCCCGGTTCTTGTTTCGTATGTAGCATATTATGCTGATGTACTGTTGTCGTTTGTATTGTGTCCGCTTGTGTCTGTGCTTCCGTTATAGTCTTCAAGGTCCCGTTCAGCAACGTGTGGTTGAGTTGTGAGGTGTCTATCACTGGTGTCGCGATACCCTGAGCTTGTAGAGCCCGCTTCATTAATATCTCATTGCATTCTTCAGCCGTCAATTGAATAGGACCGATAGGTGTTAGAAATTGTTTCGGTGCTAGATTTGTTGCTGTAAAAAAATTTTTTTTTGGATAATTATTAATTTGAAATAAATAAATAAATGAATTAAACACCATTTATTAACAAGGAAAAAAAAGGAAAACATTTTTTTTTACAATAATAATTTAATCAAACAAGTAAAGAAACAAAACATAGTTCCTGGTTAAAAGGGAGAGGCTCAGCTAATGCTAAATAATGAAATATATTTGTGCAATAAAGAACAAAACAAAATTTAGATGTTTTAAAGCAAGCATTTAAACCAATTTTTCATGTCTCTTAATATCTATTGTTTTTATTCCACTTGGCAGGGACATTGCCGTGTCACCAAATATTAAATAATCTTTATTTTACCCTAATAAAAAACAAAATGTAGTACATTGTAATAACTTACTTTGTATCGTAGCAGTTTGATTTTGCTGTGTGACCCTGTTCAATGTGTGCGCAGGAGCCTCGCTGACAACAAACATCCTGCGAGACGTTACCGGAGTCCCCGTCGCCACCACCCTTGTCACCTGCGCAGCATTGGACACTGCTACCACTGTGCCAACTTTTTCCTGCACTTGCGGTGACTTATGGGACATAACTGTCAATGTGGTTTCGGGTGAAATCTGAAATAAATTAATATTTTTGATACATTTGATTATAATTAGGGTTAAATAAACAGTTATCAAGTTGTAAGTAAACAATCAAACATTAAAATAAGAAATACTCTTCATTATAAGATAAAGTGTTAATTAGGTTCTTATTTGTATTGAATAGTTTTACTTTAAAATAAAAATTCTTATTAATTCTTATAAGACTTTAAACTTTTTGTGTTACTTTATAATCATGATTGCTTATAAAATACTGTTTACCCAGAAAATTGAAAAAAAAAACAATTTTAAGGCTTGTGGGAGAATGAATTATCCTGAATATATAAAAGCATAAAGAAGAACAAACAACTTACCGTGTTTCCTAACGTATAACTTAGACTGCTTGGAGTCTCCACTTCGCCCTTCGTCAGGTCGGCGGAGCTGGTGAAGCCCCACGAGTAACCGAAGCCCGACACATTGCTCGGCGTTGGCATACACATGTTGACAACAAATCCTATGCCGCGCCGATAAACAAATTAACCAACACAAGTCCACACTCCCGATAGTAAACACTACTCCTCATGACAGTTCGCCCATTACCTACATGTACGCTTTCACAACTACTAATGCAAAACGCACCCATCAAAAACACAACGCCGCATAAACACTTGTTTTTGATAACACATACACTCATAAACAATAGTTAACAAACTTTTAATAACTTTAAATAAAAAAATCACGGCGATTACTTCTAAATTAGCCCAATCAATTCAGTAAAAAAGGCGGTATAGGACGCTGCAGACATGAATGACACACACGTAATCTGTCTTAAACTTATCCATTTTTAGCATATTAATCGCATGATGGTAAATCATTTTATATTTTATATTATAAACAACATAAAAACATTCACACTCAACTACACATTTCAATATTACGAAAACAATAATTTTATCGCACACACAAAAAACCAGGCGCCATTTTATTGTTTATGGTCACTTTAAGTTTTTAAAAGGTACTTATCATCAAGTAGAGATAAAAGGCTTTTATGCCAAATATGTACATCAGCTTTTTTGGTATTTTTGCGTTTTTGTCCTATGAAAAGAGGATTTAATTGAAGTTTTTGTTTTTACTTATTTATTACAAAAATCATATTAAATGTATAGGTATTTCTTTGATGTAAAAAATAAAGACAAAAAAAGATAAAAATAAATTAGGTGAAGACTGAAACCAAAATCGTATTTTTGCGCTGGATTAATTTTTGCAATTGGTAACGTAATAACGTCAAATGTCAAACGATCTCATTGAAAAGGAGTGAAGAGTAAAATAAAACGTTTATTTCATATTGTGTTTGACAAATTAGTGGTTTTATATGTAATTTAATGATTTGCATTTTAATTGTAGACGTTAGAATAACTTCGGGTAATCAATCTGATTAATAATAAATTTGTTAATAGTGTACAAATATAGAAAATAACGACATGAATCCTATGTCGGTGGACAGGGATGAGCCTTCATCTTTGTCTTCGTTTTCCACAAATCACCCTCTGGAACAATTCGTGCTGCTAGCGAAGGGTGCCAAAGGTTTCGCATGTGCCGAACTAATAAAGCAAGTTCTAGAAGCGCCCGGGGTACATGTTTTCGGGGAACTCCTAGAAATGCCTAATATCAAAGAGGTTAGTATCTTTGACAAATAATATTTTCTGTACAGCTTATTAACTAATACAATAATTATGTAGTTATCTATCTTTGCAGAAGGTAAGATTTTACTTTCCAATACGGAGACTTTCACTGTTAATATTTTTACATTATCTTATCAAAAACTGTCATGCCAAATTCTGAAACGTCATTTAAATATGTAACGGCGTCTTAAGTGATAAGACCACGCTTAGTTCCAAATTCCACACAAATTTTAATGTCTATTAAGAGGCACTTTAAAATTCAACTCAAAATTAGGGCATAAATTAGATGGTTTTAGTTTATTCTGATTTGCAATAATTGAATTAGCGACAAATCTGTATTTTAGTTGGAAACTGGACCATACGAGACACATTACAAGACATTAAATCTATTCGCTTATGGCACATATAAAGAGTACCTAGAGAACAAGTCTGAATATTTAGAACTCACTCCTGTACAATGCAAGAAACTGCAACACTTGACAATAGCGACGCTGGCAACACAGGAGAAATGTATCCCATACAGTGTGCTCCTAAAGGAATTAGATATCAAAAATGTCAGAGACTTGGAAGATTTAATTATAGAAGCTATCTATGCAGGTGAGACTATTTTGTATTCTTTTTACAAAAGAACTTATTAAAAAAAAAAGAAATGAATCGTAGATTAATTCGGGTAGAACAATTTTGGTTGCAATAACCAATTTCATTTTAACTTATCTCATACTAGTTGTTGTTCATGACTTAGTCCACATGGACTTCATTAGCCTATATTACTTGGGGATAATGTTACTTTCTTATGGTGAAAGAATTTTTGAAATCGGCCCAGTAGTTCTTGAGTTATTTCAATACATATAAAAATACCTCGTTCTGCCTCCTCAACTGTGCGATTTTCGCAAAACTTCTTGCCTCGCCCAGCCACTCGGTATGGCCTGTGTTCGGCGGTTTTTCAAAACCGCTAAGACTTAGGGACCTTAAAGAAGTGCGAGTATCACCTCCTCAAAGGCCGCATCTGTGGTTCCTCTGGTATTGCAGAGGTCCATGGGAGTTGACGATCACCGCAGTGTTCCCGCTACTTGTTTGCCCCCTTTTCTTATAAAAAATTACCAGGTTTTCTCCATTATATCAGTATAGATAAACCATAGTAAGTTTGTTTTTATCAATGTTTTCTTACATTACAGATATAATTCATGGTAAACTGGATCAAGAATGCAAGCGTGTGGAGGTGGACGTAGCTCTCGGTAGAGACGCGCGGCTGGAGGATGCATCAGGCATTGCAGATGTGCTGGCGGACTGGTGCAATGCATGTGAAGCCGTGCTCAGCTCTGTTGACAGGCACATACAGCGAGCCAATCATCATAAACAAAATGCACTCAGGCATCAACAGGGCATTGAACAGGAGGTAGGTAGAAAAAGTACAATATACAGAAGCAAACATTTAAACCAAACAGCTGAGCTGCCTCAAATGTGCTTGTGTCCCCACCAACAAAGAGCTGAGCTAAGCAAGCCCAACAGCATAATGCAGGTGTCTCATTTGACACAGCTCAGCTCTCTAGAACATTTCTGTTCTTTTTGACACATTTTATTTCTCTTTGTTCTTTGGGACACTAAAATGGAGTTTCGTATGAAAGTGGAAAACAGGGCCGTCCAGCTCTCGCTCAGCTCTTTTACTCTTTTGTGTAGGTACCTTTATGTTCCTGTACCCTCCTGTTCAGTTTTGAGTATTTCAATATGTTGTATTTTCCACTGGTTTACAACTAGAAATATTTATACCCAAACTGGATACATTTTTGTTTGAATATAGAACATTTTACTTATCCATGATATTTAGATGGATAGATGGTCACCCCTAAGAAGACATAAACTACCGTAAAATATAACCCTTATATTACTTAATCTTTTAATACAGCAGATATGTATTTGATGTATTTGCAGATAACGTATATAAAGAAGACACTGAAGACGCAGGCGGAGAGCGAGGAGGCGGGCGCGGGCGGCGGCAGCGAGCCGCACTCCGCGCCCAAGAAGGCCTCCGCCAAGAGCAAGACTCCGCGCAACGCCTCCAAGTTCTGGCACAAGAACACATAATTCTCCCCCACCTTGTACATAACTTGTGATATCTTAATAAAAATATAGGTATTTCTTGCTTATTCATAAATATTATTTACTATTTATACGAAAATAGTGTTATCCCTACACATATACTAGGTTTTAGCTAGCTAATTGTCTGAAAAGCACATATATGGAGGCAAATGGCAGATATTGGAGAAAGGAATATCATGTTATGCAAGTATTTGTGACTTTCAAACAGGCTGAAAGATTACTAAAGTTTGTATACTAAATTGCCTACATTATCAGAAAAACATAGTGTTGGATTAATCACTAAAGACCTCCTCATCCCTGTTCCTTACTCAACCACTGGCCCTCTGGACCAGCAATAGCTGTGTTGCTATTATGAATGAATAACTATCGCATATTGTCTCTTATGTTACCATTTTTATAACCCTTGCTTTTCCAAAGAAATTACAAGTAAAAGAAATGTATGCTCAGTAAGATATTATTTCTAGACAAGACTGTAGAACTGGTGTTTATATTATCTAGGCTACCTTTAGTTATTACCAAACAAAATAACATGGCAACTCTGATTAAACGTCAAACATTAGAGCGAGACAAAATAGACACGAGTTCTAGGCTAGAGACTGAGACAAAAAATCAAATGCCATTCAATGTGCGATTGTTTTTGACGCAGCAGCGCAAATAAATTGCGCAGGCAGTGCAACGATTATTACGTTCGCAGGTCGCTCGAAAGTGATGTAAATAATACATAAATACCCGTAACATTATAAACAAAGACGATAAACCGTACTTATATTATAAAATTATTATACAAAAAACTTGTGTGGTGGTATTTGTCAGTACCATAGCAACCGAGAAGTGAAATACGACTCGAGTGATTATTGACTATTTCTGCAATGGATCCGTGATTTTTCTAATAACTTTTATTTTTTAATATATTTTGTTGGAAAGACTTTTAATTTTTATAGTGCCACATTTCGAGAGCGTTCGCGTATTGGATGAACAGAAAGGCAAGTAGGCCCTTTGTTATGTTCATACCGATCATTATCACACGTAATAGTCATTTACATCGGGGTCGTGGACTGTTTGTTTTGTAATCCATTAACTAATTAGTATATGCAATGGAGACAATACCTATTTGAATCAATACGTTGTATTTGGTTGTCATTTCAACTATGTTCTTGTTTGTGTGGGTGATGTTCTTTGTTGTGCGGCCGTCAGCTGTTCCCCGAGTGGAGGGGCGGCGACGGACGGGGGGCGACCTGTACCCGTCAGACCGGTGCCGGGCCATCTCTATTGAAGACTTGTACCATCCATTCCTATTGCATAGCACAATGCATGGCACAATGCATCATTTTCTTACGTCCTGCTAATACATAGTAGATTGCAAGTCACCGATCTAATGCCAACTTCGATAATTTATAATCGTAGTACCCATTATTATATGAACATATGTAATATCACTTCAAACTCACCATTGTTCTATAAAGACACAGTCTTGCATAAAATTTACATTTTATAATAATACATCTCATTAATTATAATTTACATTTTTGCATCGATAACATTTACTAAGTCATTTTATCTTAGGTCACAATAGTGGGGTAATTATAATTTCTTTTTTTAGTTCAAACAATCGAACTAATTAGCTAATTACCGTATTACGTGTATTTGCAACATAACAATTGCTACATTGTTTTGAAGATATTAAAAATAGAAAAAAGAAACAAACCTCTAGGAAAAAAATCCAAATATGATAGTTACGTACATTGTAAAAGCTTGAAGGACCATAATATCGGAGTTCCATCATGCATTGCATCAAGGAATGCGTGTCCTCATGCCGCATTGTGATTACGCTTTAAATATCTGATAGAAATAGCATCACATAAAGGAGCAGCAAAAAAAACTGTGTTGCCAGTAATAGCAATTTATTTCATACTTTAGATTGCAATAATCAATTTCCAGTGAAGGTATTACGAAAAATAGTTGAATAATTTCGAACGTGAGAAGAAAATTGTATAAACAGCACCGTGGTTAATTGCAAACCGTGCGGCTAAGACGATGAACTCGTACACCCAATTTCCACTAGCGCGAATAGAAATACTGGATAACTGTTAAGGCATTGAACCATTTTTACCAAGGAAGATGTAGGAAGAAATATCAGTCGTGCGTCTTGTCGTCGTGGAAAATGGGTTTAATGGAATAGGATTACGAAGCGTCGTGGCGAATCGCAAATAGCCGGTCGCGTTTCATTATAGAACATATTGTCTACAACGACCGTGGCCCTGGACTCCATTAAAACGCACCTTCATACTTTAATACCCGTTCATTTCCACGATTCATTACTTTTTTTGAACTATTTTGTTGTCGTTCTCGAGATGTAATCAATCAAGAATAAAATCACAGAGTGCAAAGACGACATTTTAGTTCTCGTACTTTTTCTACCCTTTTAAAGGAAAGGGAAGTGGAATTGGCAAGAGAGGGAATGCATCAGAAAGTTCTTTTTTTGTGCGATTCTCTGCCGATTAAAAGTCGATAACGTATCTGCAATTGTACATGCGTTGGGACTTGATTTAGCTATTTTTCTGAATTTAAATGGTCTCCTTCTCGTTTATACTTAGATTTTTATGGTCTGGTCTGAGTCTTTATAATTTATATTAAACTAGTGCTGTTTATAAAAAGGATGTTAACGGGAGCATATAGCATAGCGTAATCGTTTTAATGTCCACAGTTGTGTGGTTTCCGTGTTGACCTGTAATGCGATATACGTGAATCTGTTGACGTCGCGGCATTCCTTGTGACGTCACAAAGTCTATTTACCTAGTTAACTAGTACTAGAAATTGTTCTAACATACTAGTAGTCGGAGAGCTACACGATTGTCCTAGTGGGACTCTATAGCTACAACAAAACGTCTCCTTAGACGGTTGGAATCTACAGCATGCCAATTAACTTTTTTTTATAATACAAAATGGCAAACGAGCAAGCGGCAACCAGGATTCGCCGAAAACACCGAAGCGACCCCTACCCTTAGACATCTGCAATTACAGATATTGTTTAATTATGCTCTCAAATCTACTTAGCATAATGTTCTCGAATCCACCAGTAAAAATAGAGATTCATAACATCAAAATATAGTCAAATTACAAACACATGTTTCTGTATACGACGTAATTTTCATCAGTGAAAAGCATTATAATATGTAAGCTCGAAACTCGTCACGTGGTCGTCTTCGTGTCGTTAAATTAGCATAATGAGATTAATGCGGCACTCTTATATACTTCAATGTACATATGTCGTTTTATTATGCTTACTTAAACTTCTTATGGTCTACAAAGCGACTATGTTGCAGTTAAAACGGATCATTATTTCGAAGAATGAAAACTTGCTTTCTAGGTAAATTAGACATTGAATTAACATAGTTACTAATAGGTTCGATCCAAGTTTTCAAAAGGCACTGTACATGTATATTAAATAGTTAAAAAACATAGGTAAAGTCTTTTTGCTACAATTAAAAGATAATATTACTTATTAAGTATTGTATGTTCTTTCTTTTGCAGCCACATATTTTCAATTTGCTTTAGCAGTATAATTAAACCCACTGAATTGGTTCTGTATATGAAGCTCTATTAAAAGTTATTTCTGCATCTCCGCTTGTATTCATTTACTACTATAGCTTGTTTATAATATTTCTTTTGGTTGCACAATCGACCCCGTTCCGTGATATTCATGTCAAGGTTCTAACTGCTTCAAAATGGAACCGCAGCATGTATCTTTTACAACTGCCCAAGGGCTAAATAAAGCACTCATATGAACTAAAAGGGTTAGCAGGTTTAGTATGATTCTAGCATGACTGGGCTTAAAAGAATAGCAACTAGCTAGACTCTAGTTTAAATCATTTTGTAAAACACTATTGCTTGTTGCGGAAGTTTTTTAAACATTATTGATCACATGTGTCACTGAAAATGAATGGCTCCACGTCGACACTGAATAAAATTGGAAACGACGGGGACATTGACGAATGATTGCTAACCTAACTTAACCTATGTCAGAATAATTACATGTTTCAGCTTTGAAATGCGACTTTTTTAATCCTATAAGTATTATCGTTGGACTTTGTATGGACCCTTGTCATGGCAGGCTCAGGGTACCCTTGTCGGAACTGATTTTCGACTTTGGAATAATTTGGGAGGAAACTTTTCCTGTCGTTTTAAATTATCCTGATGTAGTAGCTCAGTGGATGAGCTAATATCTGAGAGTTGGTGTTCTGAATTCTAATTTATTGTTTTCATAGGACTCTACTTATGTAGCAGACGTAGTTTAACACGTTCACTGCCGTCGACACGCCTGAAAAAAACATGATAGCACTTAACGTATAAAAAATATTTAAATTATCATTCTGAGTTCGTGACAGTTAATTTACGAGTATGAGTAACGACGTCAATTGTATATTTGAATCAATTGTGTGCATTAAGGCCAGTGTTCCGTTTGCGAGCTTTCCATACAATGAGACAGATTTCTGCAGACGAGTTGCGTTTATTTACTACATCTCTGTTTCCAGGTCAGCTTAATACATAAATACATATACGCAAATGTATCTGCACGGAGAAATGCGATTATTATTATAATTTAGGGAAAGTTTAATAGTTTTATACGTAATTTTATATACGTAAGGTTACTTATATTTCTTATAGATAAGTGAAAGACTTTTCTTCTGCTATTATTTTGTATGACCAAAGTTCTCAATGTTTTGAAGACATTGTAAAAACTGTTTTTCTTTAATTTTACCCTACAACTACCAACAAAGAATAACGTTTTAAATAGATTATACTGGTATATTTCAATGATCACATTGTATTAATTGAATATGTAAATTGAAATTAGTCGTATTGTAATTTAGCTTTACATTTGTGTGTAGTTTTGCGGCGTCTGGTGCCAATTCTCATATTACAGTAGTTGATGTTTACAATACGTTGAACGTCATCGGATAATGCATACTGTCATGTAATGATATTCGTACACGAGGTTAGGGAAAGGGTCTACGCCCTGTGTACGATTGGGCTAAGGAAAATTACAAGAAACTCAAAAATAAGATCCCTTTTTCTTTACTTTCATAAGAAGGAAATGTACTCGTGCAAGATTCTTCGCAATAGGTATGTTGCGATGACCAATCAACAATTTTGGCAAGCGCTTTAATGTCAACACAGTACTAAAATAAGTCTTGACAAAAATTATTTTTCTTTGTTTTCAATAGCAAATACCAAGCATATGAATGCAATTATAATATGACTCATCGATTTACGATTGCTATAAAAAAAGTGTAGTTTACAACATTGTGTAGATTAGATAATATAATAATAGAACCCACAAAAGGTCTCTGTTCGATACTTGTTAGGTATCTAGTCTAATTGAACAGTGTTCGTAGATGGAAAGGGCGTGCAGTAAGCGTCGAGGACAACCTTAAGGCGCAAGGTCCTCGGTAGATTAACATTACGTGTGTAATTACACCCGACCGTTCCAACCCAACAACCCACGCACCAACTTATTTAAGCCATTTCAGTCTTAATTAACTTTTATTTACTCGCCTAGAACTTCGTTAATATGGCCATTTAATGAATTTACTTCTTTTCTATTGTATAGTTAAAGTTTTATTCCGTGTAAGTAATGTTAACAAAGTATTTGCGGATATTTGAACCGTGTTACTATTGCAGTTTCCGAATTGCAAAACTATTCAATATAATGTTTGGTAAATAATGATTTAGCCTAGATTCCGGTAGAGCTGGGCGTTTGGTTTAGTTTGTCGTAAAGTACAGTGAGCTATCGGTGTCGGAGTAACGGATTTCGATGTGTTTATGCACCCAGCTATTATAATGTGGGTCGAAACAAAATGTATTTTGACTGCCTGGTTTCAACACACATATGGCTTATAGCCTGACCAGGAATATGAAAACCTCGATATATTGTACTAATCAAAACTACTTAATTTATTTGTGTACATTGCTATTGATTCGGTATTGATCAAGCTTCATCACTATCATTTTTTTATAACTTATCAGAATATGTGGCCAGGAACATAATAGTAATAAATATACAAATATTATTTTATATAATCTATAACATAGCATCAGGTGAACGTCCCGCCCCGTCGCGTCGCGTCGCGGTTCATACTAGCAGTCTAGACTGAAACCCATCAATTAATTTCATTTCATTTGTTGCAGGTAATGGCACGCTTTGAACTATAATACTACGAGTAATTTGGTGTAAACTAAGGTTTGTAAAAAGCTTTTATAATAATATTAAAACAATTAAAAAACTGTGGTGCTGGAGGCCTAATATTAATCCACTTTCCGTTCCTCTCCTTTTCGTATAAGGAAATAATTGGAACAAAAAGTGGACTTTCCCGAAGAGGGGACGAATGGGGAAAGGAATCTTGCTGTGGGTCCTCCTCCTCAGAAGATTTAGGGTAGGCAACGCATCTGCAATTGCAGATGTCTATGAGCAGCGGTCGCTTCGACATTTCAGCGGTTCCAGGTGGCCGCTCGCTCGTTTGCCACTTTATAATGTAAGTAGCTAAGCTGAAATGGTTAAGTTCGTATCAATTTAAAATTAATTTCAAACAAACGTAATTAGACACAAACGAGACATGGTCTGCGTCAGCTTTGACAAAAGACTTGTAATGAAAAGGAGGTGTTTAATTAAAAGCAGTGCGCCTTATGTTATTTAATAACACAATTAATTCATTGTTAAATGATAACTTAAAGTAAATTACTTTCGATATTAAATCAGTGTAGTTTAATTTTTAACTTAATCAAGGCAATGCAAATCACATTTGAATTCATTTGAGTAATATACAGTCACACCTGGATAAGAAGAAACCACTATAAGCGTGTCATTCTATAGTCCCGACGACCTATCTCCATAAACGAGAAACTCGGATTAAAGATAAACCTTTATAAGCGAGACAGATGTCGTTCCTTGGACTCTCCATCCAGGTTCGACTGTATTTGAATGAAATTTACACGTATTTATCCAATATTTTAACACTGTCATATTTTTTTATTACTGGCTTTGTATTTATTCCTAAAGAAAGAGATTCCGATATTTATTATAGAAAACTTCAAAGCTCCGATGAATTTTGCAATAAACTCTAGTGCTAAATAACAGGAGATTGACCCGAGAACTTGTTTGAGCCATTGAGTCGTGCGGTAAATCTCATACTTCAGATGAATGCAATCCATTCGCCTGAGTGACCCTCCTTTACAGTTGAAGTCTAGGATGAAAATTGCAACTGATTCCAGTTAGTTTTAGTTTTGAGGTTAGAAATATATTGTTTGAAAGAAATTGTTAATATTTTCAGAAACATATAATTGTACTCGATAACTAATTGTAGTACGAAATATGTTCCGAAATGACAATTATATTTGTACGTTGCTTCAATTGTTGAGGAAAACCATACGAAAAAAATATCAGAAGATTGATTGCTTGAAGGGAATTTCCGTTTCTTTCACCAAATATTTCCGTGTACTTAGGATATTGACGCTTATTGATCTGCAAGGGGTCGAAGCTTGTATAGGCGGCCCCGCCCGCTAAACAAAGTTAGATAACGACAACTTGAAAGTTATTTCAAGTGAAATCAATTTACAAAACTCGTTGCCGGTTCAAATGTTGTTTTATTATTAAAAACTTGATTAAATCAGTTGTTACTAGTTTCATATATAATTTCTTTCCTCTTAATTATTTGCAATCGGTCGCTGACTCTCATTATAACGGGATAGAAATTATTATCACAGTAAATACTCTTCCAGAGGAAATATTCATAGCTTGCAACCTTGTTGCTTGTTATCCAGCGTCCTGCACTCGACCGTAACAACGTAAGAGTACCGTTACCTAGAGCTTTTTATATTATGAGTATCGTTCAAGTTTGCAGTAATTATCACTATAAATTCTAACTAAAGGAGAAACTTTAATATTTATTGGAAGAGATTCTTTAAATAAATAATAATAAACAACTCTGTCGTAACTTTTCAATATTGTTAGTATCTAGTTTTAAAAAGAAAAACATTTGGCAAGTTAAATGCCAGAATAACTATGAATGATATAAAAACAAAGTAACATCGCAGAGTGAAAAGTTTTGGCAAAAGGATTTAACCCCATGGGAAGTTGTCACCATTTTGGTAATATTTCACTTAGTTGATTTTTTTTTCGGGATAAAACGGTTTAGTAATGTAAGGATTTTTAAGTCTTACATTACTATTTGTAACTTTGCTTTTTTAAAACTTGTGGTGATATTTTTTAGACAGTATTATTGGTACTTAGAGCAAACTCATGCTCAAGCTATCTTGCTGTCATTAATCTAAGAAACGTTTGCGTAACGTGTGAACAAAATGCATTACGCCAACTCATCACAGGAATGTCTATGGTTCACAGAAGAACAAAGAGTCATTGGAGAGTCATAGACTATTCATAACTATGGTTTATGGTTTGATTCACATTTAATCGGTTAATGAGTTGGAACAGCGTACGCAAGCGGCAAGCGGCAACCACCTGGTGTTTTGCTTCGCACCTATTGTTCCTGTATTGTTATGTCTTACAAGTTATTTCTGTGCGGGAGGGCCACTCGCTGTGTAACATTGTCAATGACTAATACCTACCAATGACTAATTAAATGTTACAATATAATTTTCAAAGCGTTCAATCTACTCGTAGTTGTTGGTAGGTAACCTTTTAACGAACGAACTTATTATGCGATGTCAAGTTTTCAAAGATTTATAAGCTATTTAAGAAAATGTTAATGATGACCCAAAATGCTGTCGTGGAAAATTTAGCTTCCAGTAATGTTAGTGAACTATGCTAGAGTGAGATATAAATAAAGCAGTCCAGTAAACGTAATGTTGCAAGCCGAGCAGCGGGCTGTGTTTACAACTGAAATGTCTCACCTCGCAACACTAATCTGACTGGATTTACGGTCTTTTAAACACGCTCAAGATGTTGCCCAATCCAAGGTAAATACCCGCTATAACTCAATGCAGTTCATTGTACTTATAAGCTTTGAATAAAACATTTAAATCATCACCGCTATAAATAGGATCTATATAGAAATTACAGGTTAATGATTGCGTAAAATAGCATTTTTCTGAAGATTAAGATCAGCGAAATTATTGTATATAGGGTTAACGATTTACATAATTGACGGCTTAGACATTTTTTGCAGGTTATCAACCATTTAAGAAAAACAAATAGAAAATGTAAGAATAAATTTAACACAACTGAAAGTACTGAACACACTGAAAGCATAAACATAATAGAATATGTGTTTTTAGAATATGTGTTTTTACAAATGCATGAAAAATACGCAAATTGTACTACTATTGTAGATTAACTTGAGTGCAGTTACGTCGACACGACAACTCGATTGGTGCAATTTTTAATCCAGTTAGTCGATGTTCGTATCCTACCGAAGCGACGCCACGCTGTGTTGGCGAATTGTTTGATTCCATTACCTATCTAGGACAGGGATTATACCTAGTTTGATGCGTTTTCAATAGAGTATTAACATCTATCTGTTTTTAATCTATGATCATTTTTGGACCAAATTGGTTAAGATTATAACACGTTTTGGTTCATTATATCTAGTCTAAATAAGGATGATAATGTCGTAACTTAGTTCCACTTTCTACGAACGGAAACGTTAAAACTTAAAGATAATGGAAACGAAAATCTTCTATAATGTATTGAAAACACTTCACCCTGAACATTGTTATATGCAAAGCGATGGTTTGAAGTGGTAGCTGAAGTTTGTCCGAAAGCAGCTTTATGCAAAACTTTTAATTCAAGAGCCGTGTTAGCTGGCCACTGCGCAAAGCCTATACGGTCACTGATGTGTACGGTGATTTGATAATCTAGGTCAGCTGCCCCGTAGCTTAATTTCTAATTTAAAGAGATAAATACCATTTGTTTTTCATTGCCAGATTGCCAGATTAAACGTTACTGATTCCTCTAACCTTTCCAAAAATGTCTAGATTTGTGTTATCACGGGACTAAAGCCACGACGTAAACTGATGTCTGTATCTGTGGTTTTTAAATAGCGATTCCAACAAACTCAATATAAAAAAGAAATGCATTGACTTTCAATAAACTGTTCAACAAAGTTATTTACTATGAAATCGCGGTAAGTTGAATCTTGTAAATAGTTGTTGCTCTATAGAAAACGATTGAACATCATTTCTCTGATGTTCAAAGAAGAAAGTTTTATGACGTACAAGTTGTTGGGGTTGAGTTCGGCCGAAGGGGATGGTGCACTTTTCTTTATAACTTCAGAAGTTCTGAGAGATAGCATTCAGTTTGTATTGAAGTTTAATAATTTTTTTTCCATGAGAACACTACACTGAGGGACTATCTCAGTGACCAATTAACGACCCTGTGTAAGGCAGCTAGATTGGCTATGACAAAATCCTGCAAGGGAAATACTTCGCTCAGGGTACAAGCAACGCATCTTGTTGAAGTATAACCAGGAAATTTAGTAGTAAATCATCAAATAGAAGACTAGACTTTTAAAGGAATATTTAGCGATGTATTTAAAGTCTACAATGTCAATAGTCTAAAATTACAAAGTGTTGAAAGTTTCCACCTTAATGAATCCAACATCAAAGTGTAGTCTTAACATTACAAAGTTTTCTTGTAAAGATGGTCCGCGAGACCGTAACCTAAATGTTGGCTTGCAGTAAGTAGGGCGGATGTGACGTCACAGCGACAGGGAAAGTGACGGGGTTGGGAGAAGCGGGGGGTAGATTTCGCAGGGAGTATGAGTTTGAGTGCAATGAATAGTTTGTGTACAATCGCCGTCAAAATTTCATACCAAATTCATCATATTCGACAACATTTTACCATCAAAAGTCTTTAGCATGACTATCTTCGAATCAATTAGCGTCATAGTCAATTACATAAATACAGTCCTACCCTGGATAAGCGAACCTGGATGGAGAAAGAAACCTCCAAGTTTTTTATCCTATTGCATTAATGGAATTAACTATAATTTCTAATATGAACGTCCAGTCCTTAAGTTTAATCAAGATCAAGTTGCATTTAGCTGTTTTATCCGCGTTAATCTACTTCTTACAAGAGCCCGAACAAATTCCACCTGAGCCTATAATCCTTCAAGAACAGTATAGACAAGTCTCTTCTATATTCCAATGCAATTTGCACTCTAGTTAAACAGCATAAAGTTTATTCTCGATTGAAGATTGATACAAGGTATTATGTAACTGCAAAGTAGCGTGTAATGAAACACACAGTAAACGGTTTCGGGCGTCCCTCGCGATATCTATATCGGAAGCCCTTTGTCTTCTCTGATAGTAGTTGATCTATACTTATATGTATACTAAAGCCCTTGAAGACTTAATTATGATTGTTGATACCAGTAGTCATAGAGTAGCTACAACTGAAATAGTTCAAAATTAATAATCGAAGTTATTTTTGGTACTAATTCTCTTTATTACAGTATTTCTGTTTATAGTAAACGTGAATACAAAAGCACAATATTGCATTACGTTGTTTCTTTGTATCGGAGTTAAGCCGTTCTTTGTTAGTCATTTAAATTGCACGCGACTGTACACATGAATCAAGCCAATAATTAACTACCTAACAAAGAATAATAAATGCTATTTTAGTCGTTATTTAAAGTTAGTAATTTTATAACATAGAGTACCAGAGCTTCATAATGATCAAAGTATATGAGACCATTATTGTTCTTTTTTTACGTGTTGTGCTTAAAGTGCATCTTTTTACATCGACTTGAGTGGTGGGGATATACGGGTCGGTTTGGGGTTGGGAAAAAAGGGGGGCGCGAATGCTATGAGTGAAAAACTAGGTCGCCTGGTCCAATGTTCCAGATTTGAACTGAAGCGATCCAGTGCGTACGGAACAATGCTGTTTCAATCTCGGGAAAGATTTATCCCGCAATTATCAATTAGACAGGGTATTAAGAGTCGTTTAAATTAATAAAACGCAGTTCATACTGGTTATAAAATCTAGAGGGCTTGCAGATTCCAGAAAAAAATACGAGTTTTAAAAACGAGCTTTTTGTAGATGCGTTATTAGTTATTAAATCCCGTACATTGCTTTTAGGGGAAATAAATCTAAGTTAAAGCACAGTCTTAAGCATACATTAAAAATATTAATCACGACTATACCTTTGGGTGTAAGTAAACTTGGTGTATGTTTTCTTTGTTTTGTGCACTTGACAAAAAGTACCAGGAGTGCATGAGGCTGCAGAGATTATAGTGGAGTGTTGCTAAGTCTGGCGGCGCGCGGCGGCGACCTAGGCCGAGAGGTCAGCCGGGGTCACGCTTAGGGCTGACACCAGCATTATTGTTCCTCTAACAGAACAATGAAACACAAAAAGTATTTTTTCTGATTAAGTATCGCTATGTATGGAAGTATGATTTACGGTCTGCTATGATATAAAATGGTAAATTTAGAAGTGCAAGACCGATTTGTATTATTTGCTAGAATAGGTCAGGACATCTGCTCGGTTTTTTCTTTTACAAATTACTAATTTTAACGGAATAGATTCTGGTTACATAACTAACAATAGATTTTAAAAGCTTATGTGTGAACCCTAGATGTCGGCCCAGTTTATCTATGTCGCAGGTTACAGCCGGCGCGCGCCGCCGACCACCAAAACAAACCGCACCGCTGCACCAAGCACCAACAAAATACATTGAGGTTATATAGTGACGTTCAATATTTGCTTATCACAGCACAGCTCAGCACAACTCAGCTAATTCAGACTTATATTGTATTGTGTGATACTTTTTTTAAGTGAAACTTTTTAAAGAACAACATTTAACAAGACGTCATTGATTCAAGAAGAATTACAATGCATATCTATTAACAAACTTTACCTAATAAAATGTTGTAGGCGTTTGGTATACTTTTAGTTATTATATTCATCAGCACTTTGTTTCTATAGAGCTATACATAAGCTCTAATATAATAAAGTTTATTTAAAACATATGGAAGTAAATTTTAATTCAATAATCTATATTGCCTTTAAAGTGATATTGTAAAGCGAGTTTGCGTCGCGGAAGCGAAGCACTAGGGGTGCATGAGTATAAAAGAGCTTCTAATATTGTTTTAAAAGAGGCAAGAAGCAGGTTAATCTGAAGAAGCCTGGCCGGGTCAAGCCGCGATGCGCTTTGCGGCTAAAAATAACTCGCATTTCCCTCGCCTCATGAAAGCGCACAGCCGACCGCTCGGCGGGAAATAAAACTGCGCTCAAGGTTCTATTTGAGTGCATCTATTTTAGGAAATACATTCGGACGCTCAAGGTTCTATTTGAGTGCATCTATTTTAGGAAATACAGAGCGTCGGTGGCTCAGTGGTCTAGCTCGTGACTTGTGAACTGCAGGTCCCGAGTTCGAATCCCGCCATGTACCAATGTGTTTTTCGCTTTTCGAATTTCATATGTACATATTTACCCGACGCTCTTACGGTGAAGGAAAACATCGTGATGCAACCTGCACATATCGGCGAAGAAATTCAAAGATATGTGTGAAGTCGACCAACCCGCACTTGGCCAGCGTGGTTGACTATGGCCTAGGCACCCCTTAGGGGGTAGGCTCCGTGCCCCTCGGTGGGGACGTATAGTGAGCTGGTGATGATGATGACATTCGGACACAAATAAATTAATAACTAGGGTCACTGCTAAGAATTATGCCGATTTTTGATCTAAAAAACAGAAAAATATTATGTTGTTTTAAAGGGGTTCCGGTAGCCGATTGTTTACAGATTCTCAACCAGCATTTTTGAAACGGATGGTAATAATATGATGGAAAACTGCTTGTCTACAAGCGATTACAAATCACACAAAAAACCAGCACAGTAATTGAAATTATCGGATGGAGAACATGAAGCAGTCCTGTGCAATTGTTATTATAATAAATTGAGGCCACTGATGCATTTCCGCGCCGCGTTTAGTGTTGATACGCGCGTATTCGGCGCCGCGTTTGTTGATACGCGCGTATTCAGCCCCACATTTGTTGATACGCGTGTTTTATTTCACAGAACCATATTGTATTTAGTACGAGGACAAATAAAATGTAAACTGTTCGAATTAAATTGTTTTTGTGTTGGTACATTTTTATAATGATTATAGTTTTATAGGAGTAAAATTAATTATTAATACTGACCAGTGAAGTACCGATATTTAGTAGATTATCATTTCAATAATCCACGTGGTTTTCTTGTTAACGACGACATACGCAGTGACGTTTTTTTATCGTTATCAAAAACTTGTTAATGAAAATGCGAACAGGAAGTCATTGTGGTGCGAATTAAAAAATATATATCTATATAAAGGAGTGGTTATCCTTGAGTACGTGAACACCCAAGGCAGTCCGCGACCTCTACACGATATATATTTTAATTAAACTGAAAGTCGGTTGTTGTGTTTAAGTTTAAATTATAAAACGTTTTGCACATTGCAAGTGCCAGAAGACATCATCAACTCCCTTACTACTCCCGTAGGATCGGCGCATGCCGCCATCTCAGTCGTCACACACGTGTTTATCATATCCCCTTTACCAGAAGTATAACAAGACATTTTATTCTAAAGAATAATATTAAAAAATCATATTTATCTTATAACGAGGTACGTCATATAAATATGTCGATCTGGATGTACAATAACGAGACAGCCAGAGTGCACAAATGACACGTTGTCTGGCGACTAGGACAACGCGGCCAAGCTTGTCCCAGGTCAGGCACATACCTGGATCCAGGATTGATCATATCATAGGCTCTAGATATTATGTATAACGATTTTATTTAACATAGCAGTGATAAAAAAGGATAATAATTCTAAAAATAGTCATAGAAGAATTTTGACAATTGACGGAAAAATGGATTTGAACTTTTTTTTCAATTTAAAAAATTAACTATGTGGTGTAGTATATTATAAACTATCAAACTCCCTTCCCCTTCCTCTCGTGCCGTCTAGACGGGCACTGGACAGGGAAATTGCAGCCGGATTGTGATACCAGACGACTGCGAAATACTTTTCTTTGTCCCGTTAAACTTTTCTAATATCAGTCTAGACGGGTAATTTGTTAGTATGGTCTATGGATACTGATATTTTAAAAGGAAAACGTGTCTAGCGTGTTTTAAAGAATATTTTTTTAGTATAGCTTTTAGCATTGTCAGCATCAAGGAATGTTTTTGCTTTTTCGATTTGGTTCCGTCGTATATGATAAGATTTAGACCCAATTACTGTTTTGTTTTATATATCTTTTCACAAAACAATAAATAAGCTTCGACAAAAATCATTAATTCAATAATTTCTTATAATTTACACAACTCATTAGGTTATACAACGTCTAGCCTGAGGTCCCGGCATTGTCTGCTACATATGCTACATACTGCATATGTATTTATAGGTAACTAACTAGTGTGCACTCTGCCGGCGTTCATTAGAGCGCCAACAAAACACTGCGGCGGCGCCCTTCCTCCCTTACCACCCCCAACCAACCCTTGCAACCCTCCGCAACCCCAGCTTCCTCTTTAGGGCTAATGCACAGATAACAATGAATATGACTATGTGAATAATGTCCAGAACAATTTCCTTTCTCATGAAGCTCTTTTAATGGAAATATTCACTAAAATGTGTTCTCCAAGTACGATGTTGTTTTTGTTTTGTTCTGACGTCGAAGCAGAAGTAGCTGTGTACTCAATATTATTGTAGTTATGTGTAAAATACAAGACGAAGATGCGATCTTTCTCAGTTTATTTGTAGTCAAAGTTACACATGTAACTGCTCCCAAAGATGATTTTATTGATACATTTGTTAGGGTTGTTGCAGTGTGAACTCACCCTGCGGTCCTGTCCGCGCCGCGTCTGCACTTGTTGAGTTCCTTTGTTGTCTGGGCCGCGCCGCTCGTCTGGCCTGCCCTTAATAAAACAACGGCCAATTTCGAAGCCATTACGATCAATTTATATGC
This sequence comes from Papilio dardanus tibullus, assembly GCA_013186455.1. Classification (NCBI taxonomy): domain Eukaryota; kingdom Metazoa; phylum Arthropoda; class Insecta; order Lepidoptera; family Papilionidae; genus Papilio; species Papilio dardanus. The sequence continues at coordinate 249,339 of QDHC01002821.1, read as the reverse complement.
TTTAAATCTCTATCAGGTTTCACAAACGTTGCTCCCTTGATTTAGATGTATAGATGTAAAGTGTTTTGTTGAGAGTATTTAGTACTTCTTGTCCGGTTCTGCTATTGTTAAATGCATACGAATTAGACAAAAGTTCAATGGTTGATTAATCAGACTTAGCAAAGTTAAGATGTACTTAAAACCTTAGAATAATATATGCTTAATTCTCCTAAACTTTAGTCTTACTAATTTAGTCTACCTCGGGTAATACTAAAACTGAATTACAGCTCTTTTTTATTGCCGTTTCCTTTGTCCTCATCCAGACGTAATGAACAAAAAATTATTCATTATCCTCTCTGCAATTAACTGTGGAATTAAAATGAAAACGTCTGCATAAGCGAGGACTGCATTCTGGTAACTGAACCGTCTGGCAACTGGTAACACTGTCTGATAACTGGTAACTCCGTCTGGCAACTGCCAGGTCTGCCAACCGGTCGATATGACGCGACAGCCTTTTTACCACGTCCGCATTTTACGAGACGAAATATTATCTCAATTGCCCAGCTATGCCTTTATTGCTTAAATTGTACTTTAGATAATTATTATAGCTGTATATAATGATATTTTTATTGATAAAAAACACTATGATACTACAATACCTTAGGAAATAGAGTTTAGCAATCCTAATGTTTTAATCTTAAATAAGTAAAGTTTACTCGATGCTCTTACGGTGAAGGAAAATATCGTGATGCAACCTGCACATATCGGCGAAGAAATTCTAAGATATGTGTGAAGTCACGCAAAATACGCGCTTGTCGTGGAGTGAAGGAAAATGGAGCCCATCATGGGTCCGAACTACCACTAGGTAAAGTTGGCAAAAAGTAAACATCCTGGCCTTATATGAATTAATCACTTTATATAAATCTAATAGTCAGTATGATATGCATTCATACAAATAATGCTTTAATATTCATAAAATAAATATTCAAAGCAGTTTACGAAGTTGCTTGGAAAACTTTGCACCGCTTTCTAAACAGCAATTTCGAACACATTCAACCTACGAAGTTCGAATCCCGCGACATGCTTTATGTGCTATGAAATTGCATTGCTATTTACATACGCCACCTGGTGGTAACTATAAACAACATTTACACATAGTTTACTATTAAATAAATCTTAATAGAGGTACACTTTGGTAGGAATAAGGATATTTTAATCGACATTATCCTGACTATGTAGTACAATAGTAGTTCGACCCATAATGGACTCCATTTTCTCACTCCACGACTAGCGCGTATTTTGCGTGACTTCACGCATATCTTTGAATTTCTTCGCCGATATGAGCAGACATCACGATGTTTTCCTTCACCGTAAGATGGTCGGGTATCCAGACTATATTTATTAACTTCTATATCATGGCTATTTTATGTTACTCTTGTACATTATGTTTTATGTAAAGGTACAAAAACGACCGACCTAAGTAGGAACTTAGACTTAAGTAGGAGATTGAAAGGAAATAAGACCCCGACTCGGAGTTACAAGTTGTTTCAATAACGACATTATGCTTCTATCAAGATTGTTTTAAAATGTTTTTTATGTCAACACGGTCTGCTCTGAAGATTATGTTAACAGTGTTCAAAGCAGACCGCTTAGTAAGCCTGGCGCGTTACGCTGCTTGTGTATTCCTACAGCATAGCGACACTGTCCACAAAAAATATAATGTCCACAATAATACATACATGTTATGACGGAATTAGTCATACTGTATTCTTGTATTTCTACTAGTCGATCATATTTGATATAGGAATGATGTTGGAGAATGGCTTCTCCTAACCCTAGAGCGTCATTAGGCCGAGTTCGCAATAAAAACAGAGATGTTGCTTCGGCGTTAGGCCGTTTTTTGCGTGACATCGCTCTAATTAAGCCCTAGGCTAGTCAAATCATGCACGTCCACACCTAGGGCCTGGAGCCTATCGTGTTAAAGTGATTCTTCAGGATTGACTTCAAATCTTTGAATTCTTGTCAAATACATGCAGGTTACTTTACGAAATTTCATAGTCCCGTTATGCAGTTTAGTTTCAGTTAGTTTAATTAAAACTCTTCTACTATCTGTGTCGGGATAACAATGAAACCGCATTCAAGTTTGGCCGGCCGGCAGTGACAAGCGCCCGTGTTGACAGTTGCGACCGCCAGGTGGCGCCGCTTTGATTGAGTGAACTTGTGGTCACAACCATCGCATGACTACACTCTTTGAACTGTGATTTACTAGGGATAGTGTAATTACTACGGGTATCTTAGCTTTGCATGAGGTCAACGTGGCTATGGGATATTTTTATCTGTATTTAATTTATGACCAATTCAAGAGACTCTATTTTTGTTTATATTACAATTACAATTACAATTACAAAGTAAATTTACTACGAAGCGATTCTATAGCGAACGTCAAAAATGTATGGAACTGACAAAGACTTTCGATATCTCACCCGTGACAATCACGTGACTTATGAAATATCAATGTCAGTTTCATACATTTTTGTGGGTTCTATCAGCGATATCTCGAAACGAAAAGTACACTGGGTAGCCCCTCTGGAGATAAAGTTTTGCTTATTATTTAAAAGTATCATATTTTATACTTCTAAACTACTAGTTATTAGGGCAATCATAGACAAAATCTATCTTGAATTTAGAGTGTTATTTCAATCTTTTCGTATTAAAATTTTGGATAAAATATTTTTTAACAAAATTACTTTTCATCAAAACTAAATGAGAATACCGCGAGCATTTATGTGCAAAGAGTCTGCGCTGAGTTTGTTAAAGTTACATTAATGAAGTTTTCATGCATACTAATTTAAATTTTAGTCTCCCTTTCAGCTGAAAGAATGAAGAAAAAGATTGTCTTTTAAATAAATGAACGAGACTAAAATTATATTCATTTAGTTAAGAATAGTGACTTGTCTTAACTTAGTTTTCCAACTTCAAAACTAGCACGTTACTTACGTGACTATTTGATACAATACCTTTGTTACTAAGGGACACAGTAAGTGTTGATTTTTAATGCTAAATCTACACTAAGGGAGGCCTCTCAGCGACAATATACTTCATTTCGTAGATTCAGAAAAAATTTTAAAGCTTATACGTGTTTGTCAATCCATTTTAATCTAAATTGATTTAAGGTATATTTCCATTGAATCAAAATAATTCGAATGAAGCTACACGTATTTGCAACAAGCTTTCAATGCAATTAAAACAATCCTTCCGTTTCAATGGAAACAGCGTTTGCGTAACGTAAACCAACTCCAGAGAAACAGGTAATTCGATTGATGGAGAGTCGAGAGTAACTGCACAGGGTGGACGTTATGCTATTTCGTCTAGTGGAAACGACCTTTACTTTGTTCTTTGTCTACTTTAAAAAAAAAAAGATTTTGTAATGAATTTTGGTTGTAATTCTCGTTTGAAATTTAGTAGGATTTTTGAAAAAGTGTTGATTTAATTTTAAGAAAGGGAAGAAGCGACGGGAATTCTGACACCTTTTTGGATATTCTGTTTATATTCTGTAAGTTTTAGTTTATAGCCTAAAAGTAATCTATTTTTTAATTAGTTCTCTGCGGTTTTGTTTGTTTTTCGCTTAAAACCTCTTGCAGTTTACACAATTTGACTGAATTTGAAGAAGAGAAAACTGAGAGAGAGTAGTTTAAAGTTAACCATTGTTTGTTAACTATCACATTAGGTGTTGTTTTACTAGTCACATAATGTATCCTTTGTTGACATCACACGTTTAGTTTATTTGTCTATTGCCTTCGTGTGCACAGGTCCTTAGGACTTTGAAATCGGATATCGTCGGCATTGTACCTGACACAAAGGTGTTAGGATGAGGTCGCATCTCGCGTGACAACCGATACGTATACTCTGTGAATGTCTAACATATTCTATTACATTAATTCATTCATTTCTTCGTCTCAGGTGATACAGTGAACTTTATTATTCTGCATTTAAGTTAACTGCTTTACGGAGATTTAAAGTTGGGTTTGTGACTTGTGAGGTTTTGCAAGTTAAAACGACATAGTTTCTTCCTTTTCGAAGTTTGTACAATTGTGGCCACATTATTTATATAATAGTTTCGGTGATGTTTATGGCTTTGTTTTAATGAAATGATGTAGTTATAAATGCGTAGCGTGGGCATTGGGTTCACTTGGGGCTGTTCTTGTTATGTTTTTATGTGTCTGGCCGGCTGTGTCTGGCTGTGGCTGTCGTTGCACATAGTATGTCCCTGCCTGGTGGCTGCAGTGTGTACGTATAGAATCGATGCACCCAGTGTGCATCGTGCATTACCTCTACATCGTCAGTCCGCGACCGGCCGCCGAGGCAAGCGGTCGTCGCTTACGTAAAAGTCGCGCTCCTTCTTTGTTCCCGAAAGACCTTACGAACTGTTAACAAAGTTTTCAGTGTCCTTTGTCCGCTAGGCCACACGGCTGGCTTGTGCGACCCGTCTCTACATACAGAAGGTTGGTTTGTGGTTTGTCAAACACTGCGAAACCATTGGAGTTTTGTTGTTATTTGAGTTTTTTGTTTACTTTCTAGGATAGCCACTAATATTGATGTTTAACTTAAATGTTTTTCTTGCTGTTTTGTTTCTTAAGTAGTTTTATTGTTCTTTATACCCGTGAATCCTTATTCCGGTTGTCAAGGGTAAACACAGTATATGAATTAATTTAGATCAACGAGTTTTATAAAAGAGATCCTATGCATTTTTATAAAAATATCTTGTTATCATTTTTGTCACAATCTTATAATTAAAAATCGCCCTATTACATTTTTCATATAGATTATCGGTTGCTACTATCTATAAATCCTAATTTCTATTATAGACAAAATTCAAATGTAAGCTTCCGTTCTTTCGCTTCGTAGAAAAATGAGAAACCAAACAAATATTGTTGATATCCAATCAACATTCAATTTTATCAAACGTGCAACGATAAATAAGCATTAACTATACAAAAATCAATGTTTTGAACAAGAGGCGGAGAGTGCAGAGAGAAATTGCAGAGATTTTGTATGCGATATGAAAATAGTCCGCGTGAGCCGTGAGCCGGCTGCAAGCACCGATACTGATTTATGGACTCGTGTGAAGCTCTGCGAATGGACGCTCAAAATATTCTACTATGCAAAGTAGATCTGAAATCCCATTTTAAAAATCCACAACTGGTATTTACAATAAATCACGGAATTCATAATGTTTTGGAGAGAAACAAGACTTCGCGGAACACAGAATAAGTTGAAATAGACAGGATACTAGAGTTATCATTACAATATGATACCAAAACCACCTTTGTTATTAAACTGAATATCTTTAAAGTTAGTCATAATAAAGCAATTGCTTTGACGTGAACACATTTCGGCCACATTTAAGTTAAAACATTCGTGCAATCGTTTTACAATTTTAACTGCAAACTGCACGAGTACCGCGCCGTATCATCCTCTGAATTAAACGACCTCTAAATTATTTCTAGAACTTCCAACATACCAGGAACAACCTTGAATTACTATGCTTAAGTTAAATAATAATACAATGTTATGAACAGTTGAAATCATATTTTTTTTATCCCTATGCAATTTACGATCCATGGAAAAACAAAATGGTCCGAGATCACTCATAGAGTTTGGCCGTTAGTCGATCGAATTTTGATCCCTGAGGCGGTAAATATTCCGGGACAACGACCTGAAGGGAGCAGTCGCTCATGCATTTTAAATATGAATTAATAAATAAAGTTTATTCCATCATCCTTGAATTCTAAAGATAAAATTGTCACGTAGGTACCCTATTTAACATTACTTTACTTTGGAAATGGGAACATTGAATGTCAAACGAGTATGTCGCTTGACAAACGTGATACGATGTATGTACAATAATTTAATTGTTCCAATATCCCCGAGTGTAATCCAGTCCGACCTTGTGCGCTAAGCCTGCATTATCGATTAATTAATAGCATCGAAACTCTACCACAGACAAACATTGTATTGTACAATTTATAATGCACCAATTACAATTTTAAATAACATCCAGTGTTATTGACATATTTACACTGTTTGTTAATTAAAGTTAAACAACCCTGACTGTATTTAAGACAACTTGATGAACTAAGTCAGTGGGATAAGAAGGACGCGGATTCTCCCCTTACTTCTTTTGGAGGTTATAGTCGTTATTCTCATATTATTCAAGCTTTTGGGACTCTCGGAGACTCCTGTCTATCCTCATCCATTTATTCGAGGAAAGTTTTATCAGTCACATATAAATGACAGCTTTATGTCTGTCCATGAATGTTCATTTAAAGGTGAAGTGAATACAAGCTGCTTATTGACTGATGCACTCGCCTAAATTGGCAGATGGCAACCGGAATTAGGTATATTGTGAATCTTAGTACATTGATATAAGAGCTAATTTCCCATGATGTTTTCAATAAGCTAGTTTGAAAAGTTGTACGATACACTATTTATGATGGACAGTTCCTTTGCAATAAACTTATACATATAAATAATACCGACCATTTAACAACTAAAAATGTGCCTGAAGTGCGTAAAATAATGAATAACTTTGTTTCGAGCGTAGCTTTTGTGTAATATTTAATATTATATATTTTCAATAAAAAAATGTTTACGTTTATAACCTTGGTGTTTTCACTAGGAAGTAACAAAGATTTGTAGTCACAAATCTTTAGGGTAGTCACCCTATACTCCGATGCAAGCAGGGCGGCGTGCCAAGTGTCATGAATTAGGTCACAGCTTGTCTTTGGTGACTGGTTATACATGAGTATAACGTGTTTGCCATCTTGCTTTGCTTGGTTAAACTAAGAAGTGCTCCTCGTATATTATAGAGCAAAAAGTTAGAAAACATAATATAACAAAACTTTGCATTTTCATGCCGGAACACTTTCAAATTATCCCTCTCAATCTCCATAACAAATGGTTCAAATTTAAGTATCGATTGAACAGAACAACAATTTCCACCTTAACTACTATATAGAATAAGCTTAGGGTTCTAGTAAAATATTTAAATTTAAACACTTCCAGTAACCTATAACGTAATGCAAGTTTAAAGACCTGCCCGTAGACATAATGTTTGATATAAGATAAACTGGCCATAGACAAGCGGCGGAGTTGAACGAGACGTTTGAATGTTATCGCATGAAACATCAGATCATATCGAACTCAGGCACGTTATCGATGGTCAAGATGTGAACATCACTAAATACTAAAGTCGATGTACAACTAGTGATGCAACATAACTAAAGCCCTTTACGAAGATATGTGCTTGATTATCTACTTCCCTTGTATATTTCTAGTAATATTTTTAGTATTGATTCCTTGCATTTTGTAGTTGAAATTGATAATCCAAATCTACAAGAAATAATTTCCTTTAAGATTGTTATCTTGTCGTCTTACTTTTCGTTTACTTCCTAAAATTTAATTACAAAGTAACTGTTTATAACAATTTTCCTTTACTCACACTCTGGTAATTTAAAGTTGTATTTTGAACTTGCAAAGTTATCATAGCTTTGCTTATGAATGTATAATAATATTTACTTTGTTTTGTCCTCAGGTATATTGTGTAGGGGCATTGGGCTAGCTGCGAGCTCGGGGCACGCGGACACCGTCTCAGACACGGAGTAGACCCGTCGGAGGTAAATGGCCATTCTGAAGGCCAGCCCATTGTCTAACTCTGCTACTTATAGACCTTTGTTCGTACGGAGTGACAATGATGTACAAGTTTATCGGGATGACCAGAACACAGCTTAAGCGTGCTTTAAAATAATATGATATATCTAGTAGACTTATATCGGCTGAGAATCTTTTGGGTACAGAGCAGTTTCTCCATAAGTTACTCAAGTTTTATATGATTTTTCTGTATAGATCCCAAAATTATTTTAGATGTCCGTAGTTGGTTACCTAATCAATGTTAAAACTTATTCTATTATTATTTCGCCACAAAATTGACAAATACAATACGGTAGAGTTCATCTCTGTTTCCTATTTATCTTATCCAATAGATTATCATAGAAGAAATAGCTTATTATAACAAATATAGTTTTATTTAACTTCCTACTGCGAGATATAACAATATTCCTTTTGTGAGGACGTAAGATTATAACATCCTGTCAAATGATCTGATCATCTGTAGCTAAACGTAACTAGACTAGTTCTTTTTTTTAATTTATATCATCATCAGAATTCTTCCATGCATCTCTATCAGCCGTCATATCTGAATTCAGTTAAGTGTTACAATCTCTTTCCCAAAATCTTTGTATAATTTACGGTAAAATATTTAAATTCACACAGACGAAGACAGGCTAATTTCAATAACTTCTTAAGGTTTATAATTGAAAAGTTAAAAGTGTAGTTTTTTCGTCTAGATTAGATGATTTAGTATGCAATCCAAGATACTGCTTATATAAAGTTTGTTGTTTCCATCATGAATTTACTTACTTGTGTAGTTGTTTTAAAGTTTGTCAAACACTCACATAATAAGTTTCTAAGTAAACCTTGTTTTTTTTTTCTTAATCATATTCACATTGCTATAAGTATATTATTTAAAATATTAATTTAACTCAACGCATTTAAAGTTAATACTAACAAACAAATCTTTTTGAGACTTAAATATTTGATAAGCAAGGACGTGTCGAATGACAAAGATAACATGGGACGTTGACCTAATTTATATCACAGATAATAATTACATGATTTTAATAGCATTGCGGTTTCAGACGCGCTGTAGTTTATTTCTGTCAACTTGAAATAATACGCATCTAATAGCCGAATGCGAAATCTCATCAACCGCGAAACCGATCACTCTAAATTTCATAAAAAAAATGTCAACTTTTAAATTGTAAGCAGCAATTTTTCGTTACGCTTCAGCTTTAAGTTTTTTCTGCTAAAATTATGCAATAATTCTTGTTAAAACTATTTGTCTACACACTAACTAAAGTACAAATTAAGCCGTGATTCTTCAAAATAGTATTAGTAGCCTTGTCCATGAAAAATAGACCACAGTAAATAAATTAGCTCACAAATTAAACCGTTACTGCCTTTCCACGAAATAGTAGTTCATGTTAAGCTATCAGTTTTTAGAAAGCCGCCTGACTACCCAGGATTTCCCAGTAAACGCCCACGTGTTCAACTACAAAATTACAAAGACAAGGTATTTACTTTTGAGAAAATTGTTTACAATATTCTTTCATAGAATCTTCCAAGTTTAATACGATTTTAAAGGTAACAAAGCTTAAATTTCAAGATCCCTTTGTTTTTAGAAGTGAGCATAACTTTGAGTTTCTGTAAAAGTCTAAAAATACCACGAGGTCATGAGGTGTCGCGTTTTTAGGTTTCTTCCGAAGGTATATTACGCCTAATTATGGTACGTTTATTGCAGAATTCAACTCTGGTGATTAGATCAGCTCACTGTATGCTGAAAATCAATCGTGTCTTACGACACGGAGCGATGTCCGGCGATAGGCCACGTTACTGTCACCACACTACTTATTGCTCCCGGGAAGTATTCTTAGCCAAAGTAGTTGGTAGAATTCATAGATGTACGAACGTCAGGAACGTCCGATAAAAAAAAACGAATGAAATTAAGTATTTACTCTCGAAATTAGGATTTAACTATAAAATTTCATTGGCCATAAATACAATTAAAACTTTTAATTACACCGTATGCCTTTATTGGTGTCATCAATTTTCATACAATTTATGTATCTATTCTATCAAAATGTCACCTTTGAAAGGTTTATTCTCCAAATTTCAACACTAGGACTTAGTAATAAAGTCCAATTTGTCTTTGTGTAATGTACCACGATGCGCAAGTTCAATGCAAAATAGATGACGTAGAACATATCTGAAATTACTCTTTTCGCTGTCGAGTTGCATAAACAGAGATAAGAATTTGAAGGTGAGAGACATTTGCGGCTCGTGTGCGTCAGGCAGGGAGGCGGTTATAGACGGGGGAGATTTGGATATAAAAATTATGATTTTGTTTAACTTTACCTTGACTAGAGGTGATAATTCATTACATCGAGAAATAGGGATATCTTTTCAAAGTACTAATTGTAGTCCATTACCCAAAATCAGCAAACCAATAAACACGCCCTAATCTTGAGTATGTAGCAAATATAAATGATTACAAATTGATCCGGCGTTTCGTCTTTGTAGTTTAAATCCACTGGAATAAGAAAAAAAGAGAAATTTTCACATAGTGTGACCTTAATAGTGTAATAGTTACCTAATAGGTGTCATCGACATGTCACAGTTGCGGTTTTTCGTCACTCGTTACAAGTTCAGGGTAAAGGTAAGCAGAGCGGGGGCGGGACAGAGGAGTTGCCAAGTTTTAAACTGGGATGTTTGACCTTTCAGCCGCTCAGTTTTATACCGAGATTCTGCTTCCTCTTGCTAGATTTATTTAAGCTTTTCAACTTTAACTAACTTTAAATGAAGCTAATGAAGCTCGGATGAATTGGTCCATGATGAAAAATTTGTACTGAACCATTTTTAAGAAAGTATTATAGTTTTTCATATGTGTTTAGTTTCATGTGTGTGATTCCCAGTGTGCTTTCCACATGTGTATGTGTTTATAGCTAAGATAGTGGGTTTGTAAGTGAGGAGGTAATTGCGGTTGTGGTCGATACTGTACCATCAAGGACGTTTATTTCCTACCCAAAGTGAAATGTAATTTAACACAATGCAATTAGGTTGAAAACGATCAAGCAAGTTACTTATAGAACAGTGACAGTTTGCTGCGCGATATTCAATGCTAAGTGGATAGGGTATTTAATTCTTTGTCTGTATAGTATATTAAGCTTTGTTTCTCACGCTGTTCGATGTTAGGTGTGGTATCGTGGCATGATAACAAGCGATAAGATAACAGCCTTGTTATTGTTTTGATGCGCGCTCATATGTGTGAGTGTGTAACACAGTGTCTGAACTATTATACATCTTCGCAGTTATTGTCTTATTGCGTCTATTGCGTATAGAACTGTTGATGATTTGTCTACTCACGTTATTGTTCTGGTTTTTATATCTTTGATCTGCTGTATAATATGAAAGCGAAAATCGAAAATACTTATACATGCCTTTGTTGTTACAAAGTAGGCAGTCCACCAACAAAATCTATTCTTAAATGTAATGAATGAACGATTGTAAACATTTAACATTTACATAACCACGTAGTAATGACCCTGAAAATGTTTTTACTGAAATGTTACATTCGTGTTTCTACATATCTCCCTCAAGGTCGAAAGGAGAGTCGCGAATAAAAAAATATATTTAAAAATAATACTTTGTTTGAAAAACTTTGAAGATTAGTATTACAAGTTATCTTGACTGTAGGATTATAATTGACGGATTACTACCAGATTTGTTGATGGAGATTCACGTACAAACGTGCGTGCTTCTAAATCAAAACAAGCACTAAATGCGTCGTATACTCTCGCCTATTTACTTCGTAGGTCCGTAGGTTCGTAGCGATCTCCGTTTACACGTTCATTGACACGGGCGTGTGTGCGCCGCTGCGCCTGCGCACGCCTGCCCTCTTTGTTTGTTGACAAGCGCTCAGCTCCGCTGTTTGCGATCAGACGCCGTTTGCGACGGACGTGTGCTAGCTCTGCACATTGCATACGATTCGCGATTTTTGTGTTACCGTGCTTTAACTTTTGTTATTACAGTGTAATTGTATTATAGAAACTGTTGTACTATTTATATTGAAGTAATAAGCTGTGAAAATAGTGTTTGGATCGCTTTGCTGTTACGTTTTCGCGACGAAATTTACGTCTCAGTTCTGTTAGAAGGTAAGCTTTCATTTTCAATCGTGAGAATTGCCAATATTTAGTCCATAATAGTGTGCGTACTAAACATAGACGTTAGTTATCGTATAATTTATAGTTTGAACTACATCTTGAATCGCAGAGAACGAGTGCATCAGGAAAGGATTTTTATAAACATTGAATGGAAATAATATTCCTTAGCAATGGTATTAAACATTTATTACCTCTACAAAGTAAACAGTATTTTTTTGTATTATACGTAAACTTATTACTCGTAAAAAATGCATATTATGGTTGAACAATTCAGATATAAAATTAAGTTTCTACAATATGCGTTAATAAGCATAAAATACATAATAAGATATGGACATAAAGCAAGACGGTTCCTTTACCTTGCAGCTATCAGCACTTCATAAATCATACAAGTTCTCAACACTTACGGATAGCTAAAAATAAATTCAGTTACTCATTTTACTGCGATTAACGATCTGCAATAACATGGATAAGTGTTTTAGAATTAAGCAGAATATACAATTCTAAACAAAATAGACGAAATAAAATAAAGAAATTTTGTTTATTTTTTTTAATTATGCCCAAAATCATGAACTTGTCTTTGCAAAAGGATTACCTCAGTCGAATCCAATCTCTTCGAGTTAAAAAAAATGTGGTACAGTGGTTACAATGAAATAAACATTTGTATCAAATATGCGTTGAATTTGAATTGTTTACAATTCCAAGGTTTTGTGGCGCTTTACAACATACAGTCTGTTCCAACACAGCCGTGACCCCTGGATATCTACTGCCTTAACACAACAAAAACATAATATTATCGTTAAAAAAAATATTGTCACAAAGCCTCGAAGCACTGGAAAGTGTGACATCTTGATGAATAGAGTAGGTGAAAGTGCAAATCCCACGACAACACAAACCAATAACCAGGTTAAGGAAGTTTGAGATTGTAAAGACCACGGTTCTGCTACGATTTTATTATTTCAAATCAAAAACTAAATATTTTGAAAAAGGTTACAAACCACTATGTAAATTGCAATTAGATCTTCATTTGGAACTATGTATTCAACGGTAAAAGCTCCATTATTGTGAAGTTTCTTGTCGTCAGTTCTTAATATATATCCTAACGAAGGACTCTCGAGTCTAGCCAAGTTAGGGCTGATTAGGCGTAGCAGCTGTTGCTTCTTTTAATAATTAGATCAAGTCTAAACCACTATCCCACCAGATGTTAAGTGATAGGTAGAATGGAGTCGTAGTGTTCATTCGACGCTGGTGGATGGTACCGCAACAACAGCGAATGCAGCAACGGTGGGTGGTAGATAACGGTACGCACACATCACGTCTTGTCGTTTTTGCGCACTCGACCCACATTCTGTATGACAACGGTACACGGCATGATGCGGTCCACTTGGCCCGACATTACGGAAAACCAACTGTTTATTATGACTTTATCATACGGACAAATTAATGTTATTATAACAAAGCATAATAAATGGTGTAAGCAGTCCATTTCTGTTCCTGTTTCACCTTGTAACATTTATGTAACCACTTCTTTACTACTCGTAAATGGTGTAATGTCTATTGTTCTGTAGTATTAATTATAATCCAAATTCTCTGACTTAACAATTATACAAAGTTAATTGTTCATTTTGTTCGAGAATATTTTATTGTATTTTAAGAATATCTTAAGTTAATTGTGTTTCTCGTTGCTTGGATTTGCAAACATTTTGCTTTAATTTACGTGTTGCTTTTTCTCTCTGCTCATTTAACACTAAAATGTGGCCATATTGGTTACCTTCTTTTGAAAGTGCCATTCAACTATGGGAACTAAATCCTAAATCTTTGGTTGTAAAACGAGAAATTTAAAATGAACAAAGGCGATGATGTGCCTATCCTTCTTGGAATCTGTTCTCTTTACCAATTGTATTATTATTTGAAACACTTTACAAAAATATATTTCCTATCTCTGTTTCAGAGAATGAAAGGGACATCGGTATGTTTTTGTTCAAATCTAGGCAGTGGTAACTTAGAAGGCGCATATTGTTTGTTTGTATCGTTGTCCCGACTCTTGGCGGCCGAGTGAAAGTCGATCGGTTATGCAACTCCAAGCCGCTGGATAAACGTGTTTTCAGCGTAACTGTACACAAGTACAGTTACGACGAGAAGCTGATATGGAGTCGTGACATTAAGAGCTAAAAACTGGTAAATCGCTTCTCTCCTAAACTTTAGTACGTATCTGTATTTGACTGTACATAGACCACATAGAACTGATTTGGTTCAATTGGTACAGTCTTGTTTTCTGTTTAGGATTTAGATGGTAAGAATAAAAGCATTTCTACTTTAAAATAAAAGAGAGTACTGCAAGCTTTTCGCAGTAACCAGTCCATTGTGTGTTCCGAAAGAGTAAAAATAACAAAAATAAGATTTGTTTCACCAATTTCTTATTTCTGTTCATCGTCTCAAAGACAATTGCCACACATCCAAAGTCAAAGAGGCAGTGCAGCGCACCGTCGGAGCGAGCTCTGGTTTTTGTGGGAACCAGTTTGCGACCGCATTTCGAGAAATTTCGCGAACTCAGCGCCAATTGCGAAGGTCTCGACGACGGGACGTAGTGAAAGTTGAACATTAATTTCATATTAGATATAGATATACTATTTAAGAAAATTAGATTTGAATGAACCGTAGAAGTAACGATGTCTTACTCAAGAATATTTTCTTTTTTAGTTCAAGTTTTTCATCAAAGTAATTGATCATGCAACCTAGTGTTTTTATCATGGAATCTTTCGCTTGCTAGATACAATCAGGTCGTGTGGTGGGTTCAAACCCCAGCAATTAACTCCGTCGCACCGTTTTCCGACATTACCAAAAGCTATAAAAATTAAAGTTGCCTCAGGTTTTACGAGCGGACCGAATATAGCGTTATATCGTCTTGCAGTTTATGTTTTGTATTACGGTTCATACATTAAAAATATCTTTAATACTCATTAAATTACATACCTTATTATGAAACTTACAACAGTTTCTTCTTAAGTTAATTGTACATGTTTCTTATACACTGGGCCTTCTTTGACCTTCCTTACATTCTTACTTCTATTTTCTATCTGAAACATTAAAACAGACTTGAAATCGTTCGAATGTTCTTTTAAATAAATTCGATAGCGGTTAACCAAACTCGTCTATGCCCTGTCGAGCTGTCAGAAAAAGGTTAACATAAAAAACATGTTTGCAAAAACGCTAAAATACCAAAATAGAATCGTATGTCCGGGAAGCGCACGAGAAAAGTAAAATACTGCGCAATAAATGCTATGGAAAAATAAACATTTACTGTAACAAAACAACGTAAATGCGCTTGAACTGAACATTGCTACACGCTCGCGTATGAATTGATATACAATTACAATATTAACATAATAACAAAGTAACTTTTCAACGTATAACCATGAGGTTTCAACTAATTCACTACAGATAGGGGAACTGACGAACTCTGACGCTCATTTAACTCACTATCTAATGGCTAACTATCAGCTGCAGATATCTCACATGACTTTCTGTAATTTATATAAAATCGTGTCACTTGACTTCGTAACCATCTACTTAGGGCTGCCAAGTCAAAAAATTGAAAACTGCAGACAAAGAAACGAAACGAATTAGTGACCGCTTGTCTTGAATTCGGACGAAGACAGCTAGTGAATGTTTCATACTATACACTTTGTTCCGAAGACATATGTCAAAGAGAAGCTATGCAAACCGAAAAGTGGCAACCCTACCTCCTGCATTACCGTCATAACGGTCCCCGTGTCTCGTCATTGTTACCGTTACTGCTGAACTGGATACGACTTATTCATCGCTTATAAAGGTATTTAAAGACATTTATCGATGTCGGCAGTTTGGCTGCACTCCAAAATGGCGAAGCAAAACATTTACGTGATACGGAAACCCTTTGTCCCATGGATCCTTATACCTCTTTGTTCAAAACTACGCAGTTAAATGAGTCATACCTTTTTTATGATAAATGTTTATCTAAAATCATTTATATGATAATATCAAAGTACAAGTATAACAAAGTATTACACAAATTAAATGTGAGTATGTATAATAATTTAGTTTGTTGTTTCGAGAAGTTCCTCTAGAGTATTTTAACCATGAAGACAATATATAATTTTCAATTGTACATCGTTTTCGTTAAATTCTCCTAAGGTAACCACTTTGTAAATTTTACAGTTAGTTTCATATAAAATTATTCTATTCATATTGTATCTACAGAACAAAGCATTTAACTTCATACGTTGAATCTTAAACGCAATTACGTTCCTTTACAATATTGGTCTGCGAGTCTTTGTCTTGAAATATTTCCAAAGAATTCTCTGTATAAAGAAACAGCCGCAGGTAAATCGTTTCCGACGATCTCGTATGTCATTATTGTTCACATTTATATGCAGACATTTACCATAATTCGAGACCTATAATAAATTCCCTGTCAGACGTCTAGACTTGCGTACATTAAACTTCTACTGCACCTCTCCTCTGCTTCCAAATTCCTTCAATTTCCCCGCGCTCGTGTCGTGTCTCGATAGTTTCCAATTCATTTTACAAAGTGATTTCCTCCGAGCCATTTAAAGTTGTGACTACAACTCCTCCCCCCATCTTTCTGTTAAAGTATTCATTCGAAGCACTTTTGTATCGATTTTCTATTACGTACACTTCGTGGTACCACTAGTGAGTACTCTAATGGAAATAATTTAGTCGTTTTATGCTTAGCAACTATAATAGAAACTTTATAACGTATATACTTTTTTGGCATCTTTTATAAATATGGTTTCTTTTCAGCACTCTTTATTTATAAAACAGTACGTTTTTTTGTGTGATTTTCAGAAGGCTGTTTGTTTTAAGTCACACGTGTTTTTTGCACGAAAATTCTGTTAAATTTATCTTTCGTAAATTTCGCGATACTGTATATCAGGTACTTGAAATGTTTGAAGATGAAATTGACAGACAAATTGCAAGAGATACTAGCGAGGTGTTCGACAGACGGTTACTTTCATTGTATTGCACTCTGGGCGGTTACTTGGAAGCTGGTTCATTGTTTGTCTTAGGATAACGTACATCTAGAGTTCGTTGACACTGAATGTTGCAAGTTGCTGCTTCGGGGATCCAGTGTCGTCATTGTTTACTTTAACTTGATTACTCCTTTCAACTCTTCGAGTGTAATTAGCGTCTGTGTTTTTAAATTATATTCTATATTCATAAAATCCGTACGTGACTTTTAAAGGTTAAACAAATTGACGAATCTGAATACTGAATCTGTTTGAACAACATTTGTAGCTTAGTGTCTAAGTTGACGCTAAGACGTCTAGACGGGAAAGGGTTAGTCTAGACGGGATAATGCCCAACATCCGGGATGAGATTTGGATCTTTTGATACATATTGTGTTGCTTTCTACATAACAATTTTCTTACTTATTACGTCTCTCAAAACTTAGCAAATTTACAAATCAGAATAGAAGCTATAACGTACTTCGGCATCACTGAGACTTTTTTTTTGTAAATAGTTAAATGTTGAAAGGGCTTACTTTTTCGATAGTAACTAAGCCTTGAGCTACACAAATCCGTGTTGTAACGAAGGTGCTCGCGGCTGCCAGACCTTGGCATATTTTATCTTAATCGCCAATAAGCAACGTCAGACAAAGCAAGCAGCGCATTGTTCACTCAACTGCAAACGGTAAGGTACCTTTGCAGACTTACTCACGCTGGTTCTTTGTCTACTATGATTATTTCTTTGGTTATTCCTCGACCAACTTTGTGTTGCTAAGAAAACTATACAACTTATTAACAAGTAAGACAAAAATATACTAGTAATAAGTGTTGAAAACGACTCAACTCTGGCTTCTTCGTGGCACATAATTCGACTGTTTGGACCAATTTACTGTCAGAATTCAAACAATAATCCAAGTTTTCTTTACCAAAACTCTTGTGTGTTGTCACGTCTCCCTTGAAGGCAAAGCCCTAGAATCAACGCGGTCATCAGCCGTAACAAAAACAGTGAATTTATAACTGTAGAATAACGCACCTGTTGCTATAAAACTATTTATTGGAGCAACAAAATAGTTATTCCTTTGATATGTCCCATTCTTACCTGATACAAAGAAAAGATTTTTATAACTGGTATAAATGTTAACGGTCATTTTGTACATAATTTATTTTGTAAGTAACATTACACATTTATAGCGTGATCGATGTTTGTTAGTACTTGCTATGCAGTACTTTACTTTAGTATTCAATATTTAAAAATAGCATGGTAACTAGGTTTACATTTTATTGTTAACAATTACTAACTCTGACAGTTATTGAGATCAGACGATATATTGAACTATATTTAAAACTACTTTAAAGACTTACATTGATGGTTTTAAACTAGACCCGATGCATCACAAGTTCGGAGAGCGCAATGTATTCAATTCAGGCGAAGCGTGTTTGCGAACGGAATATAAATGTCGCCGCGTTCAGAATAGCCCCCCATGTCGTCTCATATAAATCGTCTCTGCCGTCACTACCTTATTACATTTGCGTATATGTTTCTACTAGTTACTAGCCTAGACTATTTAGTATTCGCTAATAAGCGAACTTGAAGCGAGTTGAAATCCAAATAATTTGATAATCAAACTCAAACCATAGAGAAAAACGTACCTCTCACTAGCGCCCTCCATATATGATGTTTTCTATGTTAGGTTAGGTTTTACATATTTTTTGACAGAACTAACCGCGACAGTAGCGCCTCTCTCACTATTTCCAGCGATCCTTATTTGTGGACATTGTATATTCACACGATGATATAGTCATGAAATATATGAATCAATGTCATAGATTAAGGATGTGTCAGGATTCGACAAATCGATAGTCCCTTCGGTCAACAACACGGCGCGCCGGGCGACAACCCCGGCGAACCCGCGGCCGTGCAGTGCACTAACCCCGTGCCACTACGAAATAAATCGAACCTTATTAGAATAGGGATGACAACGCCTTTCAACCTTAACATGTACAGGAAAGTATTATTTCAGTGAAATATTTGACCCTTATGATGCGATTAGATCGGTTATTTGTTAACAAACATGCTAAAGAGCTCCTCTAAATGGTCCTAAGGAAACTATATTGATAATTTACTTATCCACAATTACTTGTCTTTGATCCCACTGATCTTCAGTATAAACCAATCCATTTCAAGGCTGCTCTGTTTTACGCTTGTCAATTGGATAATAAATTGCCGCGTTTATAATATTATCAACAAAAGGACATTTTTTACTGGCAACATTGGTAATCGATACATTTTTTTCCGCGCTGGCAGTACATTGAAGTGGTTGGGCCTTGAACTTGTAATTGCCAATCGATATCTCGTGGCATACGTCATCGTACTATTATAATATAGCGACGGTCCCTTCACTTTTTATTTGTTTATTTTATGATAAAGAGGTAAGAAAATAATAACCTATTTCTTCAATTTTATTCGACAGATTAGATTGGATAATTATCGTTGTTAATCAAACTAAACTAATAACTAATCAAAATAAAACTATAACTTGTTTAAATTAATCGAATAATAACTGAAATATGTATTTAGATTATTAATTATAGCTATTAATGAATCGTTAATTGATACAGTTACATAATTACCGTACAGACGGACAAGCAGTAGTTCATTAACATGAAACCTTGAGATTTAATTATGTGCATTATTCATTGGCCACAGATAATCTGCATGCGCCCACAGACAGAATAAAAAGACTTCTGTCACGTATGTGCGCTAATGGCGGGAAAATTGACATTTACCTTTATTTGTTTTGGCGCCAAATTTTATGACGTATCTTTAAGTTTTATTACTTTGGATATCATTAATAGTGTTAATTACATAGATTTTAATGTATGCCTGTCAGTAAGCTCTTTATAATCATAGATTAATGTTACATTTTAATCTATAATCTATGACTGTGATGAATGTTTTAAATGGATAAATTTTGAATGTCTACATTCTTATTTAATCTGCTTATTATTATGTCGATATTTAATCAACCTTTAATTAAATCTGCTTAGATTTCATTAACTTCTAATATCTCCTAATAGATAGTTAATTGTGGTGGTCTATAAAGTGTCAGGCCGCTAAACAAGCTACTAAATAAAACTCTAAAACTCTCAATCAAACGAGCGATTTAGCAACTCTAATGAAACATGATACGCTAATTACGTACATCTTTGTTACCGCAAATTGTATAACTAATTGATCTAATAGGTTGAGTTTGTTCAGCTGTCAATCTGTCTGTTGCCGGTTGAGTTTCCATCTTGTATGGTAATGTCATGTTATAGCAATCAGTCAGACAGGTGTACGCCATATTAGTTGCAACCAGCGCTTTGTTGTTAGTTGCTACTATGTTTTATTGTTTATATTTGTATTCCTATTTCATTGTATAATTATTTACAGGTTAAAGGTTTTCGATAAGCTATTTTAGTAAAGTTAAAATAAAAATCTACTCTAACATTACAAAGAGAGAAAATTTGTATTTTTGTATGTATTGAATAATTCAAGAACAACTATGCCGATGTCTAAAATTCATTCACCATTCGAAAGCTATATTATCCCCGAGTAACATAGGCTATATTTTTCAATAACGCGCGGGTAAAGTCATGAGCAACAGCTAGTTGTTTATTAAAGTGAGAGACATTTTAACCATGCTTGTTTATCATATATTCAACGTTTTTATTTTCACCAGTATGCTACAAGGCGTGTTATTTTAACAAAATATCTACGTACGTGAACGTGATATAATGAATGTACAGTAAAGACGTGTGCATTGTATCACATCAGCAATGCCGGACATTTGGCGCAGCGCAGCAACTCACGCACAAACACGACAGACAAAAACATTAATTATAACTATAGTATTGGCAAAATTATTACGACT
The DNA here is from genome assembly GCA_013186455.1 of Papilio dardanus tibullus. Classification (NCBI taxonomy): domain Eukaryota; kingdom Metazoa; phylum Arthropoda; class Insecta; order Lepidoptera; family Papilionidae; genus Papilio; species Papilio dardanus. Next base: position 228,600 of record QDHC01002821.1, on the reverse strand, counting down.
ATTTTACAACGATTATTTTAAGCATCAAAATTCTATTTCTAATGGTTTTTTTTTACATGTGCAACATTCTTAATGGCCAGTGTCACTTCTCTGGTAGTTTGCAAACTCCTTGGCTATCAAAGAGGTCGAATACCTAATTCCAACTTCAGTAAACAATACGTAAGATCAATGTGAAACTCTTTTTTTAGTTATTTTGCTATTATTTTGATAGATGCATGGAATAAAAGCCGAATAACATTTGCAATATATTTTTTATTTTATTTTTTTTATTTATTTATTTGAACCACCAACAGATTAAATTACACAGAATACATTTACACATGACATATATTTGCTGCAATACTTCTAACACAAGGCTCAAGGAAAATGTTATCACTGACAAAAAGGAGATGACCTCTGCGAAACGAGAGCATTTACTGCACCGGATTGAAACGAGTTTTGTCCAAACCCTACACACGTCCCAAATGAACATTCCCTGATTGAATTAGCAGGGTTGCCAACTGCACAAAAACAAATTGTACCAGAGAGTATTATCACTGGTTAAGAGCTACAGCAACCCTAACTCATTTTATTAGTAAAAACGTAATTCTAGTAACTTCCTTATGATAATATGCGGTATATTAATCATGATTAGATTAACTTAATACGTCCAATTTAGCTTTTTAAGATTTTTATAAATTCGCAACATTACTAACTAATCGAAAATAGAAAAAACTATTGTAGATTCTCACAACAGCAAAAAAATCTTATTTGTGATCGTTCAAGTCGATTCGGAATAGGAACGCAATCTTTTGCTCTGTGATTATGAATTTTTCATCAGCCTGTATCGTATTTCTATTGTATATGTCCAATAAATTCCTCATAGAGAGATATAACACGATCGTCAACTAAGAGGAAAAACTTTAAGAATGTGAGTACAATACATACTTATGAACTCCTGGTACTTTCTTCCCACTGTGACCGATTTCTCAGAACAATCATCACTTAATGCCGCTCTCATAGTTATTAATTGATCATTAAGTCACTGGTCGTTCAGTGGAGATTTTTACATTAAAGCCTGGTATACACCAGGATAGTATTTTAGTCGAGTAGCAAATAGCAAGTATCCGAACACAGGATTTACAAAACTACTCTACTGCAATGTTGCTGTTCGGTCACGTTTAGTTACTAAATTACTATCCTAGTGGGTAGGTTTCGGCTTAAACGAGTCGGAACAGTAGTAAATCCTTTGTTCGGATAAACGCTACTTGCTACTCGACTAAAATACTATCCTGGTGCAAACAAGGCTTAAGGAAGATCGAAGAAGAAGAGTCAAGTCGACTCTGAGAGGAAAAAGCTTAACCAATGCTGCAAATCTGCATCTGTCAACCCTGAGTTTTTTTATTTTGTTTCCTTGCTGGGTTCATTAGCTCGTATATTTTGGCGTTCTCTCGATGTTTATCCGCTGTTGTGCGCAAATTTTTGCGCATTTGTTATTGCGCGCGCCGCCATTCCGCGCGTTTACGAATTCCCGCCACGACATAACTATGTTTTGAACTGATATCATATCTTTGTAGATAACATTATATAGAACAACGAACTTTATTACGTGATATGATTATTAATTATTATTATTTTAAGTATACGTTTTAGTAAGTTTTGTAACTGAAATCAAACTTTGTTGAACAATTGTTTAAGACTCGAAGATCCTAAAAGCTACCAGTCACATTGTCCCTTTAGTTATTGTTTTAAACTGTTTAAAGTTAAGTTACTATTATAATAAGACTACATTTTATTGTTGTAATTAAAATAATTGTGACTAGCAGCTTTAGTTTACTAATTACTAACTTGCAAGTCTCAATATGGGTTGTAACAATGTATAAGGACATGATAACTTAAGACTTGTACGCACCAGGATAGTATTTCAGTCGAGTAGCAAGTAGCAAGTGTCCGAACAAAGGATTTACTAATCAACTCTACTAAATTGTTGCTGTTCGGACACGTTTAGTCACTAAATTACTATCCTAGTGCGTATTTTTAGGTTTAAACGAGTGCGAACAGTAGTAAATCCTTTGTTGGAAAAAAATGCTACTTGCTACTCGACTAAAATACTATCCTGGAGCGAAAAAGGGTTTAGTTGTGCTGTTGATTGATTGTAGAACAATAACTAATCGATTCTACTTCCCGCGTCACCAATATGGCGACTGTAGTTTTAATTGCGTACACGGTGTGCGGCACTGTACGTTATTTATAAGGCACCTGTGTGCAGCACTGTACGCTATTTATAGTATGAAATCGATATTATAATTTGCTGTGTTGTGTGCACTAACAAATATATGCCGACGTCAGTGAATGGCCTTGTTTACTTATATTTTGGTCCAAAGTAAATACGCTTTCCGTTTTTGGCGAAACGGTAAGTCGCCAAGTTAGGATAATAGGATTGAAGCATACTAAAAATAATTATACAAAAAATGTTGTCCATATATAAAAAGTTTCGACTCAAAATATTTCTTAAAGATTCAGTTATGCCTATACAAAATTTTGCGTGCTTTACTTGGCCTATTTCCCATCTAAAAAAGCAAAAGAATTTGTTTAAAGTATAATTTCCATTGTAACATGTATAAAGTACAGTTAGAGAGCGCAGTGGCCGTTACTGTACTGCCCACTTTATTACTGAGAATGTTTTCGTGTACAGTTACAAAAGACGTATAACAATGCACCTACTAATGAAATAGACTGTCCAAGTTGAAGTGAAACAATTAAAGTGGGTCTACTCTGTTCTTTTGTTTAGTTCCGTTGTCAAAATTACACGGTTACCGTCCTGTCCTGGCCGTTACTGTGTGTCATCACCTTATAATCAAACTTTTTTTTCACAGCATTTTGACCTACTTTCAAAAGATAATACGTGCGAATTAAATACTCGTATATCCATTGTTGTTAGGGTTACATTAATGTAATGTTAACTACATGTTTCAAGATTGTACTCATTATGTATTTGTTATTTTTTCAGGTAATTATCTCACAATTATAACGCGCAGTCATCTGCAAGATTTCGAAGTAAATCTACTTCGAATAATATCGGTAAGTCTGTTTATGGCGAATTTTGCTGTTACATACTACAGATAAACAAATCTGCACCAAATAGTATTGATGTCATTTTATTTAAGTTATCGTTATAAATAACGTTTACCTACGTTAATTGCTTCAATACAATAATGGCTTAATTCATTGACAATTAATTAAACGAAATCGGGAAATTGAATAAGGTTTTTAATTTAATTGCGTAAGCCCGCGACCACAGGCGCGCGTTAATTTGTCGACGACGCGATCAGCTGTGCGCCGGTGGCGCCGCCATCTTTTTACTTTTCACGGTCAATTATATTTGCATGAATAACTGCGAAATATCAATTAACTTGTTGATATTTAAATATTGTTTTAGAACAAGTTTTTTGAGCATCATATGATTAAAAGTGGCTGTAATAAAGATGCACAACAAAGTAATAGATAACAATTCCACAAATTAAAGGCACCGACAAAATGCAATTATTTAGCAACGTTCCATTTTACAAATAATAATGATTTAATTAAATATGATAAAATAGCCAATTAAAGCTTTGATGAAAATTGGTATGAATGTTTGGAACACCGTTAAATGATCCAGTATGACTTTTATTTATTACGACAATCTGAACATAAACTTGTTGTTACCGTTTTCGTGATAAAAAATAAATAAAATGTGTAGTTTCCGAACTTGCTGTTACTGAGTTGGAATGACCTTAAACTTTACATTTACAATTAATTTATAAGATTCGCAGAAATTCGTTTTCTGTTAAACTATTATTTGTTTTTTTTTAATGTTTCATGACTAGCTTCGAGGGAAAGCTTTAAACTATTAGTAGCATGATTTTCCGAGTTGCAAGATCATTATTATTATCTCTATTATAGCTAAATTGTAAGAATATTTTGTCAATTTCTTCAGTCAACGGATAACGGTCACGAGACCCGATATTAGTCACCCAGGTCAACACAGCACAGCTGTTCCCCTGCAAACGATTATACTACCTAAGAATACAAAGATAAAGTTTAAAATAACAACTCTTGTAATAACGTGCTTTGGCATACGTGCAAACATGCGCGTACATAGTAATACATACATACAAATAGTAAAATATACTTCTACGTATTATGTTTTGTAACAGATTAGTGGTATTAGTATTTGTAATAATCCACCAGTTTTAGATGATACCGCGTATAAAACTATAACCATACTTCTAGGCTAAGATATTAGAAAATAACGCCTAGACAACTGATTTTTTTTTTCAGACTTGGCAATTCGTCGTTATGAGAGAAACAAGCATGAATTTGGTTTATCCTTATAACAATATCGATTCATAAATCGATAAACTATATTCGATAGTATGATAATGATAAATTATCAGTTATCTTCATTTAAAATATAAATAATAACGAAGAATAAGCTATAAATTAATTCATCAAAATGAATACGAGAAACGAATAGAATATCCATAGAAATCTATGGTAACTTTTGTGGCCAGACATTTTCTCAGTCAAATGCGTAGTATAAAGCCATAAGCGTTTAATATTTATAGCTACGTAATTTATTAAATACAATAATACTTTAAACTGTTTAATAAACTAGTTACGACCACGATACAATGAGTACTAAACAAATATTATGAGATTTAAAACAAGCGTGGCGATCTCTGTTCTTATATCGAGTGGAACCAGAAGTAAGTCAAATGTCGACCTTATTCCGTTGTGTTACGGTTCATCCAGTTTACGCAACATGCACGTGCATACGCGGAAGTCTTGCAGCCCTGCAAATATCCCTTATCCATAAGAGTATGTGAGTACGTTGTTATTCTAAATACAACTCTAAACCAAAGAGGTTAGATTGATTTTCGATCGTGTTTAACCTCTTTAGATTATGTAAATGCACAGTTGTTTCAAGTTTAGAGTTGCACTGGATGAAAAGCGATTTTGATCCTTATTACTTGGAGGCTAGAGTGTTGAATGTTTTGTTGTTGGTTAATGCGCCACAGCTGTTATCGTTGCATAAGAGCCGGCAGTATTGCCATTATCAGTCGGTTTGTTTTTATGACGCAAGCGACGCGCGGCCGAGTACAGACAGAGGATCAGGGTATTGCTACAGGGACATACAAAACTACAAGGTTTATTTTGAGGTTATCGATAAACACACATAAAGATATCGTGCACACAACTTTACGAGAAAAAACAACGGCTAAAATTTTAAACCGAATACAGTTGAACCTCGATAAGCGACAGTAAGGGACCGCTTTATTTCTCGCTTATACAGGTCTCTCTAATCCTAGTTTCTCACTTGTGGAAATCGTCCCTCGGGACCATACAATGGCTCTCGCTTATAGAGGTTTTTGGTATATCTAGGTTCGACTGTATAAACAGAGTAGCGAAGATAAAAGGTTATCTTTAAGACTAAAGAGAAATTAAGGACACCCCCTTAAATGAGCTTTCGTCCGCACTCAGTAAACCTGGCCTTTAAATGGCATGTAAACATTTGCTCGCAACTAACCGTTGAGCCACCGTAAACTTTGAATCTTTTTATACTGTTTGTCTCTGTTAGTTGTTCTGTGCATACATTTTTAGTTGCAATGCGCCAACGCGCGCTCTATTTTCATTACTCTATAATTAGACAAGACGATCATCTCCGGCAGCCTTGCGGCTAAATCTGGCATTTCAAGATCAATAACGGCCATCCCCCGCGGACTGGCTCAGCATTCCTTCTGTAAACAACTCTCACAAAATGTGAAGTTTTTTAAATCTATACTTCTATAGAGGGGGAAAAATTGTTTTTGTATGTGTATTGAAATAACTCAAAAACTACTGTGCCGATTTTAAAAAATCTTTCATCGGAAAACTACGTTATCACCGAGTAACATAGGTTCTATTTTTTAATTCCGCGCGGACAAAGTCACAAACAACAGCTAGTATTCCTCAAACAATTTTAAAAACGCTTACGCTAAAGTATAATAAAAAATATTGGTAGCTAACGCATTTGACTCTTATGGCTTTGTTGAATTACCTTTGTCTATAAATTAGGTGACAAATTACTGGGCCATCTCGCATTAAAAATACATATTTCAGAGCCTTAGTTCCCGCCCAGCAATTATTATAATCCTACTATGACAAACTACAATAATAATAAAATATTTCATGGGTGAGAATCTATTATACATGCATAATATTTCATGTGAATAGTATGTTTTAATATGTGGGCAATGTGCATATCTTTCGCAGTGCAATTGCATGGCAAGTGTTGTGAAATGAAATACGTGAATTTATTGGTTTGTTTGTTCCTGAATTCCGTTCGGGCGATGCAACTCCGGGAACGGAAGTTGTGCGATAATATGTCATATTGTGTATCCAATAGAGTCGACATTCCTAAAGCGATTCAACGGAAATATCTCAAGTATGTTTGACCGAGTTTTCTTAAACGTATCGAATTGTCGCCTCGCGATGGAATTTCCTTCATACAAAATGTTTAATGTATGAATAATGCGAATGTGGATTATTTTAGCGTGAACAAATTGGCACGGACGGACATGCAGTACATTTTAATGTAGTTTGTCATTTAATAAGTTTGTAACAAGCTCATATAAATCCTTCATTGAGTTCAAAAAGATAATAAACGTTGTCCCAATTTTACGCGAAACAAAAGTTTCAATGAGCTTTGATCTGACATGTAATTTGTATTACGGTGACCATAAATTCAAGAGTAGGCCGGACCATAAATCAAAACCATAAACAACGAATTTCTATTTCCCGCCGACATACTTCTTCACAGATTAAGCAAACTAGAAAGTAAAAAACATAACAATCGCGCTAATCCTTTAACAAACATACAAAAGAGCTTAGTATAATCTTGGGTAAACAGAGTTTGTTTGCGGGGCGGTGGGCGCGGCGCGGGCGGCGCGGGGTTACCGACCTCTGTATGTGGGCCAGTCGGTAATGCGAGCCGACTTTTTGTTTATTTACATACAGATATGTTATCAATGTTATCACGCAGTGCGCAGCTGTCGCACTATCGAAATATTTATGTGCGTATTACTTGTCGTATTACTTTGTTATAAACTAGCTGTCATCGCGGCGCGGAATTAAAAAAAAACAAAAGAAGCCTATGTATTCTTCCAGGCTATGTTCTACATCTGTGTAAAATTTCATCAAGACCCATTGAGTCATTGAGTCTGGAGATACTGAGTCCACTGAGGGACTCGGAGCCTACCCTAAGAGGGTGATTAGGCCATAGTCAACGAACAACGTTGGCCCAGTGCGGGTCGACTTCACACATATCTTTAAATTTTTTTTCGCCGATATGTGCAGGTTGCATCACGATGTTTTCCTTCACCGTAAGATCGCCACTTTCGCATTTAAATATTAGTAAGATGGTTACATTCTTTAATCGACTACCAAACGCAGATTTTGACTTCATTTGTCATTGTAAACACGTAAAATTAGATCTAATTTAACAATATAACATGTTTGAAACTGCTATTAATAGCACATGAATAACGCACGTAATGAAATAGAGCCTACCGTGACGTCAGTTGATTAATAACCGTCATATCCCGCCATACGTCACGCGCGTGACAGCGGGCTTAGTTGACAGCGTAATAATTGTCACGCTGACACGCTCATAGTACGCATTAAGACTACGCACAAAGGACACTAAGGCTGTACATATTTAGGCTCAAGAGGATCTAAATATATAATGGACATATAACAAACAGCTTCATGAATGTTTTGCGCAAAACAGAGAGTCTATCACGAAAATTTGCGATAAATTATTTATGACGTCATCGACTAAATTCATATGAGATGCGTTCAACAAATCTAATTACTTTTGTCTATGACGTTTCGAAATTACTCTTGCAGAAATTCAAGATAGGCTCTCAGAGTAGAATTTATTTAGTCCTCTCAGTTATAATAGTCACAGATATTGTGGACTAATAAAAATAATAAACACGATATGTGATGCCGCAATGTTGGAGCTAGTCAAAAGATCAATGTGTCATTGACAAGAGCGAGTCAACGGCCGCGCAATAGGAAACGCAAATAGATTTGTTTTTGTCCCAATTTCACTCTATTTGATACGTCACTTTATAAATAGATGTGAATTCAAATAAAACGCAGCGTGCCTGCGAAATCTAAAATGCTTAGATTTAATTTATTTACACTTTTTGCTGTCTTTCAGGGAAAATCCACCGTCCGAATGTCCTTATTGAGGGATCTTCATCGATATCCCTACGGAGGGCCAGTATTATCAGCCGCCATTTCTGAATTTGGTCTTCTTTAGTGTAGTATCTGTGATCCAGACTGTCTTTGGCTTAAATGTTCTAACTGCGGTGTCATATACTCGTAATAAATAACAAAATTAAGTGTAGTAGTTGAAATTATAATCAAATGCTTAACTGTTTAAATTAATCTATCCATATTGAAATATATCCGTTTAAAATTAATTCATATTTTACAAACAATGGAAAAAAATGTGACATTCAATAATTATTATGTAAATGACGTGTGTTTTATAAAAACTTACATGTATGTATTGAAAGCCTACCAGCGGCTCTATTTAAACATTACCAGATAATTGACGCAATCACATTTTTATACTGTGATATAACACGGAGCCTATTGTAGTTCGACCCATGATGGGCTCCATTTTCCGCATCTCCATGACTAGCGCGCATTTTGCGTGACTTCACACGTATCTTTGAATTTCTTAATATGTGCAATCATCACGATATTTTCCTTCACCGTTCAAATGTAGCCTATAACAAAAATAATATTTAAGTTCAAACTAAGGAAAGTCCATTCCTCCAAATCTGTGCAAAATGACATCGAGATCCATTCAGTTGTTCTATAGCTACCTTCAAACAAACATAATTTAAACCTTTCTGCACATATCTTAAGAAATTCAAAGATATGTGTGAAGTCACGCAAAATACGCGCTAGTCGTGGAATGAAGGAAAATAGAACACGTCACAAGTCGAACTACAGTACACAACAAGATTTGTATTTAGTTAGTAAGTCATACGTTTATTGATACCCGTAAATAAGCTATTATATGTGTAAAATATGCAACTTAAACGTAATATTCTTATTGAAGGCGATGATGGATGAGACAATTTTTCACGATGAAAAATGTCAGAAGGATGGATCTCATTAATAATTCATCAAGGAACAAAAACAAAGCCTTCTAACTTCGCCTTAATATTATCGTTATAATAGTTTCACACGAGAACACGAGAGTAAAGCAGAACAGTAGGTACTACAGTACTGCTATTGAAACTTTGACACTGTTCTAACTTGAGCCTTGTTCGCACCAGGATAGTATTTTAGTCGAGTAGCAAGTAGCATTTATCCGAACAAAGGATTTACTACTGTTCGGACTCGTTTAAGCCTACTGCACTAGGATAATAATTTAGTTACTAAACGTGTTTAAAAAGCAACATTTTAGTAGACTAGATTAGTAAATCCTTTGTTTGGGTACGTGCTACTTGTTACTCGACTAAAATACTATCCTGGTGTGAACAAAGCTTTAGCGTTGCAGTACTTTTTTTTATAGGAAAAGGGGGCAAACGAGCAGCGGATCAACCTAATTAATTGGTCCGACGCCCACGGACACCTGCAATGCCAGAGGAACCACAAATGTGTTGCCGGACTTCGAGGGAGGAGTACGCTCTTTTCTTGAAGGCCCCTAAGTCGTAAACGTTTGGAAATACCTTAAATACTTCTCTGCTATACTGTTGTTGTCCTCGTGTGAAAGTGGCCGAAGTGGAACATGATGGATTTACGTCGTAACATCAGATTATAGTTGCAATCCTGTTAGATCTAATCTAGGCCTAGGTCGGACTAGGTCGTCGTATACAAAGGTATTTAAAAAATACAACAGAACTTTGGTAATATACATTGGCAGTGTTTTGTTTTATCTTCTTATCCTATGGCTTTATTAGACCGAGTTCGCAATAAAAACGGAGAATTTGCTTCGGCACAAGGCCGTTTTTCGCGTGACATCGTTCTAATGAAGCCGTAGGATAAAAGGGAGATTTCGAATACTTATTTTAGTGGATGTAATTAATCAGGAAGTCAGTCTAATTGTGACAAAAATAACAATAATTACCAAAATAATAAATATATCAGAGGGTTACCTAAAGCATCTTTCGATTGGCGATATAACTGATGGAATCGACAAAAATGAAACTGACAATGACATTCGATAAGTCATGTGGTTGTCACGTGTGAGATATCGAACGTTATTGTCAGCTACATAAAGCGCATGTACTTTGAATATTTTCTTCCCCAGGACTTTCTATATCAATTGATATTTGTGAATTTCCAAAGGTTATTGTACCGAAGCAAACGATTTGATAACTTGAATAAATCAATTCAAGAAGAAATCTAATTGAAATGCTTTTATCGGAATTAAATTGATATTTTTTTCTATCAGGAGCATTGACCGGCGAAGGTCAATGAACTTTGTTATACTTTATGCGCAATTATTGTGTTTCTTTGAATAATTATCCTTATTTAGTGTTAGTCTTGCTCTACTTAATGTATGGTTGACCGATGATTCAATTGAATTTACTTAGGCCATTCGTACACGATTTTACACAAATCTGTAATTTTACTGTTTAAGCGACTGCATTACTGTGTACCAATGTGTTTTTCGGTTTAGGATTTTAATATGTACTTATTTACCAGACGTTCTTACGGTGTAGGAAAACATTTTGATGTCTGCACAAATCGGCGAAGAAATTCAAAGATATGTGTGAAGTCACGTAAAATACGCGCTAGTCGGAGTTGCGGAAAATGCATCCACTAGGTCATAGAAGATCGTAGACATTGCCAACATTTGTGCTTTTAAATCACGCTGGTAAAAAATTATGTTTAAAATACACATTTTATTTTTAATTACAGATCTATGAGTATTTTTTGTAACATTGAATTTACTAAAAAAATATTTTGTTCATATCGCTACCTGGCCGCCTTAAGGTCGATATACGAAAGCAACAAAAGAGGTTTTTTGTAACAAACCTTCACGGTGGTAGTAACTAATGTTATCTATTGTAGCTATAGCACAAAAATAGCGCACGGAACTAATCGACGCCAATACACAAGGAAAATGTGAAAACACAATTTTAAAAAAACGATTTTATATAAACAGATTTAACGTTGAGGAAGTATTTATTTATATTATATTACATTATTATATGCAAAATATGTTTATATCCTCTTGGAAACACGACACTATACAAGACGTAATCTATGGAATTGCAATAAAATATAATAAAAAAGAGTCACATTATAATTAATGTGAACTTTCAGTGATTTTTATGCATTAGCATTCGATAAAATCATGTAATTGTCACGTGTGAGATATCGAACGTCAATGTCAGTTTCATACAAATTTGTCGATTCCATCAGCGAAATCGCCGATCGAAAAGCATGTTGGGTAAGACCACAGTTCCACGTTTTTTCCGTAATGATCAGACTCGTGCCGCTGTCGAAAGGAATATTAAAAAGTTTACAGCACCGTTACGCACTTAACATACATTATTTAATGTGCATCACCCAATAAGTATAAGTACCGTACCGACGTAATAAAGGCACGAACACACTAGGCTTTTAGCGTATCTTGTTTCACTGTTTCATCGTCGTACGATAGACTATGTAAGTGTAACCTTCGTATGATAAATCTAGCCTAAGAGTAGTCCTTAGTAATAAATTAACGACTTTGCGCCAGGCAATAATATAGCTGTTTACCACGCTCTGTATAATAAAGATCTATGTGGGGAACTGTTGGATTTTACGCGTTTTTAAAAACGCCTAGTATGTACTTGCTCTATAGTGTAATGCGGGTTGTACTTGGGGTGAACAGTCTGACCAAGAGGGCACTGCCGGGTGTTTTTGACCGCTCCTGACCCGACGTCGACCGCCGCGTCATCACATCGACCGTGTAATCATTTCCGACTATTGATCGAGATTATAGATAACAGCTCACTCGGCAATCGATATGCTTACGATATAATGAGCGTCTTAAATTGTGATTAATCGATAAAAATAATACGTTCAAAAATATAA
>QDHC01002821.1:178391-208383 GCA_013186455.1 Papilio dardanus tibullus | reverse complement strand
CGCGCGGGGCTGCGGCCGAGGCAGAGCGCGCGCGCCGCCAGCACGGCGCCCGCGTCGCCCGCGTTGCAGCGCTTCTCGTGCTTGTATAGGTTCGTCGTACTGTAAACATCATCTCACTATATGTCCCTAAAGAGGAACTCGGAGTGACTAGTAGTCTACCCATGATGGGCTCCATTATCCTTCACCTCACGACTAGCGCGTATTTTGCGTGACTTCACACATATCTTTGAATTTCTTCACAAATGTACAGACATCACGATGTTTTTCTTCACCGTAAGAAAATCGGCTCCAAGTTTCTAACGTCCACATATTTAAGAGCATCTTAAAACTCTTTAAAGGAATGTTCAACAAATCTGAGTGTCAATAAGTATTATAATGTTCAATAAATACAACTCTTTAGCAATTATCTTGATAAATTCCATATGAATTATATTATTTTAATTGACAAATAACATAGATAAGCAGCAAATGAATATTTTTACATAAAATGTTTACAAATTTTACCTTCTAAAATCAGCTCCACAAGCATAACATATAAGGTAGCGAGGACCGTGCTTCTCTTGGTAGTGTCGTCCGGCAGCTGGGATCGTCTCTGATAGTTTGTGGCAGTACAGGCATCTGCAAGATATATCAATATTATTTACCATGACTAAAATGTCTTCAAATATGTTATAAATTATTATTTTATGCAATTTAAATAAAATGCAAATACTCACTCCAACATAATTCCATTCAAAATATAATAATCCAAAGGTGGTGGAGGAGGTTTGACCATCTTCATTATTCCCGCTAGAGTTTTAATTAACTTTTTTTTATTAACTAACTCTGGATACTGCTGTCTCAGTTCTTTCACAAAAGATTTCTGCTGCCACGGTTTGATCATTGTATACCTTCTCTTCTTCTTAGGTTCTATATCACTAACTTCGTCGACTGCTTCTTCATCATCTTCTGGTACATAGTCTGTATCATCAGGAAAATTGTCCTCATCTTCAGGAATATAGTCGATATCATCCTCGTCCTTAAATTCGAATTCTATCTTATGTTTTATGTTTTCATCAAAATATTCATTGTTTTCAGGTTCTTCTTTTATTAAAATGTCTTCTAATGATACCTCCTCACCGAACGTTTGAGCGGACCCTATTAAATTTTCTATAATATTTTGACAATCCTCATCATCTTCGGTTTTTATATTAATGGATGCATCATATTCATCATCGTCCCCGACTATAACCACAATCATGTCATCATCGTTCTCCATGGTATATCGGATGGAATTAATTTGCTGTAAAATTTAATATTTACATTAATTAAATCGACAATTAACTAAAAAGCTATATTCAACCATTTGTTGTTATTGCACTTACTTCCGTAGTAATTAAATAAGCCCTAAGATAATAACTTTTATCCCAAGTGGGCCAGGCCAGTACCTAAAAAATGCTAAGATTATAGTGAAAATCCCGCGAAAATTTTATAATAATTTAGTTTGTCAACAATATTTTATCATAACAAAGCAAAGGTAAAAAGAGCCGTTCTATCTTTCGAGTTACATCTACAAATGTCAAATTTATTCTTGTAAGAATTATTAAATAAAGGTAACTAAACTATTATATATTAAAAAAATCTATTATTTATGTAAAATAATTGCTTAACATAGTTAATACAACCATTTTATTACCCCAATCTAGTTAATCGTTAACCAATTTGTGTAAAAATTTAATGATGCCTGTCTTTATTTCTTTAGTTCCTTTGCCAAATTTTGCTTTTGTCAAAACCATAGATAATATTGACGACAGATTCAAAATATAAAAATGTACACTGAAATACTAATAATAATAACCTAATCGTAGTTAAAATAATAGGTATAAATAGTTATAAACTGGGAGTGGGTTTAACTCACACTATAAGAGAGAAGTAGGTAAATAAGGAAGGTTTAAGATAAGACGCGTTTCTTGCTGATTCTAGCACATTAAATTATAAAATATCTATTAGGTCGAAGTGTATAAAGAGGACAATTCATTGTTCTTCCATTGGATATTTATTATATGGAGATATATTTACAAAATGGAGAAAAAGTGAATAATTTGTTTGGTTGTTGCTGGTGAGCTTTTTTAACCGACTTCCAACAGAAGGAGGTTATCAAGTCAATGAGTTTTTTTTTTTATGTATGTTCGGACGTCGAGCAGCGAGTTCTGAACCGATTTACGTGATTCTTCTTTTGCTCGATGCAAAACAGCTGCCATTTGGTCCCATATTTACGATTAAAAAAAACTATTTAGTAGTTTTTGAGTTATTTTTAATAAACATGAAAAAAAAATTGGACTTTTTTGCTTTCTCGGCTTACGTAGCGTAAACTATAGGTCCTATGAAAATCTTTGAAATTGAGTGGGGTCAGCTGACAAGTTGACAGTGACAACTGTCATTTGTCAAAAAGTTCCTCATTGTGCTGTGACGCCAAGAAAGTTGTTATAATTTACTGTAAAAATGGTCTTATAATATTTTTACCCATTTAACATAACATAAGAAACGAAAATGACTACTGCAATTAAACTATTTGAGAATTTTTCAATATTGTGTACCAACCCTAAAGTTCAAGCCTTGGAAACTACATTGATACAATCATTTGTGAATTTCAAAGGTAAACAAGTTGTTATAATAAACATTCAAAATTAGTACAAAAACATAATCGTTTTTTTTAAATGTTGTAGACATCCTAGTGGAATATGAAGAGATATTTTCAGAATTAGAAAACTACAAAAGTCAAATACTAACACAAAAAGAAAAATGTGATAGGTAAGTTTTTTAGGACCACATTTTGCGGTAAATACTGTTTATTTATTGTTAAAATTACCATGTATTTGTTACAGCAAAACTTGTACAAGTTCAGAAAGTTTAAAACAGATTATAAATGAAAAGGAAAATATTATACAATCAATTGGTGAGTAAAAGAAAATAATGTAAAATTTGCTCATAAAGAAACAAAATTCATAAATTTTTTTTTCAGCAAACATTTTATTACAAATAAATGAAACGAAAAACTTGGATACAATAACGGAAGCATTAAAAATTATTTCTGGAGAAATTCCACCGTTGAGTCAACAGAAGACACATTCGGAAGCAATATCTCCGGTCTTTGAACCTGCAAATACAAATGATAAATCGTCAAATGATTTTGATAAAATCACTGCTTCATCAGAAACATACACTATTCCTTCGGGCAGAAAAAGTCCAATTATACAAACTAAAAAGTTTCGTATTTCTGATATACCAATAAATAATGTACAAGAAAAAAAGAAATGTCCTGAAATTTGGTAAGATGTAATTTATTACATTTTTTTTTTTTTTTATATTAAAAAGTGGCAAACGAGCAAGCAGCCACCTTAATTCGCTGTAATAGCGAAGCGACCGCTGCCCATAGACATCTACATTTGCAGATGCGTTGCCTACCCTTAATCTTCGGAGGAGGAGACGCACAGCAAGAGGATAATTCCTCTCCCTATGCGTCCCCTCCCCCGGAAAATCCACTTCCTCTTCCCATCATTTCCTTGTAGGAAAAGGATAGGAAGGGAAAGCGGATTAAAAATTAGTCCTCCGGCACCACACTCTTCAGACGAAACACGGAATTGCTTCCATTTGACGCCTGTCTTCTGTGTGGTCGTGGTATTACACCGGGCGAGCCGGACAATTCGTGCGAAGATCTTAAAGCGGGCTCTGCCACGTTTAAATTACTTACTAGTATAAACACCAAAATCCTACGGCCAAAATAAGGCCATGGACCAATTTAGTGGTTTTAAGTTTTATCCCTATTTAACTTGTCATGAACCATATCCAAACACAAGCTTCAAATTTACCTGGAATGGTTATAAATATCAATAAATTAACAAAAATATGCTTATATTTCTAAAAGGATAAAACTCACAATCTGATAAAACTTTCTTTATTATATAAAATCTTTTATGTCTGTAATAAGAAAATAATAATATATAGCTCTTCTTCGGGCCTTCGGCCTCATGGAATTAAATAATATAGCCTATGTAACTCAGGGGTAATGTAGCTATATAGCGGTAAAAGAATTTTTGAAATTGGCTCAGTCATTTTGAGTTATTTCAATACATACAAAATTACAAATATTTTCTCTTTACAATATTAATATAGATTTGTATCAGTATACAAATTACAATAAAAACTTAAATATATTATAAACTTCAGGCCAACACCAGAGAAAAAGATGTTAAAGCTGGTGTTCACAACTCCGGGTAAGGGTAAATCAAATTTAAAGTCACGACAGGCTCGCTTGAACTTTGTCAAGCAAAAAGCTACTGCTGTTGTCGACTTGACATGTTCTCCTAAAGAATCTGATTGTTCCTCTAATAGTATATCACAGGTACATATAAATATGTTATTATATATTAGTGAATCAATCTGCACAGACTAAAAAAAAAACTAAGAAAGTAGGCTATACAGTCAAACTTTGATAAGCAAGAGTCATTCTCTGGTCCCGACGAGCTACAACCATAAGCTAGAAACTCGGATTAGAGAGAAAGCTATAAGCGGGATAAATATAGCGGTCCCTTGGACTCTCGCTTATACAGGTTGGACTGTATATATTTCTAGGCTATATTCGACATCCGTAGATTCGTTAAGTTGTTCTACAGATACCTTCTAACCAACATCCATACGTCCATCCAATTTAGCACAGATAATAGCAAAGTTTTACTTACCAATAAAACTCTTATTATGTCATCATCCAGCTCTTGTCCCTATGGAGGGTCGGGACAGTCTGGAGTACTTGATACTTCGCTGTCAGCCGTCATTTCTGAATTTAGCATATCTTCTTTCACAATCCATCCATACTTTCTTTGGCCTTCCTCTACCTTTCTATCCGTTCACATTATGTCTCAAATAGCTGTTGATCGCGACTTCGTCCGCGTGGAATATAGCCTATGTTATTCGGGAATAATGTAGCTTTCTAATAGTGAATGATTTTTTGAAATCGGCTCTATAGTTGTTGAGTCATTTCAATACATACGAAAATACAAAATTACAAAGTTTCTCTCTATATAATATTAGTATAGATATATTAATTTTATGATTTTAAACTGTTATTATATCCGGAGTCTTATTCGAGGCGTTGGTAAACAATATTGAGATGACATCTTCTGATTTCCGGCCACTGTTAGTTGTTACAGTCCTCTTTATACCTAAAACCATTTCCGTTTATATACTAAGATTAATTTTTAGGGTATAAAGAATGAAGTATTTGATAATGATGATACAATTCTACCATCACCCACAAGCAGTTCTATTAATTATTCTTCGGTGTAAGTAACCTTGTAAAAACATTCATTTTTCTCCAATTCTTATTAACAACAAGCTGTCGTGCGCGACTTCACATGCAAAAAATAATATAGCCTATGTTACTCGGGGATAATGTAGCTTTTTAATGGTGAAAGATTTTTTGAAATTGGTTGTATAGTTCTTGAGTTATTTCAATACATACAAAAATACAAAGTTTCTCTCTTAATAATATTTCTGAAAATAAAAACTTTTTTTTTTATTAACTAAAATGTATTCAACTTTCCATTTCAGTTATAAATCAATATCTAAAAGCAGTCCAAGAAAGACGAAAAAAATATTATCATTAAATAAATTAAAAAATAATAAAGAAATAATTTGTGATAATAAAGAAAATAAATCAATTAATGTTGAAGATATCACTGAAGACGATATTGAAGTAATTAGTGTTTTAAAAGAATCCAATAAGTGAGTAATTAGAAAATAGTTTCCCAGAACAACCACAAGCTAAATTCTTTTATAAAAAAACTATTCCTCACATTCTCTGTGAAAAAATAATTAGCAATATTTTTTAATGCTATACAGTCAAACTTCTATAAACGAGAGTCATTCTCTAGTCTCCACGAGCTACCTCTATAAGAGAGACAAATATCCAGGTTCGCCTGTACTTGGTATTGTAATTTTTATTAGTAATTAAATAAAATAAAAAAAAATGAGTAGGTATTCTTACAAAGCGGGGAAGGCAGAGTTTACATTTTTAATTGTAGTAATTTAACATCTCTTATTCATATTAACAGATGTAATACACCTAAAAAATATAAAACATCACCTGACAAATCAGAGAGCACATTTGTTGATGAAAATGATGACAATTTGTCAAAACAAGTTCCTGTAGAAAAAGATATCGAGGAATCTATTAATATTTTAAGACATTTCCCGGACAGGTATGTATTTAAAAAGCATAGTTCGGACCCATGATGGGCTCCGTTTTCCTTCACTCTACAACTAGCGCGTACTTTGCGTGACTTCACACACATCGTTGAATTTCTTTGTCAATATGTGCAGAAAACGCTATGTTTTCCTTCACCTAAGTGCGTCGAGTAAATATGTACATATGAAAATCGAAAATCGAAAAACACATTGGTACATGGCGGGATTCGAACTCGGGACCTGCAGTTTACAAGTCAAGAGCTAAACCCCTGAGCCATTTAAAAGCATAACTAATACTAATTCCCATAAATAAAGTTATTTAGTCCCTGAGGCAAACCCTTAGTGTAAATTGAAAGTAATCTATATGTATAAAAATACTTAACAAATGTCTCTGAGTGACAATTAGTTACTAAAGTGCTACTTTATTCATAATAAAAAGTAATAAAAACAATTGGAACTGTTATTTTAAATTATATTAAAAAATGTTTTATTTCAACTTAGTTTTTTTTTTTTTTTTCCAGATTCACAAAAAGTCCTTCAAAACCTCAAAGTCCAATGTTAAAATTTCAGTGTAAAGAAAATACCCAAGATGCTAATGAAAGCATATCTTTATTGCATAGAATTCTCCAGTTTGATAGAAAACAAGATGTGCCACCTGGCAGGTGAATGAGGGAACATATTTGATATTATCAATGTGAAAGGTATGATGGATGTATGGATAATTGAAGGTATCTCCGGGACAGTATAACAGATCTCCAAAATATTTTCCACAGATGTAGAACAGAACACATAGAGTGCTTACTATGTTTTTTTAGTTCCGAGCAGACGGAATCGCGGGCGACTGTTAGTGTTAAGTATAAAATAAGAAGATAGAAAAGTTTTTTTTCTTTTCAGCCCAACCAAAAGACCATCGTCACCAAATATACCAGCTAGTTTATCAGTTCTTAGCAACAATTTCACTACAAACACATCTAATAAAGATATAATTAAAAGGTAAATGGAAAAACCCAAAATAAAAGTTTTTTTTAAAAAAGCTACATTTACTCAATATTTTGTTTTAGAACGAAACCTATTCCAGTGGAACCGATATTCAAAGAACCTACAGTTAGAAAGAAAGCTGAAAAACTCGCATTACCTGGATGGAGTTGTGATGAATGTAAACAGGTAAATATATTTAAATAAAAGTTTAATATTAAAAACTGTAATGTATATAAAAATCATTGTAACTTTTAAGTACCCTACAAGTCCCTGACCCAAAAATATTAGATCAAGAGGCCGACATAGCCCCGCTCAAAAAAAAAACATTAAAATATCGAAAATTTTACTCATAAGTCGTCACAGCTCTAAAAAAAAACCAAAGAAAAAGTTTAAAAATTACATTAGCTCTTTTTCAATTTATTAAAGGCGACATATTTTCTATAGTCGTTTTTTTATTAATTTGAGATAAACTATTGCTTGGCTACAATCCTAACTAATCTTTAATAATTTCCAGTTCTACGACGAACTCTACAAGGACAATCCAGAAATGTTGCGTGAAAAGATGAGTTTGTGCTCGAAGCACCGCAGCGTGCGCGAGCCTTCGCGGCCCCGCACGCCGCCCGGCTACTGGCAGCCGCGCTGGCAGGTGCCCAATGACACCGACGAGTTCAACCGCTTAAATAATGCTACATGACACTCTTAGATAGGATATGGGACTCAATAATGGTATAGGAGGCTCAAAAGTAGGATATGATACTCAACAATGTTAAATGAGACTCAAAAATGTTACAACCAAACAAAATAAAACCTGTTTGTGACTCAACAGATGTAAATACAAAAAATACATTTATATAACTTTATGTGTATGTACATGTGATTGAATAAAGTTGGAAATATAAAAGTTTGTATAATTATTTGTTTCTATTTTTTATCCTCTTAATATCTTTAAGAGTATCAGTACCTTTGGGGCGCATATGAGATGTAAATAAATAAACCAGTTGATATAAGTTGCCTAAAAATGGAATTTGAACTATTCTATGATTTCTTGAGTTTAAGTGCATCCAAAGTGAACTCTCAATATTAATATTTTGGCTATGTGCAGTAATTAACTTTTAAATACATAAAACGTAACAAGATACTAATTTTGAGTTTTACATATTTATATAAACAATGTCAAAAGCTTTATTTGTGTTGGTTTGTATTCAATTTCTTTGTGAAACGAAATTTCCTTTAGAGAGTACACAAGGTTATTTAAAAGGTCAGTCATTAGTGACTTGCAATATCAAGTAAATACTGTTTCCATTGCCAAAACACTAACAAAAATATAGTCATCCTACTCATTCCTTTAAAAGCAGAATTAAGGTACTATATACAATAGAAGTTTCCGGAGTGGAAATACACAAAAAGGTGACTCATGTCATTGAACTCTAAAGTTATGCAAATGTATTTTCGATAAAAACATATGTTAAAACTTACTGGTCTGTGTTGAGAATGTGTAAAAATAGCATGCAAATGTATGTCAAAGGTTTTGGGGTTTGAAAACAAACAACAATATAGGAGAACGGCTTTAATTCTCAATAAAACAGAATGTTATAATTTGTAACTAGCTTAAGTTAGAAAAAAAAGAAAATTTGTAAAATTGTAGTAATGGTTAGTACTGAATATTGAAAACTTTAAAATAACAAGATTAATCAGAAACTAATACAAACTATAAATAAGGTATTATTTTTTAGTTTAAACCTCATGATAATGAAATATTTTTTTAATGATGAATGATTAAAAGAAGGGGGGCTGCTCTGAAATATCTTTTTTCTTTTGCTTATAAAATTTTTGAAAAAGAAATTCACTTTGATATATATTTTAAAAGCTACAACAATATACAGAGCCTATGATAGCTTCTTGGCTTTCTGGTACAATGTGTCCACAACCTTGCTCATGTGGTGAATGGTCTCCAGCACCGTCTCATATGTCTTCTCGAGGGGGGATTCGTCATACACTATCAGTACCCCCTCTCCTTGGTCCAAGATACCATTCAGTTTCTTATCCAGGATCATTTGGGACAGTTTTTTTTCAACTTGAACTACGGGCAGGCGGATGGAGCGGGCGACATGTTCCACTTGTACCCTCATGTAGGGCTCAACAATACGACACAAGTTCTGCTCCAACATTGTGTCGTACAGAGCCCCCAGGTGTGCGCGGACCACTGCATCCTCCTCCAGCTCAGGTTTATACGTCTTCAAGGCCGCCTGGAAGTCAGCCAGTGATCTCTTGTGTGACGCCGTCGCTACGGCACGCATCGCTTCCATCTCTTTACCTGCATATTTCAAGGCGGCTTTGCTCCCACAGATGGTACCCACTTCCTCGGCCTGGTTGAGCATTATTTTGGACAACAACATATATTTGAGTGCGGTCAGAGCTTTTGGACTGTCTGCACCGTCGTAACCTTCGAATGCTTCATAGAAGTATGAGTAAGCAGTTTTGAAATCTCTCTCATCTGCTGCATGTAATATTCCCGACTGCAAATCTAGGGCTGCCTGCATTTTAGGTGGACAGTAGATGGCGTTGGCGGTGGTCCTGGCCGATGTTAACGAGGCTCGGGCTTTAGGCAAGTTACTCAGGGCATGATAGGTTTTGCTTTCCAACAACAAAACTTCAACAAGTAAATTTTTGTCATCTAACTTTTTTAATTCCCTGAGCAGAGCGGTGGCCAGGTCTAAAGCTTCTGTGTACATACCAGTGTCGTAGTATAAGGCGACGAGGCGGGCTTCCAAAGATTGCCTCAGGAACGTTCTGCGCTCTTCTTTCGCCCATTCTATACATTCTTTGCATAGTTGCACTTCTATGCCGATGCCCGCTTCCAAATCTAAGAAGAAGTCCACCAGTGAGCGTACCAACTTGGCTGCTTTAGCCTTACTTATAAGGCTAAGGAATGGTCGTGTAGCTTTTATTAATTCTGCGAGTTCCTTTGCTTTGCCTTCCTTCTTGTACTTCTCCCCGAGATTCAGGATTCCTTGTTCTTTTGCACGTATGTTTTCTTCATCGTCTTCGGGGACCTCGCCAGTGCTGACCATTTTGTCTGTCATGCGGACGTCTTCCTCTCTGTTTGCTGAGGAGACGCGCGACCTCTCGAATAACATCGCACCGGCCATGATGTATATTTTTAACACTAAAAAAATCTGTTATAAAAGGACACTATAATTGCTATACTTTTTCTTTGTAATTTTGTATAATCGCAAAGTCATCGACGACCTTTTCAGAAACAAATCGTAGACGCGTACAAAGTTGCCATGTCAAAACACTAAAACTAAAACCACAGACAAGGCAAGGATATTGTAGTTGTGAAACTTTTTGTCTGTCCCTAGAAAACGCTAAAAGGGCTAAAAAAGCTGGAGCTTGGCTATTTTGCGCCGTGAGCACATCCCAGTTTTAAAGCCATCATAATCAAATAGAATTGAACAGCTAATAGAGAAATCGGGCTAAACGAAAGCCCGATCAATGGAAATGTTAAAAACATTTACAATTGGGTATATTTATTACTGTTTTTTTTCACTATGATTAAAAGAAAGTGCGCTAGATTCAAGATTATCATTTATTTAAATTATACACAAAATTATTATTTCGTGCATAATATAAACTTTTTGCAATACTTATGATACTGTCAAAGCACATTATTTGGGTTTTAAAAAAACAGACTTGTCTCAATTTGTTTTACGAATATGGTGGACGTCTAGAATTTATAATTGAATTTATTTAAAAAAGACTTAATATCAAGCAAAATGCAGCAAGTTTCGAAACCAGTTTTAGGTCCAGAGGAAAGTATACAATTTTTATTTGAAATATCTAAGGTCGTTAAACTATTTTATGAAACTCCAGTAGTCTTTTTTACCAGCAAAGACTATTCTGAACATGTTTTTAATACAATGTGTGAGTTGCGGTTATGTTTGCAAACTGATAATAAAAGTAATTTAATGGACATAATACTGGATTTTCATTTGCAATGGCTGCACGCAGTCAATGATATCGAAAACTTTATGAAACTAATCAAAGATATTACGAAAGATGAAATCTGTCAAGCAATTAGTTTTACGATTGATGCCATGGCGTTACGCTTAAAATTTTATGAACAATATATGAATGTCGAGCGACAAAATCTAAAAAATGAAATTCAAGCAAACATTTTGTCTGACATAGAAATTGTAGAGGAAATGCACGAACATGTCATACATATTATATTGGAAAAATTAAAATGTTTTCGGAACTATGAAATGCAATACGAATTTAACTTAAAAATAAATCTTTCAATAGAAGAATTTCTGTCTTGGTTAGATAAAATATATGACAGCCTCGCTATGTTATTGTGCAACTACATCAACTTTAATGTACCTCATCTTTCTGGGGATTTAAATAAAACTTTACAGCAGATTGTTGGAGATATGAAAAATTCGAAATCGCCAAGTGCCCAAAAATTAATGGAAAAAATCGAAAAACAAGATAAAGAGTTGAGTTCCATGATCCGTTCAACGACGTCCCACAGTCTTGAGATTTGTAAAGTTCTTGATAAAATAAACGTGCTAGAAGATAGAATAAACAGATTAGAAAATGAATCACTTTCAGCGGCAGTGATGGCCTTGAAACATAAGAAAGACTATTTGGAAAAAAGATTGAGCTCTCTTGAAAACTTGAAAATAACTTTAAAAGATATCGAAGAAGCAACAGAAGATCAATTGAAGTCTAAGCAAGGTGAGGATAAAAAGTGTGTATGCGAAGATTTTTATCAATTACGCATTTTCAATCATCAGCTGCCGACAGAGGAACGTGAACGCTTAGTAACAGAATTGTGCTACTTATGGGATTTAGCGATTTTTGGAGACCGTAGTCACAAATCCATAATTTCGATTCTTAGCGTCGCTGACATGAAAGAAGAATTTACTGACGAGCTTGGAACTTTTATTATTGATGAACACAGCAGGAAAATTTATAAATTGCCTGATGACGAAACCAAATATCAACCTAATGAGCACAACGAATTAGTGCCTCTTACTGACGATAGTGAGCACATATACTACTATGATGAGTGTGGTCGATATTTCATTGATCCGAATACTAGACAACGGGTATATAAAGCTTTGGACACTTCCAGCGAATACATGATGAGCAGCGCTGGGGTACTTTTAAAAACAAAAGAGGTGCGCGAAGGTGTAACCTATTATTATGACAATTATGGGCGATACTACATTAATAGCGAAGGTAAAAATGTATACAAGGATACTGATGCACAAAGTGAATATGAAAACGATGGATTTGGAAACCTTGTTCGTATTCGTAGCCAAACATGTTTATACAATGTTTGCCCCGATGATGAGAATGTAACCGAAGATTTCACGTATCTTAAGCAAAATGTTGGAAAGGCATTAAGACAGTGTATTGCACAAGTCATATTACTACAGCCTGCCGATCCCGTAGATTTCTTATCAGAAAGCCTCGTAAAATATCGAGAAAATATTGAATTAAGAGATAAAAGAGCTAGGGAAAAGGAGGATATAGCCATTGAAAGAGAAAATATAATGATGGAAGAAAGAGCCCGACAAGAAGCAGCCGCCAGAGCAGCTGCTCAATTTGCAACCGGTGGTAGTGAAGCCAGCTACGACTCTAATTTACAAAATTACACACCTTTACAGCCCGAAGATTTAGATTCGGTGAATACGACTACAAAATAGGATGATATAAATTACATACATGTTTCTGTTTTGTTTTATCAACATGTCTAATTTTTTTCTGGACTTATTCGTTTATAATTTAAAAAAATGTATAAAGCCGATATATTTTTTGTTTGAAAACAATTTGAAGCCTAAAAGCCTACATTCACACGGACGCTGTTTTACCGTCGGCGTTGGAGCTTTTTTAACGTCCTCGCTCTTACGATTGTTGTAAAATGATTATTTCGTGCGGAAATGCATTTTTTCTACCGCAACGCTTGTTTAGCGTGAGTTGAAAAAGCGTTCGTGTGAACGCTGGATAAATAGGTTATCACTAAATTCGTTTTCTTTCCCAGAGTATATTAGTCAATAAAACCAACAACCACCAAGTCCAGCATCATAACATATAATGCTGGACTTGATGATTGTTGATAGATGAAAAAAGGAAACTCAAAACTAACTATAGGATCAAAGAAAAGTAGGATCATAATAAATATAAAGCAAAAGGTATAGTTACCACTCGGTTACCACTTACCACAGACCTCTAGTTTTAGTTACTGTAACTAGTATCTATGAACATTACCATTTTTTTTTTGAGATTTTATGGCTATGAACATTACCATTTTTTTTTTTTGAGATTTTATGGCCTGAACATTACCAGCTAACAAATCATAAACAAAACAGATGTCGTTTATTGCGTGCTGGTAACATTATCATTGACAGCTGGTGGCAGCCATATTGCAAAATGTGAATTTGACCAATTTCATTCATTTGTGTCGCTTGAGATAAGGTTGGGCTCGTACTCGTCTAAAATAATTTGACTTTATTTGTGTTTCATATAGTACAAAACGGTACATTTACAGAAGTAGTTATATTTATCAGAAAAAATATGAGGTGACCCTTGTTAAAAACAATATTTAGTGTCTACGTACTTATACCATGATTAATCTTTTAGGGCAAGGCTCTTGTGTGTTTATGTAAATTAGCATGGATAAGTGTAAAGTGACGTATCGACCATTTATTGACTACAACGTGCGGCGCTCCAGACGCGCAGACGGCCACTAGCGGCTCCAAGGAGCACTGTTGAACCGTTCTTGTTTTCGGCCGATGGAATATTATTAAAAAAGTTATTAGACATGGCTCCTAAGCCTCCTCCGTTGGGGCCTCCGCCTCCGCCAGGGCCGCCACCTCCTCCTATGTTCGGAGGGCCCGCGAAAGGTGCAGCCCCTGATAATCGGGGTGCTTTACTAAGTTCAATAAGACAAGGGACAAAATTGAAGAAAACTGTGACTGTTGATAAAAGTGGACCTTACATACAGGGCAAAACTCAAAGTTCATCTAGCTCTTCATCAGTTAATAATGAAGTGAAAAGTGTTGCACCACTGCCCAACGGTGGGGGAACCATTGGGCCAGGTCTTGGCGGCCTGTTTGCCGGGGGAATGCCAAAGCTCAGATCCACAGGAAAGTTGCCGGGTAAATATTATTTCTTTTCAAGTAGTTTCCTAGTGATTATTTTAAACATTGGAGTTTTACTATCAAATCAAGAAGAATGTTGAGAAATTTATAACAATAATATTATTACAAAATCTTATTAATTTTTCATTCATTGGTTATCATTTTAAACTCTTGAAATGAGAAAAATATCCAAATGATATTTTTAGTTCCCAAGATTAACATATTCATGAACTTTGCCATTATAATTAGACATATATTATGTATAATATTTTATATATATATCATTGATATTGTCAAGTATGAGTGAGTCAGCTATCATTACTCAATGTATTCATTTACAAACTTATTTATTACTTGAACAAATTCATACATTACATAATATGTAGATCAGTTCTTACAGCCAAACAACATGTTTTTTTTGTTGAGATTTTATGGCCTGGTAACAAGCCAAACAACATGTACAATAAAACATAGACAAACTGAGAATCACTTCTACCTTACAAGTTGTTAAAAAATAAACAGGAAGAGGTAATATCCTCTTGCTGTGCATCTCCTCTGTAGATTAAGGGTAGGCAACATATCTGCAATTGCAGATGTCTATGTGCAGGGGTAACTTTGGATTTTTCAGCGAATCCTGGTGGCCTCTTGCTTGTTTGTCACTTTGTATTATAAAAAAAATATTTGTAACTCTTACTCTTAATTAAATTAATATAAGTAATCATATGTTTTTGTACATGTATTTTGGCAGTCAAAACTCTTGATAAAACTAGTTCAATTTCATTTCTTTGTCTCCCTAAATTAAGTCAAAAAATATAAACAATTGACAATAATTTATTAATTAAACTAAGTATTAACAATGCTATTGTCATATATTGTTTAATAACAATGTTTATTATTGGTTCTCTGTAGATGAATACACAAGTACTGCAACCTTAATTTCAAAGGTAGTTTAAGAGGCAGCTACATCTAAATATAATACTAGCTTTTGCTCGTAATTCTGTCCGCGCTGGCTTAAAAATTATGGCCTATGATACTCAGTGATAATGTAGCTTTCTAATAGTGAAAGAATTTTTGAAATCTGCCCAGTAGTTTTTGAGTTACTTCAATATATACAAAAATACAAATCTTGCCTCTTTAATTATAGTAATTATAGTATGCTTTCTTGGTTCTAACAATTCACTAAAAGTAATCCTTTATTTCTTAATATATTGGGCTATTTTATTGCTTTTTCCTTTACAGGTACAACCAATGGTCAAGTTAGATCAGACCCACCTCGATCACCATTACAAATACCACAAAAGCAACATTCTCAAGGCTCCTCACCAGAGAAGACCAGACCTGGCCATTCCCCCTTGCCAGGGAACAAATTGAGCGCCATCTCGGCTGCACTGAACGAGGTGATGGCCGCCAGGGAGGGGCACGAGTCCCCCAGAGATAGGGACTCTCCCAGGGAGTATGGCAGAGACAACACACGCGTGAGGCGGCATCCTAGCGAGGTGAAGACACGGGGGCCGCCGCCGCAACCGCCAGTGCAGAAGCCTGCGATGCCACTGGTGAGTGTCATACAACACAGCTAGAGTCAAACCTCTATAAGCGAGAGGCATTCTATGGTCCCGATGAGCTACCTCCATTTACGAGAAACTCGGATTAGAGAGCAACCACTATAAGCGAGACTAATATCCTGGTCTCTTGGACCCTCGCGTATTCAGGTTCGACTGTATTCAATTTGTCATAACTGTTTTAACTTTCCTTCGAATCAAGTATTTTGATACTTAATTTACGTCGATTCTTTATAATATTCTGCAACATTTATATATGGTATAAGGTCGGAAGTTGGAACGACCTTCGAACAATTGGGCAATTAGCTAATCGGATCTATCGGCTCACATCAAACGCGTACAAAGTCAAACAGGTGGGGCAGTGGAACTGTAGCGTGATTAATTAGTATACGCCCAAACTGAATACAGGCTACTGTTCGACTACAGTATGATAAAACATGTCATTCATTAAATTATTTTTGTATCTCCTATCTACTATGCACTTCTAGTCTGCAAACCATGGCGTTTTAACGTAACATAACGTAACGTAGAATGACGCCCATCGGACGAATAAATACCAAAGCTCTGAACAAGATTTTAAATTCTAAAGCCATCGTTTCTGTATATTGATTTACTCAAATATGACGAAAATTACGTAACATTGACGCAAAAGAAAGTATGTACTTGTAGAGAAAGAGCGAGGGATAGGCTGTGTTGTTTTAAAGAAAAAGTTGTACCGCCGTATACAAAGTGAGGCCTCTCGGCTGAAGATGTGACCATACTCGTGCGCGCTGCATTCTTATTGTACAAGGTTTTTTTTATTTTAGTATCGTGTTGCGTTGGTGTAGGTCATGTTGTTGTTATTAAATAAATAAAAAAAAAATGTTCATCTATATTATATGAAGTAGAACATGGGACGGCGTAACTGCAAACAAAAATGTAATATTCGCCTTTTTTAAATTTGAAGCACATTAAAGCGTAGAAATTATAACTTTGGCTGGCAACGCATCTTTGCTTCCTCAGGTATTGCAGATGTCCATGGTCGTCGATGATAACCTCGGTGTTCCCGCTGCTCGTTTGCCCCCTTTTCTTATAAAACAATGATAAATGATTTCTTTACAAAATTATGATTAATGAGATATTTCCATTCCTCGACTGATACATTTTAAAAAGTAAATAAAAGACATGGGACATTTTCATCCACAAAAAAATATATATATGCTCGCATATTAATGTATTTTCCCTGTGTTTAAAGACGAGTAAACGCGGTAAAATAACTAGTTTATAAAACGATTTGAGCGCCCCCACGCATCGTTCCAATATCCTTACGTGGGACATGTACTTAAATATCTCATTCGAGTGGGAGGTAAGATTAATTTAGGTGCTAACCTCCCACCTCGTATTCAAGCGAGGATTTTTTTCGTAACATCAAATTCCTTCACGTATCCACGCGCCGAAAACGAACACTCGATTATGTGATTCGTATTTAGGTTAAGACTAACCACCAATATTGATAACTAAGTTGGTAAGTAGATGAATAAAATTGTAAGGAAAAAGTTGTTGACAAGGCTAACGTATAAGTTAAATATTAACAAGGTTGGTTCATCATCCTGCTTTTGTCCCTATGGAGGGTAGACACAGTATGTATTACTCCATACTTTAGTATCAGCCGTCATTTCTGAATTTACCCTATTTACACACAAACAATCCGTACTTTCTTTAGTCTTCCTCTACATATGTATCTACATTCAATTTCAAAACTATTTAATTTATATGTTCCTAATCCCTCCGCATAATATTTATTGTTCAAAATTATTAATAAATGTATCCCAAAGTTCCCCTTAGTTTTAACAGTAAATAGAATGAATCAAGGTCCCTTCTAGTAATTATAATCATGACGTAAAGTTATGGTATGACGGAAACTTTGCCTCGAACCATAGACTTCGTGACTAATTAGACAGGCCATTATCATTACACTATAAAACAGCCTTAAATTGTATCATGATATAGCTATATTTCGTACTATTTTAATTGTTATTAATATAATAAATTAGTTTGAATGGATGATTGTTTGTTAGAACACAGACTGGAAGAACGCGTAGGATTACTTAGTTACTTTTTATTCCGCAGACGGAGTCGCGGGCGATAGCTGCTAATAATAATATCGTAACATGTATAAATAACACACGTTTTATTTAATTTATCTTATCTATTGATTAAATTATCGTTCACTTTACTGTCAGTGACGTGTTCACTTAATTATGTCTACAGGAAGTACTGTTTATTGTAACTACCCACTGACCAGATACAGGAATCTTATATTATCCCTCTCATTCCCTTTGAAAAAAATAGAGACAGTGATATATTGTTAAAAGTTTTTAAGATAGTGAAATGGTATTGATTGATGTTTAGAGTTAGTTTAAGAAATACTTTGGTTATGATATTTAAAAGATAAAAGGAGATATTGTTAAAATTTTGTCATCACAAAATATAACAATTATATCAAGAATTAGCTGTTGTGCGCGACTTCCTTCTCGTAGAATTGAATAATATAGCCTATATTCGGCGATAATGTAGCTTTCTAATGGTGAAAGATTTTTTTGAAATCGGTCCAGTAGTTCTTGAGTTATTTCAATACATACAATGTTTTTCTCTTTATAATATTAGTATAGATATCTTTCTCGATTTAGTTTCATGACCTATTTCTAGAGATTTATATTGTAACAAGCCTGAATTCTAGGCTATCCTAAGCTATTGACTTGTATTTTGTTCAGGTGAACAATGTAGAGAGAAATTGATACTTTTGAGGTCGCTCACTTTTAGACAATATGGACTTATTCCCATCTGTATTCAAGAAACAGTTCTTTATAAGACAATGTATTTCCTGTTAATATACTATCCATACTCTATTCATTGCATAAAATATTCACATAAAGGACGGAAACATGCACGTATGCACTTGAGGCGTCAACCGACTCGAGTACACTCTGAACACGTGTGTAAGCCTATCTTAACCCACACTGTCTATGTACACCTCAAGAACAACACGTCTTCAGGAAAATTACTCACTTGAATTTTAATTGCGGACTTTATAGGTTTTTGGAGGAGCAAAAGACGTTGAATTCAGCATTTTTGATTATAACCTGCTAATACTTGAACTTCTTTATTAAGATAAGAGTTTGCATTCAATAAAGTAACTCACCCAGAATTGGTCACTGAGGAACCCATAGATTTCTTATAATAAACCAACACCAAGAGAAACTACTTATCTGCCGCAGTGCAGTAAGATGCTAACACGTTGACAATTATCTAGAATTTCAGGTGTCTTTAGTAGCAAGGAGTTTATTTGAATCAGGACTTATTTAGTTATCGGTTAGTTTAGTTACAATCGGCCGCTGGACAACGTCACAGCGGATTCCAGCCTCGCCTCGTTTAGGAGAAAACTGAAAACTGGGCTCATATAGAAAGCTTTTTATACAGTTGAAGACTTTTTTTAGCTATTAGGAGTATAATGTTGTTTTATATCAATTGGTAGTGATACCTGATATAATTATTTTTCTTTTTTTAAAGACGTGTAATTTATTTTCTTTTTCTTCTTCATCGCATGAGTCTTTGTACACTCGTCGTGGCCATCACGCATCAGTGATCCGCTTCACAAGCCGCCGCCATTCCTCCCTGATTTCTGCATTTTTGCCACATTGGTGCAAGGGGATGTCCGCAGCCGCTCTGATCTGATCAGTCCATATCATGAGCTTCCTCGTGGTCTGGTGCTCTCTACTTTCCCCTGTACTACCAAGCGCTCGATAGACTCGTCATTTCGTCAACAGACGTGACGTAATTTATTTTACCAATAAATTGTTTGTATTTCAAATTGGTCCAAATACATTTGTATGATAGATATAGTTCAATATATGAATGTTTGCAGATCGCAACGTTATCTTGATTAGTTATATCTGAATTGATATATTGATAAGACGCATGAAACATTCCTAAGAACAAACTATGTTTATCTTCGCGTGTCTATGTAACCTTGTAAATGTTCACTTTCCAAGTATTTGTGTTTATTTTATATACGATTGTTTATTGTATTTTGACCGTTATGAGACATGTAAGTAGTTTTTTTTTTAACTTATTGCTCAAAGTTGTGTAACTGCTTAGTAGATATCTCTACTTTAGGGACATCCCTAAGCGGCTTAAAACAGGCTCATCTAGTGTCGGTAACATTGTGTTCCTATCGGTCACATATTCTCAAAAAATAGCAAAAAGGGAAACTCACATAAATGACCTATTCGAATTAAATACCGACCTTGCCTTCATAATAAGGTTTTGATTTCTTAAGCAATTATGAGAATAATTCCATTAGATTTAAGACAAATTATGTTATCACTTCATTTGTGTATCGAGAAATTGGTTTCCATAATCTTTAATCAATAATTTTTCTTATGAAATTATAAAAAAGTATTGGAAAAATTCAAACTTCATGACGGCTCGCGGTTAGCTGCAAAGCATGTCTGCACAGATGAGTGTCAGTTGGAAGGAGGCACGTTTATTTGATTACTCGGAATTGTCAATACTACATATCGGTTTCGTCTAATTAGATTTACATATTTGATGTCTAGACTAGACATAATGCCTACTTAACTTTCACTGGCGTTGGCGGTGCCAGATTCGATGACAGTGTGTCACTTGTAAGGGTTCGTGTGCACCTGTTGTGTTGAGATTTTAGTTAAAAAAAACAACAGATGTCCTTTATAAGTGTCAGTTATTCTTACAAAGGTTAAACTTCTGGGGGCTTCTCTAAGTACTTTTCGATCGGCGATATCGCGGATGGAATCGACAAAAATGTATGAATTTCTTCGCCGATATGTGCAGGTTGCAACACGATGAAAAATGTATGAAACTGACTTTGACATTCGATAAGGGATGTGATTGTCACGTGTGAAATATCGAACGTCAATGTCCGTTACATACATTTTTGACGTTCGCTATAGATTCGCTTCGTAGCGAATGTACTTTAGGTAGCACTCAAGTCCCTATTGGGGTTTCCTTCACGTTTATTGATGGCGAATTTAGTCTTAATGTGCAACAAAATTGTTGTTTAAATTGTATATTTTTAATATCAGTCTAATGAATATTAACACGCTCACTGCGTAACAGGCCGATATCAGCCTGCCGTGGTAATTATGATTTTACTTGCAGAAGTAAACGTGTTAATTATCTATATATATAAAAGAGTAAACTGACTCAACTATCAACGCACAGCCTAAACTGCTGGGTCTAGAGACTTGAAATTTTGCATAGGGGTTTCTGTTAATACGAAACCGAGCACTAAGAAAGGATTTTGCGAAATTCAACCCCTAAGGGTCCGAAATGGGGGTCCAAAGTTTGTATGGAGAAAAATTATCCCTTTGTCAGAATTGCATGAAAATTGGAATGAGTGCTCTTTAGCATGAATAAATAAGTTTCTCATTTAAGAATTTTACAAATTTTGACTTTGGGGGGCAAAAAAGGGGGGGTAAAAGTACGAATTTTAAAAAAAATCTCGCAGCGTAGGTACGAATCCTAGAGACCTGAAATTTTTCGTAGGAGTTTTTGTTACTACGTAGTTTTGCACTGAGAAAATATTTTCCGAAATTAAGCCCCTAAGGGTCCGAAACGGGGGTCCAAAGTTTGTATGGAGCAACGTGTTTCCTTTGTCAGAATTGCATGAAAATTGGAATGAGTGCTATTCAGCATGAATAAATAACTTTGCCATTCAAGGATTTTATAAGTTTCTTCTTTGGGGGGGAAAAAGGGGGGTCATATTTCAAATCTACAGATATTTTTCACACCTTACATCAGAATTGCATGAAAATTGGAATGAGAGCTCTTTAGCATGAAGAAATCATTTTGGCATTCAAGAATTTTACAATTTTTTACCTTGGGGGGCAAAAAAGAGGGGTCATAGTTGGTATCTAAAAATATATTCACAGCGTAGGTACGGGTCCTAGAGACTTGAAATTTTGCATAGGCGTTTCTGTTACGACGTAAAAGTGCTCTGAGAAAGGATTTTACGAAATTCAACCCCTAAGGGTCCGAATAGGGGGTCTAAAGTTTGTATGGCAAAAAGTTGTTCCTATGTCAGAATTGCATGAAAATAGGAATGAGTGCTCTTTAGCATGAATAAATAAGTGTGTCGTTCAAGAAATTTACAATCTTTTACCTCGGGGGCAAAAAAGGGGGGTTATAGTTCGAATCCAAAAATATTTTTCATAGCTTAAGTACGGGTCCTAGAGACTTGAAATGTTGCATAGGGGTTTCTGTTATTACGTAAAAGTGCCCTGAGAAAGAAATTTACGAAATTCAACCCCTAAGTCTGATATGGGGGTCCAAAGTTTGTATGAAGCAACGTGATTCCTTCGTCAGAATTCTATGAAAATAAGAATAAGTGCTCTTCAACACGAATAAATAACTTTGCCATTCAAGATTTTTACAAATTTCATAACTAGAAATATTGTTCGCAGTGTAGGTATAAGCCTTATAAATTTTATATTTTGCACATGGGTTTCTAAAGGTATTAATACTTCAAACTTATTTTATAAAGGTTAAAATAAGATATAAAATTTTGTTTTGAATTTCTAAACTTCAAGCGGACGAAGTCGCTGGCGACCGCTAGTCAATGATAAACTAAAGTCTTCGTGTAATGAAATTAAAATATTACACGTAATTATAATGTTGAGATAAATCTTAAGACATAGTCGTTAATATGTGTTTTACATACGGAAATGAATGATTCATATACAAGTTAGTCATCAGTGTGTATAAACAATCAGTCTTGCGGTTCAAAATGTCACTTACATGTATTACTCATTGCACGAATGTTAGGAATCCTTATTACTTTGTATTGAATAAGTCGAGCTGTCTGTCTACAAGTCTGTTTATATTATGAGAAACACTGTTGTTATCAAATCTGGATATCATCATCACCAGCTCATTACACGTCCCAACCGAGGGGCGCGGAGCCTACCCCCTAAGTGGTGACTAGGCCATAGTCAATCACGCTGGCCCAGTCTGGGTCGACTTCACACATAACTTGAATTTCTTCGCCGATATGTGCAGACATCACAATGTTTTCCTTCACCGTAAGAGCTGGATATAAAAACTAAATTCTTTCGTTTCGACTCCCTGTCTTTGTTTTTTCAAACCGAAAAAAAGGGACGACAATATGTCAATACGAGAGGAGTCGAAACTCAAAATTACTTGGTTATTACCCCATCTATATTAAGCGTTATAATCCACTAAGTAAAACTTCATTGTCTCCGGTGAAACGTATCCTTTTATGAAACATCAATGAGCTGCGACGAGCCCTTTACAAGCTGTGTATTGTCAGTTGCAGCATTGTACGGCTTCCGGACCATTGTGAGCTTTCTATCCACTGCAATATTTGTGAAGCACATGATACGCCTTTACACGAGGGTAATGCATTAGATGTTGCAGTATTGGTTTTTGACTGATGTTGAAATCATAGCGATACTGTACTGTGTACTGTGGGTACCTGGACTGACTATTCTGTAGCTGACGTCAAAAATGTATTTATCTGACAATGACGTTAGATATTTCACACGTGACAACTACATAACTTACCGAATGTCAATAACACTTTTATATATTTTCCGGTGCCATCGGCAATATCGTCAATCGAAAGGTACTTTGGGTGGCTTTGCTCTGTTTTATTGCTCTACCCTCGAAACCAGCACACGTGTACTGTACCAGTGTTTCTGTTCTGTTCATTTCGTGGAGTTTATGATTATTAAACTGGAACTCGGGATGCGTTGCATTGCCAAAAATTGTAATTTAACTCTGCAAATTAATCGAAAAAAAACTAAAGCCTTCTGTGATTGTATTATATTTTAGACTGATCACTGAACGAGTATTTACAGTAATTATCTCAAAATAGGGTTCTAAAGTATCAATATTACTTGGTTCTTTTCTATTAAAATATACAGATTTGTATGTAGGATTAATTAAATATCTTTAAGAAACATTCCTACTTCCAAGTATTCATTAATTTGGAAAACATTAGATAAGGTAACACAAAACAAACGGTTTATCAGATAAGTACAGATATGAAAGTTAATCTTGTACTATTTATTAAAATCTACGTTTTGTTGTCTGTTAGGCACAAGTAATTTACATCATTTTATTAAACTGGTGCATTTTTTAAAGCAAGACATCTCATGAAATACTTTAAACCAGTGCTTTTCGACTGTGCAATCCTTTTGGAAAGAGGTCTATTTGTAGGAACCATAGAATCAAGATATGATTATTCTAGAATCTTCTTAGCTATTTAATACTAGCTGTTGTGCCCGACTTCGTCCGCGTGGAATTAAATAATATAGCTTATGTTACTCGGGGATAATGTAGCTTTCTAATGGTGTAAGATTTTTTGAAATCGGCATAGTAGTTCTTGAGTTATTTCAATACAAACAAAAATACAAAGTTTCTCTCTTTATAATATTAGTATAAAAGTATAGATTTATGGAAGAAAATATTAACGTATTTGTGCGTCACGTTTATACGGATACTACGCGTCTGCGGCCACCCTTTGAGGTTCCTATTCAGGGTTTGCCAACATTGTCATTTAGTCATCAACACTGACTCAGAAATGTTTGAATCATCACAGTATGTACATCAGTGGCGTGGGGTGAAAAAAAAGAAAGGTAAAGCCGGACCAAAAAAAACGTCTAACGCGTGAATTTTCACAACGTCATATCTTGTCAAAAATAAATTACATTCCTTAAATTAGTGTGTGTTAGTTCACCTTTCCAAAATTACGGCGAAATGTTTTGTATGGACTATGGTGTTTACGTTGCGTTGTTTACAGTTTATAACGTCTATAATCAATTTTAATATCGAGGCGAGCCCGTCCACCGTTAATTATATATTTTTTAGTTTCGAAAGCTTGTTTTGAAAACAAAGTTAACTAATTTAATAGGTAATCTGTAAAACAACAACCTATTTGTACTAATTCCGCCATTACTAACCTAACAGTCTACCCTACGTGAAACAAAAAGAAACAAACAAACAAACCTTTACGATGAAAGATACGCAATATACTTCTTAAACACAACACTTAGCAAATAAAATATCACTATTTCACTGTTTAAACTTCCGTGAGACATTATTATTAGTAAATATACACTCACGTTATTAAGATACGAACAGTTGCCAAACACGCGTAGTAACAATAAAAAAACAATCGGATGACCGGCCTGCATGTCGCAAAAAAATACTCAGATTGGTCGACAAACTTCACGCAAAAGTAAACCTTAACACACAAAAAATAAGCATTAGAAGCCGTGAGACATTCGGCTTATTTCGAAGTGGAAAGCTTCAAGCCAAACTCATCCTTAACGACCAACAAATAAGGTGCTATTTCGTAGAGAGGTTGCCAATGTATATCCGTTACGAATTCTTTACATTTTTATAATTTAAATTCCCAATATTATGAGCGAGTTACCCCGCCTCCTACTACCTCGGCACGCGTATTACGATTGTAAAATTATGATCCGTAAATTGCGTGTTTTGTGACGCATATTAAAGAATGTTTTGTATAACAATGTAGACAACGTAGAATAGTAGTTTTATATATTAGTATCTGAAAAGGTAAGCCGAAGGGAAGCCGGTGGGAATCGTGTTGTATGGACGCTTCGCCACTGATGTACATACTGGTTTCTCTTTAAGTAACTTGTTTAATGCATCATATAGCAGTTATGTAATTTATATTAGGTATGTATATTTCTAAAAAGATTCTTCGAAATTCCTATCAGCAGATATTTTGGTAATTCTGAAATTCAACGAAGTCCGAAATCGTTATAAGATAACAGCGTCGGTGGCTCAATGGTTTAGCTCTCGTAAACTGCGGGTCTCGAGTTCGATTCCCGACATATACCAATGTGATTTTCGATTTCCATGTGTACATATTTACCCGACCCTCTTACGGTGAAGGAAAACATCGTAATGCAACCTGCACGTATCGGCGAAGAAATTCAAAAATATCTGTCTGAAGTCACGCAAAATACGCGCTAGTCGTGGAATTGCGCAAAATGAAGCCCATCATGGGTCGAACTACCAGTGCACGATAAAGATTAGTAATGTAGTTTAAAAAAATCTTATTTTTATTAAAATCGTCCGTTTGTCGGTCAAGTACTTAAAGATTATTAAACTATCACAGTTAAGTATTTTAATAATATTGAAACTGTTATGATACATAGTAACTGTACTGTATAATGAGATACAAGGCACGAGAAATGGTTGTTTTTGTACGAGATTCCGAGAGGAAATTCTCCTACTCGTATACACATCTCATTTGAACTTGCATTAGCTTACGCCTGATTTGTTCGTAATAGCATTCTACATTATGTCGTACTTGATCTTATACCACCCGCTCACTGTCACCGCAACGAGTCTACTGTTAGAAAATAATCAACTACCTATATACTTACTTGCAAAGATGATGTTTGTCCATATGCTTATTTAAATTATGGGATAGTATTTCAAACAAGGGTGGACGTATTGAGGGCGAGAGAAATCGTTCCTGTCCTAAAAAATCTGAAAATATATACGGCCCAGGTGTTCCACCCGTGAAACAAACATGGGGACTCCAGGGGGCTACCTAAAGTATCTTTCGATTGGCGATATCGCTGATGGAATTGACAAAAATGTATGAAACTGACAATAACATTCCATAAGTCATGTGCTTGTCACGTGTGAGATATCGAACGTCGTTGTCAATTCCATACATCTTTGATGTTCGCTATCGAATCGCTTTGTAGTGCATGTATTCTGGGTAACCCCCTGGTAGGGTAGTGGGATTTTGTATTTATTAAGCCTTTATTAGTTATTTTGTTGCATTGTCGATGAGTGGCCTATTGGATTATCCGCTTAGGGCGGTGATTCAATCGCACTAAGCTGTATTTAATGCAATGTTGTCAATGTTACACTGCTACTATGTTAGTACTGAGTCAGATTATCTCATTAAGATGGTCAGGTCCGTAGTAATCGAGGGTTAACTATTAACAACCAAGTTTAATGAATTCACTCAAAGACGTCAAGTGTCGTCTTCCGTAGATGAGCGCTTAATTAACGATTCCCAGTTTGATAATCATGGTTACAAGATAATTTTCCACTTTCTCCTCCTATACTTTTCTTATAAGGAAATGATGGGAAGGGGAAGCGGATATGGCGGGGGAGGGGACGTATAGGAAGCGGAATTATCCTCTTGCTGTGCGTCTCCTCTTTCGTAGATTAAAGCTAGGTAACGTATCTGCAATTGCATATGTCTCTGGGCAGCGGTAGCTTCGCTATTTCAGCGAATCTGGATGGCCGCTTGCTCGTTTGCCACTTTATAATAAAAAAAATCGCTTATTAGGTATTTTTAAATGAGATCAATGTCCTATGAAATGGATACGAATTACACATGTTTGTTACCTTGATTATTATTAGGATGTACAATTATTACAATGTAACATGCGTTGATAATATGAATATGACAATGTAAGCCACCGGGGACAGTGATGACTCGATGTATTCGAGAAGGTCAATATTTCGAACGGAAGAGGGGCGGACGGCATCTAACACATGACATGAGTCACGATCTGTCATATTTAGGTCGTTGTACTTCTTTTGTTGTTGATTTTATAACATTTAAGGCTGTATAAAAAGATGTTTTGATTTAATAAGTGAATTTGTTTTCAGAGCTATTTAATCTCAGTTAATTTTAGGCTTAAAATTTATAATTACAGTTTCACATATGTTTTCATTTTATCCCTCTTAGCTTAATTTTGTCTTGTAGTTACAACTGTTTGTGATTGTTGCAGAGTTCATCAGACTCTGTGCTAACGTCGGGAGTGGAGGGCGGGGCGCCGCCCCCGCTCGCCTCCACGCTGCACCGCAACAAGAGCTCGCTGCATGCCACCTCACAGGCCTCGCTAGGTGCGTACAATTTGACAAAAGAACATGCGTTTTGTGAGCTCTGTAAAGAGGGTTTAATATGCACTTTCCTTTCCTATCCTTTTCCTATAAGGAAATGATGGGAAGAGGAAGTGCATTTTCCGGGCGAGTGCACGCATAGGAATAGGTATTATCCTCTTGCTGTTCGTCCCCTCCTCCGAAGATTAAGGATAGGCATCGCATCTGTAATTGCAATTGTCTATGGGCAGCGGTCGCTTTTCTATTTCAGCGAGTCCAGGTGGCCGCTTGCTCGTTTGCCACTTTATAATATAAAAAACCATGTTATATGTGGAATCGTTTCGTTTCAGGGGGCAGCATGTCTTCGTTGACGTCAGCGCCGGCGCCGGGCCCGCCGGCCGCGTCTCTGTCCACGTCGGACCTGTCTGAGCGCACGCGCCCGAGCCACGGCAAGCCGCACGTCGCCCCCAAGCCTCCCGCGCCGTCTCCCCCGCCGAAGAAGCTCGTCACCAACGGCAAGCTGGCCACGCGCGCGCAGAGCATGAGGGCGCCCAGGTACGTAGAAAATACACAGATAGGGAAAGAAATAATAGATGATGACAGAAATTTACTTCTGTACTGTTCATTCCTGCTTAACGCGTTCCCTGCTTAGCGATGTTTGTAATGTTGCACTGGACTCGCTATGTGATATAGAACACTGAAAACGTTGCTTAAAACAATGTGTAAAGTAATTAAATATCCCTTAAAAATATCAAAAAAATAACGTAAAATACCTTACGTTTTTATTACACTGAGTTCGCGATAAAACGGAGATTTGGCTTCGGTTTATGTCTCTTTATCGCGAACCCATTCTAATGAAGGTGTAGCGTAATAAACAAAATATAGTACAGAAATACGTCTATATTGAGCCGTGTCGACCCTCGCGTAGTTTGCAGCGTGTGGGATTTAGTTATAGACGGACCATGCGGTGAACGTAATTAGCTTACTACGTAAACAATTTCATTTTGTTTATTGGAACTCTACGGGATATATTTATAAATTGGCCGCGACTTGGGAGGGACTCTAAAAATGGATATAGATATTGACGTAGACTTTGTAAGTATGATGACTTATATGGTATGTAATAAAATAAAATAGGCACATAGTAGATGATTATAGTTTGCATATTCGTCGACCGTCAACTTTGTAGCATCCGTCATTGAAAATAATATTCGGCTATTTATTGATATAATATTCAAATCAATAACTTCCTGGATATGAAGGAAGCTTATGCAAATTATATCATACTATGTTGGGCAAAAGGTCACACGTGAGGATAATTTTATAGTATAGACAACATAGTATTACAGTCGAGCCTGGATAAACGAGTCTAAGGGGTCCCGATATTCTTTACGCTACGGCATTTTGCTTATGAAGCTAGTCCGCCGGGACCAGAGAATGACTCGCGTATAGACATTTCTTGCTTATCGAGTTTTGACTGTATATGATTTTTGTGTTGTGTTCAAATTACTTATAGATCACTTATCTGAATTCGAATTAGCTTGTCTTTGTAATACCTAGAGAAACACAAGGTGATAGAAATATTAACTTATTGATGTGGAATTATTTTATCAATTTTAATGACATATACAAAAAAAAATTACCTGTATACTAACCTTAAGGCTTTATTAGACCGATGTCTCGCAAAAAACGGCCTTATGCCGCAGCAAAATCTCCGTTTTTTTGCGAGTTTTTTGGTCTATTGAAGCTGTAGTGTAATAGTTGCATATGAGACAAACAATATTTTCTCAGGTCTCCGCCGGTGTCGCCGCCGTCGCCGCCCAGCCTGACGCGCCCCCCGCAGCCGCCGCCCGCCCAGCCTCTACACATCGCTACTAAGAACCCCGCCTCGCATTTTGGTGAGTTTACACAGAACCTGCCACATTCTAAGGCGTTAAGGGGTCTGTTATCGTGCAAAAATCACATTAGTAACGACAAGGAGCCTCCAAACATCATCTCTGAATTGTTCAGATCCTGTTCAGCCTACCATAAGTTCCCACCGAGGGCGGTTTGACTTCACACATATCTTTGAATTTCTTTACCGATATGTGTAAGTATCACAATGTTTTCCTTCAGCTTAAAAGCATCGGGAATATCGAAAAACACACTGGTACA
>QDHC01002821.1:90373-170727 GCA_013186455.1 Papilio dardanus tibullus | reverse complement strand
GGACTCGAACTCGAGGGTTCTCAATGTTACAATTCCCAAATGTTTACTTCATCAATGAGAGAGGAATGATAATAAAATTTAACTTTTAATACTCTTGAAACTATTCAATAAAACTAAATATCAATGTAAGAACGAGTGG
This sequence comes from Papilio dardanus tibullus, assembly GCA_013186455.1. Taxonomy (NCBI): domain Eukaryota; kingdom Metazoa; phylum Arthropoda; class Insecta; order Lepidoptera; family Papilionidae; genus Papilio; species Papilio dardanus. Next base: position 170,588 of record QDHC01002821.1, on the reverse strand, counting down.
GCTTTGAAACAGCAGCACAGTGAAACACGGTGAGTGTCGGTCGCAGTACTGACAGTGAGGGTGCGCGGGCGGCGGGCGGCGCTGCGCGGGCGCCGCCCTCGGACACGGTTACGATGAAAGTCACATAAAAAATTCACACTTTGAAAATAGGGAATATGTAAGAGTGGTACATCCGTGGGTCATGCGGCCTCCTCCAGCGCCGACTCCGCGCTCATGCACAGTTGAAAGCGACAAACTACTGGTACGTAAATATGTAATTAGAGTAGTACCCACCCGCAACCGACGAGAACGAGAGACAGTAAAGGTAAGAGCTACTACAGTAAGCGAATCCATTAGGAATGTGAATAATGTTACCGCTGGGAGTCCGCGCGGCGCCGCGGCCGGGGCTAGGCCTCGCTCGCCTCAGCCGTGGAAAATAGAAACTAAACTCGCTCATTATCAGCATTTTATTACATTTTATTATAGAAAACAACATAAAACATTCACATCGATCCGATCCATTTTCCACGCCGCATCTTGACAAATCAACATTGAATACAAAATAAAGAGAAACTCGTGTAAATCTGATCAAAATACATCTAAATTACAAAATCGCCATTACCCAAATACTAACTATGTAATAAAATGAACCACTGCAAGTCAAATGTGTGACAAGTTTAATCGTAACCTCTAAGACTGTCTCCTCACATACTACACTTTCATTTCTGCGAACAGTCGTCGGCTACTAAATTATCCAAAGGACATCATGTCATTAAAAATGGAATAAGGAGAAAATATTTTCATAAAAATAATATAAAAAACCAAATGCAATGTAAAGTGAGTACGTGAATAATCAAACCTTGCGTGCGCGTGCGCGTGCGCGGGCGCGCCGTACGTACGAGGCCGCGCCGCCTCGATGAAAACAGTTTATAAAAATATCAGTAACATGTGGGGAATGCTTCCGCAGCCTTGCTCCGATATTCCTATACTACACAATCTGCCCGCTTCGCGCTTCACAATCATAAACTTAACAATACACAACTTTATATATCCTAGTACATTTGTCATTCTTAATTATAACTGAGACGTTTTATGAATGTATGTTAGACAATGTGATATTTTAGAATACAATCGAGCCTTGATAAGCGAGAATTCAAGGCACCGCGATATTTGTCTCAGGACCAGAGAATGACTCACCGTACGGCTTCATGAGACCGATGTCACGCAAAAAACAAAAAGTCCGTTTTTTTTCCGCGAACTCGGCTTAATGAAGCCCTCGCGATATAGAGGTTTCTCGCTTATCCAGGTTCAACTGTAGATGTTATACAATGTTTTCTTATTCTATGGTCAATGTAACCTGAGTATTTCTATAAAACACATGTACAAAAGAATTGAAATCCTTATTTTTAGGTTCAATGAGTTCATACATCTGTTTGATAGAAACTCATAAAGGTGTATTAGAAACAAGACAAAATGTTATTTGAAAAATATGTATTTTTAATTAAATTCTTGTTTCCACTAAGCTTAATGTATTTACACGGATTTTTATTTCCAAATGATATAAAAAATTTGTACGTAACATTTTGTAACACATGTCATGTATGAATTATGAAATTTTACAGTTTGAAAATTCAATTTAAACCAATCATTTTTAACAATTCCATACAAAATTTACCCAAACTGTAAAAATTAGACACCTTAAATAAATACACGTAGAACCGACGCAGTCACAAAAATATAATAAAAAAAAACTAAAAATTAAAATTAAAATTCACATTAGATTTACAGAAATAACTACATCATTTAATTGTATTATATGTTCCCCAATAATAACCCTAACATAACTTTCACTTCTTACAATCATAAAATATCAGTTTCCTCACTGATTTTAATGGAACACGTCTACAAGCTCGCCGTCCTACATTACAATAACCTAAACCAAACAGATGATACACTTCATAGTACATTACATTATAAACATTACATTGGACATTCAAGTAATATTTCATCTGTTTTGTTTCCTTAAATAAACCTAACAAATTATATCTGTATATAAATGATGTTCTACGTGTATTTATGCTTGTATAGTGGAGAGGGGGGAGAAGGGGAGGGGGCGGTCTACTGGTAGCTATAGTAAGCGTTGTACTGACCGGGCTGGATGGGGCGCATGATGTTGAACTGCGGCATCATGGGCAGCATGACCGGCGGCATGGACACGGGCACGCCCACGCGCGGCAGCTGCTGCAGCTGCTGGAGCTGCAGTTGCTGCGGCAGCTGCTGCAGCTGGGGCAACTGTTGCAGCTGCAGCTGCTGCGGCAGCATGCCCACCACCTGCTGCATGACGGGCCGCCGCAGCGCCGCCTGCTGCCGCGCCGCAGCCACCGCGGCGGACATGTGCGCCGCCACCTGGCACGGCACACTCGCACGTTACACGAGCCACGTGGGGNCCCCGTTCTCCTTGCCCTCCGCGCCCCCCGCACCCCCGGCACCCGCCGCGCACGTCGACGTCGTCGGCGGAGCGCTTATCGTCGCGTTACTGACCGGCACAAATACAAATGTATTTAGAATCGAAAATTTATAATGTTTTCAAATAAAAGAAAGTAGAAATTTAAGAAGAGTAGTTTGTTGTTAATATGACTTTGACGTAATATAGAATGAAAAATGTATATGAATTGTTAGTAAAATTGTTGATTTGTTTATTAAAACAGCGATGAAGCATGACTGATTATGAATTATGAATGACATTTCCTGTTTTAGTGGACATTTGTTTCTAAAATACATAAAATTGATAGAAATTACAACTTCATACCTAAAGGATATCAGAGTGGTATAGCATTGACTCATAAACAAGTTTTTCTTATCATGGCACCATGTGACAATACAATGAGAGTACAATAGCATGTTGCAACTTGCAAAGTAACATGTACACTACTTACATGACGCATCACTAAATATCACTTGTACTGACAATTTCACACAACACTGCCTGTCAACATTCTTCACACTTCATATTAAACATTTTAAATTTTTCCTTATATTAAATGATTTCTAATAATTACTTCACTTTATCAAAAACATAAAAACACAATCACCTAACATAATTATATGAACTGTAATATAAAATTTAAATAGTTTGGAGTTGTTTGAAATAGCAAATATATGAATTTAAATAATGTTACCTGTACGCGGGGAAGGTGGGCTTGCTGGGCGTGGAGGTGGGCACACTGGCCGCAGGGAACAGTGGCCTCATGCCCTGCATCATCATTCTGAAACAAATAATAAATATTAATATAATAATTAAAAAAAAACTAATTATTATAAAACTAGAAAAATGTGTTTTCCTTTTTCTATTCTAATGCCGAGCTTCATTAGAGCAAGCTCGCGATTATAACGGTCTTAAGCCGGAGCGAATTCTCCATTTTTATTGTGAATTCAGTCGAACGAAGTAGGCATAATATTATAAGGAGAAAAGATTTGATTGTATCCATTAAATAGCCTCTAGCCACCAATTTGAAATCCTTAAATAGTATAAAAAAATAACGCTTTTTTATGTTTGTCCATATATATGCTTCATCATCACCAGCTCACTATACGTCCCCACCGAGGGGCACGGAGCCTACCCCCTAAGGGGTGCCTAGGCCATAGTCAACCACGCTGGCCAAGTGCGGGTTGGTCGACTTCACACATATCTTTAAATTTCTTCGCCGATATGTGCAAGTTGCATCACGATGTTTTCCTTCACCGTAAGAGCGTCGGGTAAATATGTACATATGAAATTCGAAAAGCGAAAAACACATTGGTACATGGCGGGATTCGAACTCGGGACCTGCAGTTCACAAGTCACGAGCTAGACCACTGAGATATGCTTGAATCTTTAAAACTACGTAACGGATTTTGATGCGGTTTTTTTAATAGATAGAGAGATTCATAAGGAAGGTTTTCATGTATTATACATAATATAGTAGAGTAACACTGATCATTTAGAGCTTTTTAATATGATGTCGTAAATTAACACATTTTTAGCGCTTACATTGCAAACGCTGCAGTATTTAATATCAGTATTATACCGATTTGCACCCGTGCGAAGCCGGGGCGGGTCGCTAGAATTATATATTTTTTTACTGTTAAAAAGCTTTCCTTGGATGTGCAGTTGTTACCTGGGTTGCATGAAATGAGGCATCATATGGTTCATGGACATGGCATGTCCGGGGTACATGCCCTGCGGCAGCTGTGCCATCGGTGTCGGCAGGATGCCCTGACTCATAGAGGAAGGACCTGCTCCCAGCTACAAATATTTTAGTTACATTTACATTTATTCTTGTCATATACTATCGAACCTCGATAACCGACAGTCCAAGGGACCGTGATATTTGTCTTGCTTATAGATTTATCTCTAATCAGGTTTTTCGCTTATGAAGGTTGTCCGCCGGGACCAGAGAATGATTCTCGCTTATCAAGGTTTGACTAGTGTTATTTGGAATTAGTAAATGAAGAACCTGCCTTAGTTGATTATTTCTTTTATAGAACATTGTTATTTTTATAATAAAGGTAATATTTAGTAAGACTTAAAAAAACTAAACAATAACAAATGACTTACTGAATTATCTTTACTCTGCAACCGAAAGTTGAATTTATTACAAAACATTATGTAAATTTAAATTAGCAGTATTTTGCCTCACTTTAGTATGTAATTTCCTACATCCATATTTCATCCATTTTAATTTTATTTATAAGATTTTTTATTTTATAACCTTGATAATTGAAAACCATAGATTGTGGCTGTATTTATAGTTAAATAAATAATGATAATTACCAAAGCTTGCGTGGGTTTCTTCTTAGCTGCGGGCTCGTCATCATCACTGTCGGACCCTTTGCCTCCACCTACATCATCCACATATTCATACAAATACATACAATTCAAATAAGCACCAGATTCAAGACATACCTTTACCGGAACACTAAATAAAACTAAACACCAATAAACATCTAATGCTACAGTGTCCCAAGCAAAATTTAAAAATAAATATATGTCTTTGTACATACATTAGGATCCGTAACACTGCGCAACGCTAAATAATGTTTTTATACCTGTTTTTTGCTTCTCATGGTCCTTGATATCTTCTGGTGGTATACCTTCCATACCATAAATTTCTATTTCTATATTAGACCTATTTGGTAATGAATTTGGAACTTTGTCTATTGCTTCTTTGTGTACCTGAAATATAAAATATTGGTAAGAAAAACGAAAGAGAATCAACGATTGAATATAAATTTAGAGAAATATTACTTGTTTGGGAGTGATATTTAGCGCGTATAATGTACATGGAGCAAAAATATCTCGACCTATAATCGTGAGAGAAAGAGTGGCACGCAGTGTGACCGTGGGCGGGCGGCGCCCGTGCCAACACAGACAGACGTACCTGCATGCAGTGAATCGACAGTCCGGGGCCCGTGTATAGCTTTTTATGACATATGTGGCATTTAAAATGCTTCGCCTTTTGATGCTGAATCAGAATTTTTTCATCGTCGAACTCCCTATTACAATACCTAATGGATGTGCTAAGGAAATCATTTTAACTAACATCAAAGTATAAAATTAAGAAAAAGACATCATAAATATTGCAAAAATAGGTCAATTAAGATTCGCGAAGGTCACAGACGTTTCGATAAATGTAAAGCTGCATTTTTAAAAGGATACCAGCACCAAGGTTTAGATGCCTTCTTCTTTTTCCTTCCCATGGTTATAACAACACAAACACAATAACAATGAAATAAATAAATAGAATTTTACAATTAAGTTAGATAACTTAACTAAGCTATCACAGATGTTTAAAACTTAAAATTAAAACCACAATGTAACAACGCAAACGATAAACGCAACGCAAAATGGCTGCCGACCATGGCCAACCAACCATAAATAACAGTCTGAGAAAAGAGAAAGTTATCAATCGCTTTTGGGCTGCAATATGAAAACTACCAGGATTTAAAATATTAAAAGAAAATATTTTAAGGAGATATTTTAATACTTCAACAATTCCTTATAAAAGGTATCTATTTACCATTTTAATTAACCACGAAAAACTAAAATCGGAAATGTAATAAAAAAATATAAGGCCACTGTTTCTAAGTTCAAGAACTAGATGTCACTATTAACAAAATTTGACTAGCGATCAACCTACCTATGTATTTTCCAGCAGGGTATGAGCATGCGTGTATTGCAAAGAGCAACACAAAACGGGGTAAAGGCGTAGAAGGAGGAAGGGCAGTTCATGGGTAAAGCGTTTGCCTCGCCCCCGCTTACCGATCCCCCCACTAAATCAACTGAGCCATTTTTAACAATTCTTTCACCGTTTCTCTAGGGCTTCATTAGAACGATGTCACGGAAAAAACGGCCTTACACCTAAGCAAAATCTCCGTTTTTTCCGAGAACTCGGTCTAATAAATCCCTATGCAAAGAGATATTATACATAGAGGTAGCACTCCATACTAATTTGACGTTAAAAAGCGTGCCAAGAAAGAATTTAAAAAAAAAAAAAAACTTGCTAGTATCATGAAAAAAATTTCCAAGTTTGGGAAATTGTGTGATTTTTTTACATTTTTAAAATAAACAGTAGAATAAACTAAAACATTCATTAAAAGGTTAATTATCGTTTTTCATTATTATTATTTTATTTAAAACAATTTAAATCCAAACAATTTTTAACAAAGACCATTTTTGTTTTATGGTTGTTATAAATTTTTAATTAGCGTTTTAAAAATGTTTCTATTAATTATTATATTAAACTTTAGTAAATACTATGAAATACAATTTAAATTTGAGAAAAGAGGTTACACTCGGTCGACTTTTTATGTCGGCAAATGTAATTTAGAGGTTAACACTTAGGGAGATTTCCCTACATTGGACCTCCGGAGGTCAAAGAAAATGCCTCACTTTTAGGTATCGAGTGTTCCATCTACAGTATAATATATCTTTGTCCCTATGATTAGAAAGCTACATTATCCTCGAGTAACATAGGCTACATATGTGAGCAACAGCTGGCAGTAAGATAAAATGACAGGTACAAAAGTGTCGCCTAGTGTAACTGTGTCTTTATTTCATATCGTTAGTGCAGGAGGCACGGCACAAAGCGGGATTAACCGTATTTGTTCAGCGCTCGAGTTAAGATCATTTATCAGCTATATCTAAAGATGCTTGACGGCTCCGTATGAGCCGCTCATGAACCGGAGGCATGACACTCATGAGACGGGGGCGTGCATGTTTCCCGCCCTGTCATTGGCAGTTTGCGCGCGAAAAGACAATAGCGTATGAGTAGAATTAACTTTATCATATTATTCTGAAGTGCGGCTTTAGATTGTCTTACCAATTTTATACTCTGTTTTTGTATTTATTAAATAATGACTGTAAGACTGTAAATTGCAATTTAAAAGTTCTTTTAATAATTATAAACAAAATGTTAATTTGTACATCACCCTTGGATGAGTGTGCAATAAAACATTGAACACGCTTTTCGTTTTTAAAACGCTTAATAAATTGAAAGTTTCCATAGCTTTGATATTTAATAGCTAATTAGCGATATAATTATACTGTGCTTTGGCGGCACTCATTTTCAAATTATTTTTTTACACGCAAACAATCACGCGGGATTTTTATATTGCTGGTCATAATCAAATGTTAATGGACTCATTATATCTTGATTTATATAGCAATAACGATTAATTAATTAAATATATCCTTTTGGAAGACGGTTAAAAATGTAAACTTTTTACACCGCCTCCCAACAGCCAAGAATTTTGCTGCTATTGGCCGCGTTTTAATGTACAATAAAAATACTGCTAAATTACTAAAAGTTTGGTTATCTTAATTTTCAGATTTTATAAATCATGATAAAGATTTTTTTTATATGAGAAGGAGGCAAACGAGCAGCGGATCGCCTAAGTTAGTTGATCCGACGCCCACGGACACCTGCAACGCCAGAGGAACCTCAGATGTGTTGCCGGCCTTTGAGGGAGGAGTATTATATAAGAGCTCGCAATCTTAGTTATATGGATGACTTAGATAATACCTCTGAGGACATCATAGTGATAATATTATTAAACACGACAGAATAAAACAAGTGCAATGTTTCAGTCTAGTATATTGTTAGTATATATTCCAGTTATATTTGTCTGTCTTTATAAATTCGTTGAAGATTAATATCAAATATTTTAATAAAAAAAGCTAAGTTGAAAAACAATAAATCAAGATAATAAAAAAATATCGACTGATTGTTGACAGAATGTGATACGTTTTTTTATTGCAATACAATGCCCAATTTTGATGCGCGGATTTCGATAATAGGCAGTGATGTTGAATCTTGATGTGATTTGAACTTCGATAAAAACAATCTTAATGTATGGGCTTCGTATTCGACAATACTTTGTCAAAGTTTTGGAATCGTCTTTTAACATAATTCAGAATAACAAATTATAGCAAAGTTGAGTAAAACAAAAAAATATTTACATCGTTCAAAAATACCGCAATCATATCTACCACGTGGCTGTTTCGTACATACCTTTGTCATTGTCAACATTAGTTTTGTAAAAAAAAAAAGTTTGCGGTGACACACCACGAGACGAATACGTGAGATGATGAGCAATGTAATCCTAGTTGATTGTTTACAATCGCGTTCAAACAATGCGGCAAAGTAAACGAATTTGCTTTGAGCTCATCAACTAACTAGTTTTCTTGTTTTGCATATATTTTCTTCATTGAATCAAATGAATATTTAAGCTGAGCGCCCATCGCAAAACATTAATGAGCAGGAGATAGTGAGCTGAGCAGCATCAAACGTGCTTGCGACCCCGCCAACAAAGAGCTGAGCTAAGCGAGCCCAACGGCATAACGACATAGCTCGGCTCTCTAGAACATTTTGGCTCTTTAACACATCTCATTTTTCTTTGTTGGTGGGGACACAAGTATGTAGTTTCGTATGAAAGTGGAAAAAGGGGCCATTCAGCTTCTGCTCAGTTCTTTACTCTTTTGCAGTTGGCGCTCACCTTTTTTCGCAGTCTTTAGACGATTGACTGACCATAAGCCTGGCTCTTTTAGCGCATTGCAATATGAAAAAAATAAGTTGCCAAGTCATATTTATAGCTAGACATAAATAAGTACACTGCAGTTTTTTATCATACAACTAAATTGTATGTATAAATACTGGATACAATCAGTATAATGTATGTAAATGTCAGTTCAGTTCAGTTCCCGTAAGTGAACTTTTGAAGCGCTTTGTGCTTAATTTAAACCAGACATGTTGCTAAGTGAGGACATCGCCTCTGTTTCCTACAGACGTAAAGTTACCAAAGGAAAAACAAAACTGTACACTATATGTAAAAATATGCGATTGTCCAATTTATATAACACTAGCTGTTGTTCGCGACCTCGTCCGCGTGGAATTAAAAAATATAGTCTATGTTACTCGGGGATAATGAAGCTTTCTAACGGTGAAAGAATTTTTGAAATCGGTCCACTAGTTTTAGAGTTTTTTCAATACATACAAAAATACAAAGTTTCCCTCTTCTTTACCTGAAAATGTCTTACGGATACATCGGCTTTACAAACTTATCAACAATCAACTTTTCTAATCTTATGTTTAGCAACTTTCAGGATGTTTGTTCGTTTTTATTTAAAGTTGTATTACTTACCTGGTATATTATTTCTGCGCATTAATATAGTTTACAATTCATCATCGAAATGAGTCATTATAAATTAAAAGTAAGTACGCTGCTTTACTGTATTGTATAAATTATAATAAGTAGAAGGTTACTTAAGTAAAGCGTATATTTTTTGAAGCAAAAATTTTCCTACCATCCGTAATTATTCGGAAAGAAGATAAGGAGTTACCAAAGTATTTAGATTGGCGATATCGCTGATGGAATAGACAAAAATGTATGAAACTGACAATGACATTCGATAAGTCATGTGCTTGTCACGTGTTAGATATCGAACGTCATTGTCAGTTCCATACATTTTTGTTGTTCGCTATCGAATCGCCTAGATTCCTTGTTGGAGGCCAACGCCCACTTCGGGTCATCATGTCAACCTAGTTAGTTAGTTCTATCGAATCGCTTTGTAACGCATGCACTTTGGATAACTCCCATGATGTCTCTTCCTTCAAAAGATTTTTCGTCCATCAACCAATATTGGTTATTGGTTTCGTAGTGGTCTATAGTGTTTGTACCTTTAACCACTTCCTACACATTTAACTGTAACACTTTGTACGAGATATCGAAATGGATTTAACAACTTTAATAATTCTAATTGATCTCAGAGTCGTGTGATGATAAAATGAATAAATAAAATGTATATTCAGTGCTAACATATTTGCCAATATTTATTGAGATATATCTTGGATCTGATAGTAATCATGCGACGTGGGAGTGTAAGATCATAATATGAGATTATATGTGACGTGACAAGCAGAAAGCGCTTGTCATCCGAGCTTGTCGATATCACGTGTGACAAAGATCGGAGCTGAGCCGAGTGCGAGTTCAGGTCACCAAATCGATCTTATGAGCCAGTTATGACATAAGACCAGAGGCTCATTCTAAAGTTCTTCACCATGAAATTTTAACATAAAGTTTTCCGCGAAGTTTTAGAAAGCCAAATACATATTCTAATAGAGGATATATGGAAAGGGACTGTAGATCCCACAGGAATGGTGTGGAGTACACTCGTAGGAGAGAGATCCTTTCTCTTTTGTCTGTACTTATAATTAATTGCATATTGCGGATATCTATGGGCATTTACTTATTGATATCCTCAATCCACTTTATTAGTAGAATAGATAAAATTGAGCTTGTTAATCTGCGAATGGATTTTATAATCTGCCGCATAGATCAACGGCAACGCGCGTTAATCTCTTCTCAAACAGTCGTATGATTATTGTTGATATCTTTATTGCGTGTTTGAATCAAAGCCTGGATGATCACTTACCCGAGTTATTTGATGTTTTTGATTTAGTATTACAACAATTTAGATAACATAACAATCTACATAGTGATTACGTCTTCATTAAAAAAATATATATAATTTAAACACCAAAGATCGTCTGAGACTACTTCTGTATTATCCAAGGAAGAATATAATTAACAACACCTCTCAATGTAATGTAATGTAATGTAATGTAGGTCGCCCCAGGACGGGCTCCAAGTTCCTCAACTCCACAACTAGCGCGTATTTTGGACTTCACACATATCTTTGAATCTCTTCGCCGATATGTTCAGACATCACAATGTTTTCCTTCACCTCTCGGTTACAAATACTTAAATTAAAAAAGTAAGTAAATAGAGCCTCTCAACAATTTAATATGTTATGATAAAGTTGACGGAATTAATCTGATCTTGTTTTGCGCATTTTAAGATGACTTAGCACTAAGCTACTTTAAGTTATCTTGAAAATAGATTAGCACATACCTTGTACACCGAAAAAACTTCACAAAAACATAATCATCTCTCTTGTTCTCGTGGAAACAGACAGAGATGACGATATGTTTTTGTATGGATGTTTAAGCAATGAAAACACATTGTAACATGGTAATGCTGCTGCTCACGTCCGCTCAACCGCGCGTATTCCCGCCCCCCATGGTTAGCATGTTGACAATAGTTAAATATGATTTGCATTTTTTTTATTGATAAATATCACGGCTCTAGATAAGACATCGTGTTGGTCCAATTTGTCGATGGTCATCCCTTTATCCATTGTATTTAATAAGAGCCAGCGCAGAATTGTTAACTTTTTGAAAGAGAAAAAGTTGCTCAATGTGCGCACTCCCATACAAGCTCATAGGAAATCAAGCAAGATACAGAAAATTGCTAGTCTGCGGGGGCGCTAAGAAAAAGTCTTTAATTTTATAATTCAGCTGACTACAAGCTACTTTTATCTTAAATCTATACTAGATAGAAACCGACTTGTATGTTGAAAGGAGCAAAGTTTGAAAACCCTTGTAGGCTGCCATTGAAGCAGCTCACCGGCATATTAGCCTTTTTCACGTAATATTAAACATTTTTGAAGCACAAGAATTTGGATTGTTTTGATCCATTGAAGAACTTGAAGTTGGGGTACGCTAAACCCCATTAGATAACTAACTAAATGTAGATACAACTTCTTACGAGCCTTTAACAGTCACTGTTCGCAACAGATAACTTTCTATACAAACTTGAGATGGATTTTTGTAGTAAAGTGTTATTGATAAGATATATTGAAATGTACTGATCACGTCCGGCGCACGCGCACGCGGCCGCTCGGGATGTTGCCATATCGAAGATATGTCAGATTCATCAAACATATTGACGACATTCTATTCATCGGACTTTCGGACAATTATTTTTAACGATAGTAGATCATTATTATTGAAATATACCAATATTTGATGCTATTTTGTTTATATTTGATATATTGAATAAATATGTTTAATAACTGGGTTTTGCAACCGATTATCAAAGCATATATTTCTAATGAGTTTTTAATTAATTTTCATTTTAATGATCAATATAAAAACTGTGTTCCTTGATAGCTTAACTTTCTATGTAACATTATATAAAAATGGTAATAAAACTCGTAAATAAATCGGTAGCTTCAATTTTATAAATTCATCAATTTCAATATTTGCATTATTCTGTGTATTCCAATATAAAAGCTTAAAACCACAATAATTTCGTCGTATTTTTTGTGCAATGTCACAATTTCGCGGAGGACCCCAATAAGAACTTGGTTCAACTTGAAACCGGTTCGTTTGCGGTTTGTCCCGAATTTGTCGGCTCGAAATCCGTTTCTTCACCTTTGAGACATCGACAACTTTTGAATACTTAATGACTACTTACTTGCTTTGAATCGTTCGTAGGAATACACTGCGGAATATTGGTAGCAAACTGTAATATTTATATCCCATTTCTTTAAAATACAGATATTATTATATATCTATACTAATATTATAAAGAGAGAACTTTGTATTTATGTATGTATTGAAATAACTCGAGAACTACTAGGCCGATTTCAAAAATTCTTTCACCATTAGAAAGCTACATTATTCGCAAGTAACATAGGCTATATTTTTTCAATTCCACGGGGACGAAGTCGCGAACAACAGCTAATTGTAAACATATAGTAATTTATTTCATTAATATTTAGAACAATCAGTCTGTGGTCTCCCCTTGTATGTAATTCTCTCACATTCCGTATAATAGTTTTCAACATTGGATAATAAAAATGTTCAATTTAACTATAAGTTAAAACTATTATAAAAGAAACTCGATTACCGTTTAATCGTCGACAGGTAAGAATTGTTAGCAATTAAATGTAACTAGTTATTAATTAATTCCTAGTTTTTCTGATACATTAGGCGAGTATTATCATAATAAAATGTCCTATGTTTGATATACTTTTTTTTTACTTGCATTACCCGGCTAGCCTTTATGCCAAAGTTTGATATTTTCGAGAAAGGTTATCAAAATGTTTTTAAATTACTGTACCGTACTTCTTTGTTTAAAAACCTTACGTCACATTATGGCGGGCGTTTATGCACTTTGGTATTTTGGAACATACAGATTTCTGCAGAATTAAATGATTTTTATTACTTCGCAATTCCGATGTATTTTATTATAATAATTTATATTTGTATTACACCTGTGATACTCGTGCGGTGCGCCGGCAGTCGCGTGCCTTAAAAACAAGACTAGAGCATTGCGGGGCGACAGTCAAGCTCGAATGCAGCCAGCGACCGCCACCGTCTCGCCGGCCAGTATGTCGCACTGACGCGCCAATCGTTGCCGATTTTAAAAAAATAAATGTCAAATACACCAATAAAAAATATAGGCCAAAAATAATATCCATCCAGTGACTAGTGACATTTTTTTATTTTTATTTCGCGCGCGCGTTTAATTTTTCTTTTATTAAAAGGGACTGTTGCAGTGAAAATGGGTTTGAAATCTGAAGATGATAAACGGCCGAGCAAATTGGCGATTATGGATGACATTTCGGATACCCCAAGTAAGTTTTTATAATTCTTTGTTTTATCGTGAACGTCCATGATTCATAAACAGATTAAAAAGGGTGCCGTAATTTCTTAAAGTGTTTTACGACTGTGAACATAATAATCGCATTACCAGAAGTTTAAAAGGTTTTATTTTTTTAATGCGGGTGGTCAAAAATATTAAAAAAATTACAATATACCCAAAAATAAAAATAATAGACATAAAAATTATAATAATATTCGAAGGCTATTTAAAATGTAATCGAGTTAAACAATTTTAGTAAACAATATTATATTTTTAATTTAAAAGATTTGACACAGAATCTAGATAAGCAAACTTGAAAAACTTATAAATAACTCTTAAAAGAAACCATTAATAATATTAAAAAAAAAACTTTTTTACATCCTATATCACAATAAGTAGGTAACATAGTTATTTAAATACTTGATTCCTTCATCTCAAGCTTGTTAAGAATTTATTTTTAAATAATTGCAGACTTGTATATGTCCTGTAAATGCGTTTTATTATTATAGTTGTATGTTAAAGTAAAAAAAAAGTTCTTCGCTATTCGATTTAGTAAGCAAGACCATAACTTTTAATCTGGAAAGAAAAGTTAGCATATTTCTTTTTACTTAAATATAACTGCTTATGTTTTCAATAAATACGTGCGGTTACAAATTTTTAACCGACTTCCAACAGAAGGAGGTTATCAAGTCAATGAGTTTTTTTTTTTTTTTATGTATGTTCGGACGTCGAGCAGCGAGTTCTGAACCGATTTACGTGATTCTTTTTTTGCTCGATGCAAAATAGCTGCCATTTGGTCCCATATTTACGTTTTAAAAAAACTATTTAGTAGTTTTTGAGTTATTTTTAATAAACATGAAAAAAAAATGGGACTTTTTTGCTTTCTCGGCTTACGTAGCCTAAACTATAGGCCCCATGAAAATTTGGGTTTTACCAGATCGTAGCTCTTTAAATGTGCTAATTTAAAGTCCGCGATAGCATATATCTATCTTCTATGGTTTTCTCATAAAAAACATTTTTTCATAAGAAAATTTTACTCGACTTTCGACGCTATTCTTAGAATTACCTATGAATCCTTATCCAAATAAATATGTTCAACATCAAGAGAATTTAATGCAGATTATAGTTGACCTTTGAAGGTAATCTTTTTGACCAATACTTTAGAAGATATGAAGGTTTTAAACCACGCGGAACGTGAAAAATTACAAAAACGTTCCAAATTGAGCGAGACAAGTGTTTTCTTGCCATATACAGCCTAAACTATAAAACCTACATAAAAACTATAATGTGCAATCAATACATAGTGAAATTAGCTACATAATTGTCTTTGGTGGCATTTATCTATATTCTATGATTGTATCACAATAATATTTTTTTTATCAAAAAAATTTCAATTAAAATGCATTTTGCAAGTTACGACGGTATTATTTCGTATTCGGTATGAATCCTTATCCAAATAAATATAATTTTGCGTTAGAGTATTAAACGTAGATTATAATTGCCCTTTACAGTATAAGATTCTGACCAATTGTTTAGAAGATATTACAAAATTAAAACAAACTAAGCGCGTTCGAAAATGCAACAGAAGCGCGCGGGCGCATAGAAATACTTATATGCTCGCGGCGATGTAATATGTTTGTTATAATAGTATTTACACGACATATCTTTCTTGACTATTGTATATAATTAAATTAAGATATAATAATTGTTGTCTTGTAGGCCAATCAGATAAGGATGGCCGCAATATGAGTACATATTAAGTATTTTGTTATAAATAACTGCGCTGACGAAGTCTCCCGTAACAACTAGTACTCGTATTAAATAGCTTTAATTTGTTTGTTTCACATTTCGTAGTTATAATTTTTAAAATAAACTATTTATTTCATATATTAAGATAATAAAACACAACGGAATGTTATAATGTATATGGTGTGATAGAAAAATTCTACTGTAGTTTACAGAACAGCCTATTTAAGACACTAAAAAGCTTAAAATAAAATAAAAAAAACTGCGTTTAAAAAAACCGCCTTCCAAAACCAAAAAAATACATATTTAAATAAAAAAATAAAAAAACTAAAAAGTACAAAATAACGTAGTATAGAATAAATTAATTTTATACACCTCTTATGCAAACCATTCAGACCTTTAATATTAATAAAATACTATTATTTGTGAGCCATATATCTATTTATTGAAAGGTTTGAAGGCGGAGCCAAGCCCTAAACAAACAAAACGTAATATTATATACAGCTTACTTACTGTAATACAATTTGTATACTAGAGATTAGCCAACGTAAACAAACCTAACTCACAGCGCATGTAGGTGTTATGTATCCCTATTATATTTTGCTTGGCTCCGACCTCAAACCTATCAATAAATAGATATAGCTCACAAATAATAGTATTTTATTAATATTAAAGGTCTGAATGGTTTGCATAAGAGGTGTATAAAATTAATTTATTCTATACTACGTTATTTTGTACTTTTTAGTTTTTTTATTTTTTTATTTAAATATGTATTTTTTTGGTTTTGGAAGGCGGTTTTTTTAAACGCAGTTTTTTTTATTATAACATGAAATCTAATACGTTTACATAAGTTTAGTGCGCGTATTATTTTAATGGAATGTTGAGAAATAAAACACGTCGTGATTTCGTAAACATGGTTTTAAATTGCATCAATTGTTGATAAAAAAAACATTATAAAGCCAGTTACTAGCGTTCAGTTTTAACTGCGCAGTTTTAACTGTACTGTACAGTTCAAAGTCAGTTTTAAGTTGGTTAAAGTTGTGCAGTTAAAACTGAGCGTCTATAGCCGGCTTAAACGTAATATTGAGCATTATTAAAAAAAAAAGTTAGGATTGATTTTCATTTACATTTTTGCATAATTATTTACAATATTTATAATGTTCTAATTTTCTTGAATGTCATGAAGTTTTCCTTGTTTATTGATGCAAGATGGGTGAAGATTATAAAGTTGTATATTATTCGAGTCCATCTCGTTTCTTTTAAATATCTCACTGAATTCATTATTAACAAGCATAAAATAATATTATTCAACAAAAATAGTACACTTGTTAAAATAAACTTGGGCAATAACAGTTTTATTAACAAAAGTTCACGAATATAACTCAACCAAATAATATGCAAAAAATAACATCTTTGTTTGCATTTTTGTGTTTCGACTTAACCTTCATTTTTTATTTAATTATTATTAAATATTATCCGACAATTTGCTTGAGTTCGTATCTTTCTTTACAGTCAGTTTCCATTGATTAAATATGATACAAAAACTTTATTATTTAACTTTTTTCATAGAGAATAAGAGAGACGATAATTATTTGATGAATCTTGTGCTTCTCCAGTGTAATTCACGCTTATAAAAATCGAGGTTATTTTTCTGTAACAATATATACGACCTAACAATTTTATTATGTCGATTCTAAAAGGTATCTATTAATTGCATTAATTAAGAATGTAGTCAAATTAGAAAATTACGGGTTAATTATTGCTATTAAATTCTAATTAATAGAATGAGACAACTGTCTTCGGAAATTGTTGCATTTCTTATAAAATGTACCCTTTGTAACTATGTCACGACTAAAATTAAAAAAAAAACCAGTGGCGTCACGAAAAAGAAAAAAACAACGCAAGATTTATTAAAAAATGTTCACGTTCAGATATTACCTACATTTTATTGGTGTTTAAATGTAAATGAAATTATTTTTAAATAATTAACAACACAGATTAACGGAACACCGTATGTGGCATAGTTTTGTTATCAATATGCTTGTTTTCCATTATCAGGATCTGAATTAAACAAATTCGGTTTTTTATCTATCTTACACACAAATAAAAAAGATACTTTTACGTTCCATGTGCTCACCTAAAAGGTATAAGCTTATAACAAATTGTCCTATACTATATTTATTTAAAACGGCAAAAAATTCACGTGTAGTTTTCAGTGACGGTACCGATTAGTTTCGGGCTTTACGGACTCTTCGGGACTCTTCGGGAGTCCGAAACTAGTCGGTACTGTCACCTAATATTACACGTGAGTTTTTAGCAGTTTTAAATAAATAAAGTATAATAATGTCTCACGAAAGTTTCAACAATTTAAATTGTCCTATATGTTGTTATAGAATATGTATTTGAACAGCTGCATCAAGCTGTTGGCATACCCTTATGCACACTTGCCTACACCCAACCATATAAGCAGTCATGGGCTTCATAGCTTGTCAATATCACTACAGAAGGACCTTTTTTGCTTTTTTTTTAAACGTCAGGAAATGCATTTATGCACCCCTACGCCGGGCGTGCAATGGCGTAGGGAGTGTGGGACTCGCCGGCCACAGAAGCCGCGGGGTCGCGGGCACTATTTAACGTCCGCGACAAGCTACAGAAGGACCTCAGTCAACCACACTGCCTAATGCATATTGTCTTCACACATATCTTTGAATTTCCTCTCTCATATGTGCAGATATCACGCTATTTTCCTTTCGTACGAACGTCGGTTAAATGGACATATGGAGTTCAAATGGGGATCGAACTTGAAGTAACCACAGCGCCACCTGGGTCTATAATAATCTTGTAGTGCTGACTTACTTGAAATGTCAGAACTTGATAAAGTCGGTCTCAATACACTGAATCGAATTGATTTGTACGCGTTTAGTGCCGCTCTGACCGCCGGTGGTGACTTACTCAGCCAATTAGTACTTACAAGCATTTTCTTTGTTTTACATAACTTTAGTTTCGTATTACTTCACTTCATGTTAAATTTCTTTTCCTGCGTTTACAGATTATTGGTTAATATGTAGGACTTAACTTTTATTTTGGTAACTTTTAAAGTTTTTTAATTATCTGGTCGAACAAAGTGGCCAGAATCTTTCTTAATTGCACAATAACGTGACTGCGTTTACAGAGCAGTTCCTGTTATCATTATTACTTAGTACTTAGTTTAATTAAATTACAATTAAGTACAGTTTACGACAGTGAAGATCGACCTTAACACAATGAGTATAAACTAATTAACTACCGCCTAGTGGAGAGTTTCTAAAAAGCAATTTTGTAACAATTCCTTATCAGGTTTCAGTCAAGGCGAAATGATTTGATATGTTCAAGATAAACCAAAGATTTCTTCACAACTTTAGTGACAGGTTTGTGATTGTAACAGATAAAAAAAATCGCTTAACTAAGTTAAGATTAAAAAATTAAACACGAATTTGAATCTGTTTTGAAGACACTACGATTTTTTATGTTGTTTTCGTTTTTTTAATAGTTACATCAATTTTCTAACAATAATCAATTATAGTAAGAAATCGTTAATCAAATATTCAATACACCGTTTATTGTATTATTTTATTGATCATTGTGAACAATGATTGAATACTTACTCAAATATAGTGACGCAAATTAACATGAATCTATGTTACCGGCAAATCGTGAACTTGGCCTGTTTGTAATCTGTCTACACAAATTCTATATACCAGGGCAATTAAATATGGACATATACACATCTTAGACAAAAACATGTGTTGTCTATACTAAAGAGGAAAACTTTGTATTTTTGTATGTATTGAAATAACTCAAGAACTAGTTAGCCGATATCAAAAATTCTTTCACATTTAGAAAGCTACATTATCCCCGAGTAACATAGGCTATATGTCTTAATTCAACGTTGACGAAGTCGCGAACAGCTAGTATGAGATAAATATACAAATTTTCCTATGCAAATTACGAACAAGCAGACTAATTATATATAAATATATTATCTTATTTAGTTTATTGCGCATTGTTTTAAATTTTAATACGGTTAACCTTTATATTAACATAATTTAACATAATTAGTATTTCTCTAACGTTACGTATGTAATTGATACTGACATTGTGATCAAATTAGCAGGCGGTGTTTATTAAAACATATTGACATTTCTTTAATAAACTTTAGTAACAAACTTATATAAATATCATAATATTGTAATAAGTGAAACATAATATTTTTTCTCAGACGCAGACAGAATTGAATAACATTACATTATTTAGTTCCAGTATATATGTGGAATTGTTTGTCGTTAAGTGTTAGAATGATGCATGGTAACAATTCATACTTGTAAATGGTTATTTTTATTACTCACTCAAGACATAAATGCTCTAACATATATAAAATATGTTTTCTAGAGTCTGAAGTATTTACTGACAGTAATAATATCGATGCAGCGTAGGTAGGCCTCCTATATGATGGACCGATGACCTGGTCAAATTTGCGGGAGTGCACTGGATGCGGGCGGCACAGCACCGGGCATTGTGGCAATCGATAGGGGAGGCCTACGTTCAGCAGTGGACGACAATAGGCTGATATGTTGTGATAATTAATATTTTTATTATTTCACGAAAAATGGTTTTTTTGTTGAATAATTCTGATAGTGAGCATTACATATTCATTGACAAATTAAGCCGACCACTCGTACAAAAGTTCTTTAACCGTACATTTCTGAGTTTTGCCTAAACATGTCAGTTTTAACTGCTCAATCGAACTGTACAGTTAAAACTGGGCGTCTGTAGTCGGCTTTAAAATACAGTCCAACGTGGATAAGCAAGAAATGGATTAGTGAGAAACCTGTTTAAGCGAGAGCTACTGTATGGTCCCGAGGGACGATGTCCATTAGCGAGCCACCTCTATAAGCGAGACAAATATTGCTTATTATACAGATTCGACTGTACTAACCTAAATATGATGATAATCATCAAAATTATGCCATGTAGAATTTATTTACCTGTCTCTTTCTTTGTCGCGGAAGTGATAAAAATCTGTCTCTTCTAATCTTGACAACACATTTTTAGATTTGTGTCAGGAATGTGACAAGGTTTGTGCAAGTCTTAAAAAGATAAATATGTAACTTCGATTTAATTTTATGAATTTTATGAAAATGATTTAACTGTAGAGATGTTTTTTTTTATTTTGATACGTGTTTAATTCATTCATCGTACAAGATAATTATTACCGTAGTTATTTTTTTTTTTGTAAAATCAGTTCCAAGGCTCCCGTAAGGGCTACTGTGTGTGCAAAAAGGATTTTGGCTGATTTTATGGTAGGTAGGTACTTGAAATATAGCACTGAGAACTGAACTTTTATTTTCATTTTTTGTATTTTTTTTTTTCGGTCCTTGTCTTTGGCGCCACATAAGGGGGCCATGTCCGTACTCCGTGCCAATATCTATTTGCTAACATATTCCGTTGTTTACTCTGTAATGTATTTGACGTAGCCCAATGAATCTATAAAATATTTTTTTCACGTTACAAAATATAACAGCTTGTCGTACAGCCACGTACGTTACGAAATGTAATTACTCGATTTTATCACATTATCGATACACAAACGATTACGCCATCTTGCGACACTATTTGAAAACTTGTAATATTATTTTCAATATGAAAAATTCATGTCAAGGATCGTTATTGTAAATATGAAACGTTTTTCAATTGCTTTTGCTTGTAAATAAACATTACAATACGCGACGTGTTCTATTGTCTATAATTTATTACCTAACTCCTAGGTCTTGAATGGGAACTGACCTTGGCTTGTTGTAGGAGGGAGGTATTAGGGTCTAGAATCTAGATTATCCTCCGCTATCAAGAATTGTGATGAGGTGACTCATTTACAACTGTCTTTGTAATCATTATGCTGCCCTTGTTCCTATGGAGGGTCGACACAGTATGTGCTACTCCTCCATACTTCCCTATATGTATTTATTCTACACCATCAAACTGAATATAAGATGCTCCAATACGAAGAATTATCTTGCCGAGAAATTTTCGGATACAACACTGACTTGCGACTTCGTCCGCATGAAAAATATAGCCTTTACTCGGGGATAATATAGCTTTCTAATGGTGAAAGATTTTTTGAAATCGGCCATGTGGTTCTTGAGTTATTTCAATACATACAAAAATATAAAAATACAAAGTTTTCCTCTTTATAATATTAGTATAGATAAACTCCAAATATTTTTTTTTTTACTTTTTTATTTCCTCAAACCTAAAGGCCTTGGGAAATACATCCAGGAACTTGGTAGAAAGAAATGTTGTATTTGAAGCTAAGAACGAAGTTTCGGCGACTCAGCGCAATGCGTTCACGTAATGACTAACATTAAACAACAGGTGTGAATGCTTATCTAAAACGTATTTAAAAATTGACTCACAATGCATTAAAAATTGTTATGTTATCGATTGTTTCTGAGAATCGTTGCTCAAGACTTTACGCCCATTTATTTTCTTGCAATCTTCGATTTTGCACTCATTATAACGTTTATACTAATTTGTAGAAATATGTTTTGTCTCGTGTTATTTGAATCTGCATGTTTTAGTCATTTATGTCTTCCTAATTTAGTTATTTCCTAGTTTAGAAATAAATAGCCAGGTAAATTAGTGTGTAACCTAATCTTTTTTCACTTCACTTTACTGATTTTAAAAAGATGCGACTGTTATGATATAATTATGAGCGTAATATGCGTTAAGTTCGTAATATTTTATCACCTTCTCCCCATTTTTGTTTCTTTCTTTCTTCACTGCTAATAAAAATGGTCTTCAAGTATATTAAAGATCAACTAATTTTATTATTATTGACGTCACAGAATACAGTCAGCAGTTTAGCAAATCGTGACCGATGTATTTATCTTACATTTTAGTTAACTGATAAAAAGTATATTAAATTAATAGTATCATCACAATATAAACGCCGAGCCCTACTTATATCCTCGTGACTTCTCGATTTCACCAAAATAAACTAAACTAAACTCGATAATCGTCTTGTATAAATATTTGTGTATAACTTTAGTCGGTTTGCACAAATCGAAGATTATAATAAATTTATTTTTGTCATATATTAACATATAGTTCGATATCATCTCCGGACTTTGGATAGGTTATCGAAGTAGCAATGTCACAACGACCACGTAGAAGATACACGTAGAAAAAGAGTCTCCGTAGGTAAAAGGTCTGGATGATGATTGGAAAGGGACGTGGATTTGACGAGGGAGAGGTCAGACAACTGACACTACACATTTTTTACTACGCTTTATTCCCTCACCAGGCTAAGCTAAGACAAAGCTTACCTGGAAGAGTCAAAGTGGTTAAATCTTATGAATCAACGTGACCCGTATGACTTCATCTGTTCAACACTGGCAGGAAGACGTCCATTCACGTAATTGTACAATTCTTATCACTATGAGAACTGTGTCGCGTATGTCAGAACATTTTTAATTGTTTTTTTAATTATTATATTTGGCCTATGATCGGCCACTGAAAGTAGGCCTACCCCATTACCATGATGCCTGGTCTTGCTCCGCTTGTATGTAACGTAGCGGTACTACCTTGACAGTTGTCTTTGCTTTCATACCAGCAAAGTACTTAACAAATATTGCCGATATTAAATGCTTGCATAACCACTATTAAATAACAACAATTAAAAAGTAATTTTCTATTTGTATTACCTCACACATAACTGCTAATACAATTGATAAGAAAATTATTTATTACATTTAGAAATTACGTATAAAAATTGTTAAGGCATTCCAAATAAAAATAAAATTAAGTGTAAAGTAGTGTGTGTATAGTGTTGTATGTAGTTCGACCCAATATTGGCTCCATTTTCCGCTACTAAGTAGCGCGTATTTTGCGAAACTTCACACTTTTTGAATTTCTTCGTCGAAAGCGATGAAAATAAAGTATACTGCTAAACTATATTTTCATATTCACGGAGAGATTCCATACCGATATAAAGTATTATGTATATGAGCATTTCCAAGAAGTTCAGCTTGCAGAGATATACGGAAACGCAGCCTAATCCTGTCTCTTCGTATTATCGTTGCTCGAGTGACATCAACCTCAGAGTGTAGCCTTCATCCGCGCGGTCAAGTGCGATCGCTACAATTTATAAACATCGTCATGGAAATCTATCTGTTTTTGTTACAACCACGCTGCAAATTAAAGAAAAAATATAACATCTGTTAGCTAATTGATAACACTGTTTTTTTTTAATAAATGCCACTGATTTTAGTCCCATAACTTATTTACAAATCGTATGACACCTAAATAATCAAAATCCGTACATAAGTTTACGTTAGAAGGGATCACAATGGGACTTTCAGCGTACAAACTTATAAATAAAACAATAGTTACCCTTTTAAGTCAGTAGTCAAGTATTCCAGAGTGAACTGGATCAATTATTGACTTCGTATAACTAAATAAATACTCGTAAAATAGTTATTTCTATGACAAGGCAACCCTGCGTACAAGGTCGCTGCACATCCGCTGACGACACTTTTACTGCCGTAACTTGAATGCAACTAGGTCTAGGTGAATATTAACACCTATATTACGACAAACATACGTAACTTACATAGCCGTATGTATAAAGTGACCATATTTTTGCTTACTCAAAACGGGACAACTTTAATTTTCAGCCCCCGATCTAGGAAGGGGGCAAATCGGCTCAACTATCCAAATTTTCGCGCGGTTTCTGCAAAACGAGACAATTTCGCGTTCCCGAAACTCTTTTGAGGACACCGAAAACGCGCTAGTCGTGGTGTTGCGGATAATGGAGCCGATCATGGGTCGCACCTTACCCTTTCGGGAGCACCGGGTCTCATGACTATAATACGGGACATTCCCGTTCAAAACGGGACGTCTGGTCACGTTAGGCATGCACCACGTGTTACATTCTTCAACCATATACAATGCTTTCTTTGATTTGAAAATAGTCGTGCTTTAACAACAAAAGCAGTAATGGAAATAGATGCTTTGGTTGCGTTATTTTCCTTCTATATTCCCACACGTGTAACATGGTTAATATGATCATTTGAGATTGTTTAAATTTTAACTAAAAACTACTTTAATCTACTTATAATGAATCCAATAATGATTAAATTTTAGTAATTCATTTATTTTATAGGTTTTTTTTTGTCTTGGGCCGTAACTTGACCATATCGACCCTTGAAGCGACCTAACGAAGGTAAAGGCTTATTCACACTATCGTTATATGAATACGTAATAATCTTGACGGATGTTCCGTGTACAATATAACCAAGGATGTATGACCAACACCTACCTCTTCTTTCTTTTGTTTCCGTGTGTCTTTTGTTATGTGTGATAATATATGGCTAATTTACTTGTTGATGAAGATCGTGTAGGTATAAATGTAAAATAAAGTGATGAGGCAAGATCACGCTAAATGCAAATGTGTAGAATTTGGGATAAATGAAATAAATAATTAAATTGTGATTTAATTATGTTTACTATTTTAACGATTGATGGAAAAATATATTAAATATTTGATGCTTTAAAATAGTCGTTATTCTACGATGATTACTTTTTTCCTGCAATTTTTAAAGTTTCACCTCTTCCAAAATCCGGTTCGTGAATGCACACATCGTCTGTGATAATGGTTTCGAAAGTTGTTTATGCGAGAAGAAAGATTATTTTTTGCGTTGCAAAACTTCGTTTCGTCGCACGTCTTTCGTAACTTCGAATATGGAACGAGTTTTATTTACGAATATGGTTTTTGTATTTTATAACCGAAATCCATTGTTTGATACGGAAAAATAAATAACTTTTGACCGTCTAGACGCCGTTCACCAATGCATGTTTAGCTTGGTAGGAATTGGTAAATGTGTGTTGGAATTATTGTCCTTGGATATATTATATTTTATTGTTCTTGTAAACAAAACTTGAACTTTAATTTATTATTAATTTATAATCCATTCTAATACGATTATTAATTTCTGAAATTATTATTCTTAAACAAAAGGAGGGAACTTTTAACAATGGTAGAGTCCGCTTTAACATCTTCGCAGGAATAGACCGTCTCGAACGGTGTTACACCACAACCACACAGAAGAAAGGCGTCAAATGGAAGCTATTCCGTGTTTCGTATGTTGAGTGTGGTGCCAAAGGCCTAATTTTAATCCACTTTCTCTTCCTATCATTTCCTTATAAGGAGGGAGGGGGCTCATTGGAAAAGTTATTATCCTCTTGCTGTGCGTGTCCTCCATCGTAGATTAAGGGTAGGCAACGCATCTGCAATTGCAGATGTCTATAGACAGGAGTCGCTTCCGATTTATCAGGAAGTCCTGGTGGTCACTTGCTCGTTTGCTACTTTGTATTATAAAAAAAGAACTAAAGTTTTAAAAAGTAAAGCGTTAACTTTTGTCAACATACGATTGTTTATTTTATCCGCATATTTCTGCTTATGTTTGTAGTTTGCGTCGTGTTTTCACGTCTGTGTTTGTTGTTGACATACAGCTGGGGTAAATTTTCTCTTGTTACGACGCGACTGTTTAAACACTTTCCCCGGTCATATGTTTACTAAATATCTGAACAATACCAAAGTCTATATATGCAAATTCTACTATCTTTTTCATAAATACTCCGTTCTATAAAGTTATGCATCAAAGGTCCTTCCTTACCCTACAGGTTCATTAGACCGATGCAAAAAACGACCTTACGCCGCAGCAAAAACTTTGTTTATCGCGTACTCGATCTAATGAAGACATAGATTACGGTCCTACCTAAAATTGTGTTCCACTTGTGCGCAGCGTCTCGTTGGAAATTGCAAGCGACCAGAAAGTTTGGATAGCACTATACCTCTTGTGATAGTTGCTGACATTATTAGGTAGACATAATTACGCGGTCTCTTGCTTCTTTGTCTGACGACCGAACAAATTAATCATTATACCACTAAGTTCCATCCACACCACCTTGATGGTTGGAGTTCCTCAACAGTGCGTTTCTCGAGGAATTTCCTGCCACGCACAGCCGCGCTGTGGAATGGTCTGTCCTCGGCGGTATTTCCGAACCAATACGACTTAAGGTCCTTCAGGAAACGAGTCTACCTCTTTTTAAAAGGCCGGCAACGCATTTGCAGTTCCTCTGGTGTTGCAAATGTCCATGGGCGTCGGTGACCACCTCGGTGTTAACGCCGCTCGTTTGCCCCCTCTCTTATAAAAAAAAAATCATTATTTAATTATAGTGATAGATTGTTCTAAAATTATCTCGTCTTGCAGTTTACTTCATCCTACGCTTCCTGAATACTCACCTCTATTGGATTGAAGGTCGAATTACTTTGAACATTGCGCTCATCATATTTTCCTTAATCGACTTTATCCTGTTTTATTATTTTTCCTTCGATCTTGATATCATTAAGAGTACCTATTTGGTACCTAGTACCTACTATGGTTCATTAAAATCATAAATTTATACACTACTAACTTTTAGTTACTAGGATATCAGAAGAAGAAAGGAGTTTGTTAGTTACCCTACGGCATTACACCGATGTCAATTGAAAAACGGCGTTACGCCGAAGTAAAATCTCTGTGTTGCGAAGTCGGTCTAATAAAGCCATTAAGATATAGAACACTTCTACGGGTTCCAAAATGGAGAGATGGAAATCAGTTACTAGCAATATTGTTCACATAATAACTAACCATGATAGGGGTTTAGCTCTTGACTTGTAAACTGCAGGTCCCGAGTTCGAATCCCGCCATGTGTTTTTCATATGTACATATTTACCCGACTCTCTTACGGTGAAGAAAACACCTTGTTCGTGATGGAACCTGCACATATCGGCGAAGAAATTTAAAGATATTTGTGAAGTCACGCAAAATACACGCTAGTCGTGGAGTTGGAAAATGGAGCCCATCATGGGTTCGAATTAACCATGAGTTTCCATAGCCGAAATAAACATACTAAAATATTCTTAAATACCAGTTTTGAAAAAAAATAATGGGACAATCCTTTCTTATAAGAATGTTTGGTCAGGGGAAACCCGCAGTGATATTTGTTTACAATTGCCAAACCTGCCTTTTACTCGGTCATTCAACCGTTAACCTCCACGATCAAATGTAACCTTTATAAAAATAACATTTTATTTTTTT
The DNA here is from genome assembly GCA_013186455.1 of Papilio dardanus tibullus. Taxonomy (NCBI): domain Eukaryota; kingdom Metazoa; phylum Arthropoda; class Insecta; order Lepidoptera; family Papilionidae; genus Papilio; species Papilio dardanus. The sequence goes on along the minus strand of QDHC01002821.1, from coordinate 142,653 downwards.
GGCGTTTAAACATTTTTTTTCAGCCAAGCTATAGACAAATCCAATATCGATCTAAGCAGAAGAATTTTAATTAAATATTCTAAAAGCGATCTTTTACGTAAGTCATTAAGTATTATTTAATTAAAATAACGGTTACTTATTACCTTAAAAAGACATTTGTGGTTCCCAATCATATCCACCTGTTTCTTATTTATAAAAGTTTCCGATAAATAAATCATATAAATAAAATCTTGCTAAACAAGATTCATATCGCGTCGGAGAACTTTGATTCCAATAAAAAAAATTAACATAAATACTTTAATTAATAGATACAATAAAGATATTTTCTTGATCACGTTTTTATATGATGGTCAGTACGAATTAGTAGCTCGCATTCAGACGAGCGCTTTTTTAAAAGCTTTTCAGCGATTTCTTTTCAGAGCTTAAAATTCAAAATCGCCTGAAAGCGTCCCGTTTTAAATCCGCTGCAGTATGATCAAATAAATGAAAATGCAGTTCTGTTTCAACGATATATTTTACGCGCGTTATAAAATCGCCTGTGAGAATGCGGGCCTAGTCTTATCAAATATGTTAAACGATTTGGATAAAAAAGTGATTTACGAAATTTATAAACAGGAACGACTCTATTAAATATTTATAAAAAAACATAATGTTGTTGTGATTTAAAGTATTAAAAGATTCAAACTTTATGATGGCTCGAAGCTAGCTGCCATCGCAATGTCTGACCCACAGCGGATGGAGGCGTGCAGGGTGCCATTGTCTGAAATTGCTTTGTGCGCAGCGTATCGTATGAAATTGCGAGCGAAGATAAGGTTTTGATAGCACTATATTTAAGAAAGATCTACCAATCTACTCTACTAAAATACTATCCCGGAGCGTACAAGCCTTTACCCTATTGGGGCTTTACTTCAGTCTAGTCTGTAGGTAATGTGACCTTTAAATGGCGGTGTCATATAACAATACGGTGAAAGGTGTCTCATACGTGGCCGGCCCTTTATTGAAATAACACGTTCCTAGACCCATTCTCTTGCGCTAACCTTGTTACAAAATAATTCGTGATCCCTTTCCATGTGGTTACTGTTACAATATTATATTGTAATATGAATAGAAATTGCATTAATTATGCAATAAGTCAATTTTCCGATCATTTATTTAAAAGTAGCTATTGTTCTCGACTTCGTCTGCGTGCGGTTAAAAATACAGCCTATGTTAGACGGGGATAATGTAGCTTTCTATGAGTGAAAACATTTTTGTAATCAGCCTAGTATTTTGTGAGTTATTTTAATACATACAAAAATATAAAAATACAAAGTTTTCCTCTTTATAATATAAGTATAGATAATTATTTATGACAGACGTTTATTGCATTATTATTTTAAAATTAGGAAAAAAAAAACACTTAGGATTTTAGGTCTTGTTATTTGCAAACAGTTTTTCCTTGTTAATTAATATAGTTGAAGATCCGTTTATCAAAGTTATTCATTTTACCGATAACGCAACTATTTCTAGAAATGTTTAACTAAATAGAAAGCCGGTAAATACATTGGACAAGAATTGTTTATTTATGATATAGAATAATAGTAATCTACGATAGTTAATTATTTGATAGTGATGGAATTCGTGTTAAGGATGTGTCAAATATATTGAGGAGCTGTTTTCTTGCCACTAATCACTAACAAGCGACAGTTGGTTGCATAAGGATTTGTTACCACCTTACACTTCATCGGCTTACAGGTCAAGTTAACGGGACATATGCTTAATATTCAATTTTTATGCGCTCAGATGAGGTTATAGAGAGGTTAGTAACATAAATTGTAGTCGGGAAGTGTCAAAACTGTAATTTTACCCTAACCCCACTGCTTCATTAGTTCGCAAAAAATTGATATTTTGCTTCGGCGTAAGTTCATTATAACGCCCATATATTACTGTACGGCATATTTACCCGGGTCTTGATAGGACTGTTATGTTAATAGTGAATTATTTATAACCACAGTATAAACAGCTGATTTCTTAGTAATGTACAGCATTGCGAATTCTCGTTAACAATAAGAAATTCAACACCCGCTTGTTTAGTAACGGTGTAAGTGTATTGTTTGTGTGACAGTGAATCACGTGTTTGTCGCAGTTACAGGACAAACGAGATACTGTATAATGTCACACAAAGTGTTACAATCCAGGGACTTTACAATAATCCAATACGTTACAAACTCAGAAAGGGACTTTCACAGTAACATTGCAACTTGTGTTGCATATATTGCAAGTTGCAACATACCCTGTATTAGTATTGTCAATTGTCAACAAACAAGAATATTAAACAAAGACTTTAACATTACAGATCGGAAGTAACAATGGGCAGAAGGGCTTGTCTAATATTTTCTATCCATTTCCTGCACCTCAATTTGGATGGTCACTGAACATCTTATGAACCAAGCACGTTTGCTTACAAAAACTATGGCGTAGTACTGCTCGAAAAACTACCAAGGAAAACTCCTTGAAATTCCGCTGGCCTTTTTCATGTCAATCGAAAAAAGTTACGGTAAAAAGTATTGATATAAATAAACATTATAATACTGCGGTCAAAGATATATTATACTGTAGATGGAACACTCGATACCTAAAAGTGAGGCATTTTCTTTGACCTCCGGAGGTCCAATGTAGGGAAATCTCCCTAAGTGTTAACCTCTAAATTACATTTGCCGACATAAAAAGTCGACCGAGTGTAACCTCTTTTCTCAAATTTAAATTGTATTTCATAGTATTTACTAAAGTTTAATATTATAATTAATAGAAATATTTTTAAAACGCTAATTAAAAATTTATAACAACCATAAAACAAAAATGGTCTTTGTTAAAAATTGTTTGGATTTAAATTGTTTTAAATAAAATAATAATAATGGAAAACGATAATTAACGTTGTAATGAATGTTTTAGTTTATTCTACTGTTTATTTTAAAAATGTAAAAAAATCACACAATTTCCCAAACTTGGAAATGTTTTTCATGATACTGGCAAGTTTTTTTTTTTTAATAATTTCTTTCTTGGCACGCTTTTTAACGTCAAATTAGTATGGAGTGCTACCTCTATGTATAATATCTCTTTGACTGCGGTATTCATATTACTTTAATGAAATATAACAAAAAAATATTTTATGCGTCAAGTCGCTAAAGTAACCAATTTATAATTTAAGAGAACAAAGGAGAAGTAATTCACCAAATAAACCACTCAAGATGGCGTCATATTTTTCCCGCCTTTTCTTAAATTACTAATTTTCGCTGTTATCCGTATTATTCTTAATATCACGTACGTCATACCAAATTTAATATTATGATATAACTTTTAATATTGAAGTATAAATTGGTAAAATTAATGAAATATATAAAATAAATAGTAAGCACGCGTCAGTTTCGTGACCGTAAAATGTGTAAATTGGAACGTAAGTGCTACATTAGCGCCAATTATCCGATACAAAGAAAAACCCCACAGAGTCCTACGTCAAAGGAAGTTGGCAGTCTGCTCTTAATGTTGCGGTCTCCTTTTTTATAACGGGATGGGTACAACACTATTGCGAAATATATTTTTACTGCCAGTGTTGGATTAATAGATAACAATTGTTTATCGATAAACTTTTGAGATTGTACGACATTTATTTTGTAATTATAACCCCATTTCGTAACGGTATCAAAAAATCCATTTACCAGCTTTTAACCACAAAAAGCGCTTAGCTCTATTTATAAAATTAGATCTAAACAATCGAATTTAACCATAACATACAAATTTGTCATCTCACTACCGGCTTACTAATTTGTTCGTCCGTTAATCATTGGCGAGTGAAGGTTCTGTCACTTCTTTGGTTTGTTTTTTTTTTAATTGTCATGCACTCACAAGGTCAAACGTTTTGCTTTAAAATTCGGACAGCGTTTGCCTTTATGGAATTCAACAATGTTACCAGTTGTGTAAACAGGAAAATGCATAGTTTTTGTACATTTTATTATTACGTTTTATATTTCGTGTTTTTAATGACATAAATGTTATTACCCTGTTTTACCAGAAAAGGTTTGGATTACATTTATAAAAATATGTTCAGATTTATTGCATGTTTTAAGATTTTTATTTTAAGTATAGGGAAACAAAACATATATCATCGTGATTGTTTGGGACCAGCGAATAAAATTCAAGAGTCCATTCAGAGTACCCGCTGTTTTAGACAGAGAATATGGAAAGAAAAGTTGAAAAAGTTGTGAAGTGAACTTCACAAGACGTGACATTGTCTGCATAATTTATTTGTTGGTTTGTTTTTAGTATTCCAGAGGCATAATGTATTGTATGCGGCAATCTACATATATGTAGTTTTCCTCTGTACATCTGTCCTTGCAACAAATATAATACATACTAATACTAGTCAAGTACGTATGGTTTTAAATTGTCTTTATCATGCAATATCTCGTTAAGATAAATAGCATATTTTAAGTGAACAATAGTGGAATATTAATTAAAACTATTTTTAATGCTAGCAACACTTATCGTTTTTAATAAACGTACATTTTTATGAACAAAAAGTATTTTTACTGCAAATATTCTTTATAATTATTTTGTATACGATGAGGAGTTTATATCATTACTAAATGAAAAACATGCAATTGTTTTTGGCGTAAAGTTTATTTGGTATATTCCGTCAGTCTGAAATAAAGATTCCATTTGCCAAAAAACAAAAAAGTTAGATGTTTTGTTTTTTAATGAACCTTCTAACAGGATGTTCAAAACAATCATAAAAAACAAGTGGAAAATCCCAAGCCAGTAGCATGTATCAAATAAAAATAATAGTAAATCACTGGCTATCTGCATGATCCACTAAACACTTCAACTAATCCGTGGAGTTTGCAATAAACTATTTGAAGTGCGCCTCTGTTCGCTTTGAAACATCGTCAATTATCTAAAATACTTATAAATTGTAACAAGGACGATATTTGTAGTAGGTTCACACTGATTTTAATCTGTTATTTTATTTTGGGAAATGTATTAAAACTTTTTGGTCCAATTTCTAGTTAGGGGCTGTTGTCTGGCACGCGAATCCTATTTTATATAACAAAAAAAATCATTCAACTTTTAACGCAATAATGAAATGTAATGGTATTAATTTGCCTTAGTTTCTTCAACTATTCGAGTTAATTACGAACAATAGTTTAATAACTTAAACTAATAAGTAAGTAACTAATTTAACCCAAAAATTAGTAGGACTTGTTTAAGGTTATTGAACTTTATCAACTGGGGGGCTATCCATAGTATCTGTCGATTGTCGATATCACCGTTGGAATCGACAAAAATGTATGAGACTGACAATGACATTCGATAAGTCATATCACGTGTGAAATATCGAAAGTCATTGTTAGTTTCATAAATGTTTGACGTTCGCTAGAAAATCGCTTCGTAACGCTTCGCATCGCTTTGAGTAACCCCCCTGATCTAAACATTATATTTTATTTTCAAACCATTGATTATTGTATGTTTATTCAAGGTAACAATTTATTTGATTGCGTGTAGTGTTAGCATGACGGTCGGTCGTTTGGTGAATACTTTTGCTGCTTTACTTGTTCACGCGAATAAAGTAACGACATCTAGCGGACAATTTTGAGGTTATTGAAGAATTATTTTCCATTTTATTTACTACTAGCTGTTGTGCGCGACTTCGTCCGCGTAGAATTAAATAATATAGCCTATGTTACTCAGGGATAATATAGCTTTCTAATAGTGAAAGAAATTTTGAAATCGGTCCAGTAGTTCTTGAGTTATTTCAATACAAAAAAATACAAAAATTCAAAAATACAAAGTTTCTCTCTTTATAATATTAGTATAGATTATTCCAGTGTAACTTTATCTTATTTCAGTTTTTACAATGATAATGATAGGGATGGCAATATATTTTGTTCTAGTATTCCGGCATTGGAAACTTACACTGTAGAATTGTGTTAAAGAAATTAAAATCTCTATTTAAATGTATAAATATGGCGTTAAAACTATTGTATCATAAACATAATTATTATTTCATCACTTCACCACGTACAGCATAATGAAGTAATATAAAATCTAATTTATATCGGAAATATTTTTCCCTCGTCCTTGGTAAATACGTCTTCATTAAATCTGTTAATTATCATAAACTAACTAATTAATGACGCGCTCTCTCGGTGTTTTATTGCGCTTTATTATCATCCTTGTAACACCTAAAGTATTTTCCAATGTAATTTTTCTTGCAATGAAAATGTATGTACTGTAAGAATATCACGTGGTTCATCTAAATACAAGAATAATACATTTAATTATGACACTTGACTCAAAAACTATAAACGATTGTAATTGCTTAAATAATACCTAATATTATTATTTTAATCAGTACTTCAACCACAAACAATATTAATAAATTACCTGTTTTCAGTCAAATTAATTGTTCCAATTAAATTAAAAAGAAAGTAAATGATAATTAAGTTTAAGCTTTAATCTCGAATTTCTAGTGTAAACCACCTTTGATTACATTGAACTTTCCCAGACTCGTTTAGGGTTGCCAACTTACAATAAAAATAAATTCAAACACTGGCCGTAAGTAACCCCTATTGAAAAGCGACATCTTTGTTCTAGACTCACTTTGACCCGAAACATGAATCTAGTTGTGATATGTTTGGCGGCAATAAAGAACCATGGATCGATGTGTTCCGGGATCACTTTGTAAGGCTATCAGGGTCCCCAGATCCTGAGCCCAAGGGTCCATCTCTAATACGTAAAGACCCAGTAGCAGCCCTAGGTCCTAGCGGTGTCGTGTTCCAATGCAACGGTAAACTGAATGCTTAGTACTTTCAGTAGACGCCCTGTCTCTTGTCTTAGTTCGCGGTTTAGTATATCACCGGGTTAGGAACCGTTTACAATAGCAGGGAGGACTAATAAAAATATTATTATATTTGATGAAACCAAACATTATGCACACGTGACTTTATTAACTGTAATTAAATGTAATATAAAAACATAAACATAAATTACTATAATATTTATATTTCGTAATTATAACATAGTTACCTCGTAGTAGACATACTTATGTTGAAGTAAACCTTCGTGTTGCAACCTGCACAGATCTGTGAAGAAATTCAAAGATGTGTGTGAAGTGAACGCGCACTCGACCAGCGTGGTTGACTGCTCATCAATTCAGGGTTAATTTTCCCTAGATGGGAACGACAAATCAATTTCTTAAAATCTAGAATACTTAGTAAAACCACAGATAATACAAAACTATGTATTAAACTGCGTAGTAAACCAGTGTGCAATATCCTTAACACTTGAATTGTATATGGGTTGCGCAGCGCATAGCAATAAATCTCGCGGCTGCTGCCCTCTGCCGGTACAATGGTGCATTGTGGCGCTCCGCAAGCACTCCTGCGCCGTTAACGACCTATATAACAGAACTAAACGTTTAACTTTCTATAAGTTAAACCTACATTTAGGACTTGACAAGTAATCGCAAAAGTATGGCTGCGGATTTTGGAAGGAATATATGAGATAAATATATTTGGAAGAGCGAATCTTGTTCATAAAATGACTTTTATCATGTTTAAAAGAAAAAAGTATTAGTTGCTATTTGCATTTTTGGAATGTTTTCAAAAAGAGTTCAATCTTGCTTGACTTATTTTAAAGTACTTAAACTAGAAACAGTGGTAAACCACTAAATAATTCTATTCCAAGATAAACAACTTTGCATTCAGTCACGATTATCACGATATTAAAACAAAGTTAGAAATTCAATACCGAAGAAATTACAGAAAAGAATATTAATATTTCTTATCCTTATTATATCATCAACGCATAAATTAATAGGAAAAACACATAGGTATTTTAGTGGTCTACTCTTATTGGGTGTTTCCCGTTGGCCCCTTCATTCTACTTACTTACTAGCCTTGAATTCTTATATTTATCCTTGAATTTGAGGACAAATTCAACAAAAAATAACAATTTGAGCCGATAACATACTGGGACAAGTGATCAGACAGATGTATTCATCGTAATAGTGGCCCGTGTGAATCAGTTCGCAGGCTAGTTAAGGTGTGGACTGTGGACACAATGCCGGCATCCGGTAGATGGCGCTCGTTATTCAATTCCGCCTCGCCCGCATGGAAATTGCCAACACAACCCACGTACCAATATAACACTTATTGTCTAAGTACTTCGGGTTATTATCCTTTGATTCAAATTTGTAAACTTACCGTAATGAGTTTTTTTACAATTGTCTCTGGTGAGTACATCGCTTAATAAAGTACGAGGACACGTGTTTTTGTGACGTTTAAAAAGATTTTGCATAATTTGTGTTTAAGTTAGCGTGACGTTACGCTCATAAATTCCTTTAAGCCTATATTTTTTCACTTAACAATGGTAATTTGTTGTAATTGTTGTTCATTCCGCATAAAGGCAAATTATAACAACATCCTAATTTATTCTGGCAATACTTTTAACTTTTAATCTTTAACTAAGTTAACTAAGAAATTAAACGTTTCTGAATATACTATTTATAGAGATATTGAACTTTGATTTTTCGCCTTTTATCTTATGCAGCATAATCATAGTAATATAGTAAATACATACCTTGCGCTAAAGAATAAATTTTTTTTATTTTTTTTTGTGACTGAGTTGCCACTGTTTGCCTTGAGGAGGCATTTACAGCTACACCGGGCTTGAGGTGGCAGGGCGCTGATGGCGCTTAGCCTAAACCTCGTATAAAGAATAAAGAAATACCTTATGTATTTATACTCGGCGCTGGTGCTTTATTTGCTGTCGGTACTTAATTGTCATTCAGATGAAACGTGACGCGTTGACACGTGAGCGCTTCAGTCAAACGTTGGTCGTTTCTTATGTTTATGAAGCCTCCGAACGTACGAAGAATGTTATAAACAACTTACGTTGAACTACATGTTTAGGTAGACATAATTTCTTTGATGCGAAGTTAGTAAACCGTGATCTCGGATTAGATCTTAGTATGAAGTGTTGTTGTTTTCTGCTAACACTACTTGGCCCCAAACACGAGATATTAAAATATTTTCAAAACGATTTGTAATTAGACGTAGTTTCTTGTGCAGTTTTTTATTCGTAGGACAATTGTTCAGCCAATGTTGTATTAAATAAGAATAACGATTTGTTAGCATATTTTAGTTTTGCCTGCCATCTAGTGGAGAATTTTTACACTTTGAATTTAAAACACTGCAATTTTGAGAGTTTACTGTTGTAGCTTTTCGACGTTAGATGGCGCTTTAAATAATGAGTTGGTCTTTGTCATACTAGATGGCGGTAAAGTATCGGAAGCTATTAAAATATTCAGACATTTCTGAAACGATTTATAAGTTATTTATTTTAATACCAATTTAATTTGAATAAAAACAACAATTCACGATGCCGTATGATAGTTTAATTGGTAACTGAATCTGTAAAATAATCAACGTTTTTGAACATTATACAAAACTTTTACGAAAGTAGATAAAAACCAAAGTTAGTTTTAGCACCGTTAGTTGAACTGTACAGCTAGTTACTTATATATTATACCTGTACATGTCAATTGCCGATATTTATAGACTCGAGATCAATTCATGCAGCTTTCAGCCTTGAACCAATACGTTAATTCATAAAATTGAATGATAATAATTTCGCTAACAAAAACTCGTAAGTCGTTGAACTGCGATTTTTTTTGTTCAATTACTTTTCGCTCCGAAATTATTCATTGGAACTTATATAAGACGTGTATGAGATTTTGATAAATTATTCCTTTCCCATCTTTGTTGATTAAAAATGGTTTTTTTATTTTATATTTCAATTTAATCTCATTGAACTTGTAGGATTGGGCTTGTACCCCTACAGTCTCATGAAATGGGCAGAGTAGAGAACCAAGAAGGTATATTTAACAAGAAAAAAATATTGAAAAGCCCAAAACACGGACTAGACTTGTAGTTTTAATTAAGGAAAAATATATTAGCACTTATTAAGTAGGTATAACCTTAAAAAGACTGGTCTAAGGTTTTTAACATCAAGGTACCCTAAAATTGTAATTCACATCGACTACACGTTCCAATAAAACGATGGCTCACGTCTGAGATTTGAGTGAAGCGAATAAAACGAATACGATATTGAATATTATTTATATCTTGTCTTTAAAACATGAAGCATACATACTTACGTACAGATTAAATATGAGGCGAGAATTTTATAGAACAGACAGTAAAATGACGTAGAAAAATGCATGTGGCGTGCGGCATTTCCTTTTAATTTTCCCAGTTTTAAATGTCAGTTCTACATTTATTTATATTACATATTTTATTTATTACATATTTAACTATATTTTTATACCTAAATCAGGATCACACTTTTTTCGCATGTTAAATAAACCGTGAGGAAAAACTTTTTCAATAGAAGCCTGCATGAGTCACCTCTATTGCAGTCTAGTTTTAACCGTGGCCTCTCACTGCCTTTTGTTCGTTCACTTAATTGTTAAATAAAACCTTAAGTTATGTGCACACTGAGCACATTCATGAAACTATTTACTAATTTGATTTTATAACTGAAGAGTTTTAAACATGTCTTGTTTTAAGATCGCATTAAACTGTATCCCCCTTATTCCGAAAAAAATGTATAAAGTACTCAGATAAACGTGGATAATTATTTTAATTATTAAAATAATTCTTTGATTATACGATACTGGAGGACACTCGGAACTAATTAAGATAGACCAGGGGTTTCAGTCAATCAGATTATGTTATGTTCTGTATTTTGCAATAAATTTTATGAATGTACCCGGAACCAGGCGTAGAAAGTACAAGACAACAGTAATAACGTTGAATCTAGTTTCGGAATAAAGCGGTATCTGTGTGAATTTTTGTTACACTTATTGTTGTTCAAAATACGCCTATGCAGTTTTTTCAACGAAAATACTTGCTGAAAGATGACATTCGAACTCAGAATCCTTGAAGTTATAACTAGACCAGGGAGCTACTCATAATATATTTCGATCGGCGATATCGCCGATGGAATCGACAAAAATGTATTAAACTGACAATGACATTCGATAAGTCATGTGCTTGTCACGAGTGAAATATCGAACGTCATTGTCAGTTCCATACATTTTTGACGTTCACCATAGAACCACTTCGTAGCGAATGTAGTTTGGGTAAGCTCCCAGATTATCTGTATATACTATAGTAAGTTTCAGTAAAAATGTGTAGTATAAATATTTGTTTGTGACGTCAATTACCAACGCTGCAGTGACGAAAGACACTTTTATAATATTCAGCGTTATTGCGGTAACTGTGACTGTCCACTGAAACAATATATAAAAACATATCTTTATCTCTATAATTTCAAAAACATTGAAAGGGATGAGAATATGTTTCTGTACGTGCTTACGTCAGTGTAAACCTAGACAGTAAATGCAGATATTTAAAAATGTTATCATGTTTGTTTTGCATCACCCGTTTTCCGGTTTGTGAAATGTGATACGTCAAAATCTGCTGCTGGAAATCTGCAATAATTATAGATAATATAGGTAGCACTTAAACTAAAAATAAACAATTGGATTCGGTGTTAATTAAGAATGAAGTAGGAAATTAAAAAAATATATCTTTTCTAACGTTGCTATAATTGTCGTAAGCAGAACAGTTATTATTACTATTTCCCTTGAGGAAAATTATAATATTTATCATGGTACTCTTTGAATAATTTATTCAAATTATCTTGAGCTTAGAGCATAGCTTCCAACTAGTGGATTCATATCAAACGATCTATGCAGTTAAATTGAACCTTGATAATATTTTTTATCAAACAAACTGCGATAAAAGCACTCATCCCAGTATCCTAAGCGTGTAATTAGTAAAGTCGAGCGCATGATATGCAAAAAAGTATCTATGTCACACCACATAAATAACAAGTCAAAGTATCTATATCTACGTAAGATGTGACGCTGACTGTACATTTGCGAATAAACTTTCAGTTCGACAAAAACTAAAAACTAGACGCGGCGCTCGAGCACGCGAGTGACGCGTGTGCCCTCCCCTCCCCCTGCGCCCCGCTGTATTTACGGCGGAGGGCGGGCGAGGCAGGGGCGACGCGCGGGCGTGGGGGAGCGGCGCGCGGCGCACCGCAGTCGCTTCAGAGCCTCGCGTCAGTCTGCATTCGCAACCCCGTTTTCCCGCCATGTTTCGAACCAACCCCGTGTCAGTCGCCGGTTCACCCGACAACGTGACGTAGACGTTCTGTTGCTTACGGTCACTTCTTCAGAGTCTTTAAGTCTTCACCATGGTCTCCCGGTCTCGCGGCCACGTGCTGGTCTGGGAGCAGCCCGGTCTCGAAGACCAGCGCCCGAAGGCGTACAGCGGTGAGTCACCCGTGACGTCACCGGGAACTACGTGTTTATGCCGCACTTATCAATGCTGATAAGCACGGCATAGGTTCCCGGAAGACTGCGTATTTTACAACGAATGCCTGAAAATTAGCCTCGTGCCTACATAGACAAATTTGGAAATAATTAGGTCTAAGTTAGATGAATATACGACTGTATTTAAGAGGGTTTAAACTTTTTTATTGCCAAGCGATCGGCTAACATAAGGAAAAATCTTTAGGAGAAAAATATTGAAATTATGTTAAGTCTACTCCACGTGGACCATGAAAGATTTACTTCAGATTTACGGTGTTAAGTAAACAGCTGATTTTATCTTATTTAAAAAAGTTGAAGGTCATTATCTGTTGTAAAACAGACATTGCAGTTTCGCAACCAAGTCTCCATAATAGAATTCAGGTTATGTTCTATTATTTTTCGAACGTAAGCTAATTTATAGAAAACTGTGTCAAATGCAGACAATTAAGTAGATAGGCGTAATAATTTCCTCCTAATGATAAATATTAATTAAATTACATTAATTTATGTTTTACGGAATTCCCGCCGCGATGTTGATTTTCCCGCCATTAAATTCATACAACAAATTCATTTTAGAAACAAAAAAAGTTAAAATAAAATAAAGTATTGCATCACACGGAATTTTTAAAACGTTCCCGACTCTCTTGTGACCTGAATAGTAAAAACATTGAGTGAATCTGCTACAAAACGATTGCACAATATAGACAACATTAACATACAAGAAAAGAAAAATAATTTCCTTTTTTTTTGAGCAGACATGCAATAATTTTAATCTTCGAAGTAACGTGTTTTTTTTCTTGGTAGTTGTTGATTCTTGGAACAGTTCGGGCCCAGCAAGAATTCTAATTTTAAAATAATCAAACTTTGAAAAATAAATATGTTTATGAATCAAAATGTCAGCAAAATTAAAAATATTATCAGGAAATAGTGCTAATAGGTTTTCTTTTCTTTTACCTTGACATAGAAATTTAATAATTAATATCTTAATTTTGGAAAAAGTCACGTAACGACATAATTCATTTTTATAGCATTCGTAAATTCGTATTATACATATCTACGAGGAAATTCAAAGATGTGTTAGAAACCTAGTTAACTGAGGCCTAGTTACCCTTAACTTAGGGTAGACTACTAGTTGACCAAGAAATATTAATAAATCAATACAGTCTGTCAGCTCTTATTAATTATATAATCTGTGGAATTCGATGATCGGATAGGAATAGGATCATTTCCGAGTAAAACATAGCTTAAAAAATGTCGGTCCATGTTCGAGCGCTGTGACCGCTTAACAATCAACAATTCTGCCGACTGACCTTGGACTTGTCGGCCCGGATCGTTTCCTATGCGAATAAGTTTGCATAACTTTTACATACAATACATCGAAAAAAGTGTTTTTTCTCGATGCTAGAATGTTTTTCCAGAGCCAGAGTCGTCTCGTTTAAATGTGGGAAGCATACATAGAGATATTATACAATACATAGAGGGAGCGCTCCATAGTAATTTGACAACAATATGCATGCCGCGTAAGAAATTATAAAAAAAAATGTTTGCCAGTCATGGAAATTTTCCCAAGTTTGAGAAAAATAGTTTATTTTTTATTTTTATACAGTAAAAAGTAAAATGAACTAAAACAGTGATTCAAATGTTAATTATTGTTTTTTTATTTTATTACTTTATTTAAAACAGTTTAAATTCAAACAATTTTTAAGAAAGACTATTTTTGTTTTGTGGTTCTTATACATTTTTAATTAGTGTTTTAAAAATGTCTCGATTAACTATAATACTAAACTTTAGTAAATACTATGAAATAAAATTAAATTACGAGAAAAGAGGTTACATTCGGTCGACTTTTTATGTCGGCAAATGTAACTTCTCCCTACGTGAGACCTCCGGTGATCAAGGTAAATGCCTCACTTTTTGACTTCGAGTGTTCCATCTATAGTATAATATATCTTTGGCCATATTGTTAATTAAACTTTTCTATTATAGTTAGTTTCTTTATTTTGATTTGGTTAAATTAAATTGGTCTTTCTATTGAAGTTTATGCCACCTACAATACATACTAAATTGTTGCCAATTATAATAGAAAATTGTAAATCACGATTTTGATTTCTGATATAAAATTGGGAACATGGTAATTACGAATATTACAAGACTTACAATAGTTCACGGTGTATATTACACAACATTTTCCTGTATTATATATGGCTTACTTTGGCAATGGAAACCCACGTTTAGATTAACATTTGAAGATTCATTATCAGTTGGTTTGTAAGCCTCGTGATTATTGACCTAATTTACATACAAACATCTCGTTGTATTTTTAATTTTACTACTAACGGTACATTTATCTTTATCCTTACATAGTATAAAACAATAACGCTTTTTTATGTTTGTTCCTATATATGCTCGAATCTTTAAAACTACGCAACGTATTTCGATGCGTTTTTTAATAGATAGAGTGATTCATAAGGAAGGTTTTCATGTATAACACATTCACAATATAGTAGAGTAACACTGATAATTTAAGAGGTTTTTAATATGATGTCGTAAATTAACACATGCTTAGTGCTTACGTTGCAAACGCTGCAGTATTTGGAATCAGCATTATACCCATTTGCACCCGTGAGAAGCCGGGGCGGGTCGCTAGTTTTAGAATAAAAAAAACCTAATTTATGTACGTACTGTTAAATATTTTGTTGTCACATAACGTATTGATTTCGTCATTCCAACGGTATAACCACCCATTTTTATAAAAATGCTCTGATAATTCTCATTCCCTCAAATATTTACGTTGCGTTAAAGCGCCGTCTCTGTTGATTTGTTATTTATTTTCAGGAATAAAATGTATCTTACTTGAAAGACATGTAGGTTTAAATATCCATCGCACCTTGATTCATTTAAATTAATGAGTTATTAAAAAAATAAATTATTTGTTACTTTAAGTTTAGGTATTGTCATTGAGAAAGTGGTTTCCGTATGTTCCGTGAATAGAATTTTCCGTATTACAGAAGACATTGAGTAGACGGTCGTAACTAGGGTTGTCACTTCGAGTTTCACCAGAATTCGCACACGGTACACTTTGTTTTCTTGTACATCCAGAATTTAATCTTACACAGGTAGTCTTATGTTTTTAGAGTGCTAGGAACAAGCATGTAGAATTTTCGACAAATTCGACGCAAAGCGATACTTTATTGCTTTAGGTGTCTAATGCGAAATAGTTGATGCAAGGTTAAAACCGTCATATGAAACATAGCTTTTGTAGCTTGTATGTTTGAAAGTTGGCAACCCTAGTGGTAACATCAAAGCGGTCACACTCATATGCCGACGTCATTCAAACAAGCGCGCGTGCATGTGGAAATTATCACTGAACGCACACGTCATAACTAATGTGACCAGACGTCCCGTTTTGAAGGGGACTGTCCCGTTTCACAGTCATGTGTCCCAGCGTCCCCGGATTAATCTCTGCCCCGCCAAATTGTCCTGTGTTCGGAAACCGCCCGAAAATTGGATGGTCGAGCCGGCCGCGTCTACGATTACGTGATCACGCCTTGCCCCTTAGCTCCGGGGCTGATAAATTATAGTTGGTCCCGTTTTGAATAAAAAAAATGGTCACCCAAGTCATAACCTAAAATAAGCCAGTTACGATTGCGTACCACATGTAACATAATTGTTTAAAAATCATGTTAACCTTTCCAAAGACGTATCAATCAATATGTGCAGTTAAAACATTAGAAGCTCAATAAGTGCGTCTGAGGGTTCATTACACGTATGGCTTCGAAAGCCACTGGTCGATTCAATAACACTAATAAAAATTGTTATTGTTTACTAACCACGTTGATGTTGGTTGCTGTTGGTAATTTTTAACATTCCTATACCCGCGCCAAGCGTTTTAACACCTATACCCGCGCACGGTCTGACAGACCGTAACTTTGGCTCCTGTTACCTGGTTATTTTTCTATAAAACCGTTTATTTTTTTTTTATTTTACAGAAACTATAGGATGTAATAAAACAAAAAATATAAATTGTTATCATAAACAATTTATTACTTTAAAGACTATCGGTGTTTCCACAAGGGCCTGTAAAAGTCTCACTTTTTCTTATAGTCTAGGAAAAACTACCATACAACTTTTTTTTCTAAAAACAAACCTAAAATACCTTTTAATTCTTAAAGATCACATATCTTGAGACCATTGCAAAATACAATTAGTTACATATTAATGTTTGCAAAGCAGTCAGAACATACTGTATCAGCATGCTACAAACAAAAATATTTTGTACAATCAGCGCAACTGTACTCTGTTTTTCTTTTTTTTTTTAATGGGCAACATCCACATTGGCAAATTATATTATTGTTAGATGCAGCTGCTGATTCAGGGCCACCTAATTTGCATATTTCATTAAATCTAAACCTCAGTATTAGTGGCAGAGAAAGAGTGAGAGCTCGTCGCCTGAGGTGAGAATTTAGCAAGTTGTGACAGTGTTACTGATATAATTAATCTTCTTGTTAGATTTATTTATAAGATATCGTTCATTCCTGCCACGTTCATCAAACCTGGCTAGACTCAGGAGTTTGATTCCACCGCGTATGCCTCCCTTTTCCGATGTAATAATCTCTGTTAGTTTCATAATGTTCTGACTCTGATTGAGAATCATCCTCTCGATCCAATGACTGAATTGCATCTTCAAAATCATGTGCTTCCTCTTGGGATGGACTACCATCTTCAACTTCGCAATCATATTCATCATCGTAATTGGAGTACGAACTTTTTTCCTCCGAATCCAAAAGAAACAATCGAACACGTTCATCGTAAATATTTGAAGTATTTATACCTAAAAATTTAATAAATCAATACGGTAGTTCTAAAGTAATAAAATGCAGGACAAAACATTACATAAAAACAAATAAATAACATATAAATACGCATAAACAAAAAAATATGACTTACGTAAAAAGTTGATCATATACCCGCGTCGGTCTCACAGACCGATCAGGTCGTAGTAGGCCTACATGACATGCTCGCACAACTGCATGCCATGTGAAAATCTAAAGCTAAACCCAAATCATGCAGCTAGCAGAACGCGCGAACTCCCAAAGTTCTTGGAAAAAAAAATATTTACGAAAAACTGTTTCGTCGGTCTCACAGACATTTGCGCGGGTATAGGAGTGTTAAGACATGTAACTTTTTAACCGACTTCCAAAAAGCACCTCCTTTCTCAATTTTGTGTGTTTTTTCTTTCTTTTAGTAACAATTTAAAGCTAAAATACTGTACTTAGTTATAATTTAAATTATGTACGGGTATACGCGTGATAAAAACAATAGAAAACAATTTAATACACATGCCAGTTACAATGCATTCCCATGAGGACCTTTGTTATAATGGCTAATGCAAAGTTCTTTGTTTAACTGTCTTGAGATTAATACTGTAAAAACTAATTAAAACAATTGTCTTAATGAGTAACTGTGAATGCAAGTAAAAATTGACTTGATTTTTTATTTATATCGCTTGCTTTGCTTGTTAAGCCTTGTTCGCTCCAGGATAGGATTTTAGTCGAGTAGCAAGTAGCATTTATCCGAACAAAGGATTTACTACTGTTCGGACTCGTTTAACCTAACTAGGGTAGTAATTTAGTGACTAAACGTGTCCGAACAGGAACATTTTAGTAGAATAGATTAGTAAATCCTTTGTTCGGATACTTGCTACTTGCTACTCGACTAAAATTCTATCCTAGTGTGTACAAGGCTTAAGTGTGCTGTTCAAAATTTGTTCATGTTATTTTATAATAAAAATATAAAAATATGCACTCATTTATTGTGATTTATAATTACTCGTATCTTACAGTTTGACGTCATTACTATAATGAATCAAAATATGAAATACTTTGATCTATGGATCTTGATATTATGTAAACACATTAAACTAGTGTTTTCGTATAAAATCAAGTCAAATTATTCTAAACATAAAGAGTCTGAAAAAAAATAGATTTGTAATAAATAGTTACTAGAATTAGCGAACGGTACGGACAGTTGTCTGGAGGTTTCCATTGGGCAGAATCTGATTCTGATCGGGCCCACCGAGAGGTGGATCACTCGCCCCATCGGCGAACACCCAAAACAACTTCTACACCATCGTTTTAAATACCTTTACCAAAATATTACCGCAAACTATATTATTCTAACAAAATAGCGTGAGATGAAATACTGTCATATTTATTTCACGTTTTTGGCGAAAGCAAAGTTTAGTCGTACTTTTTTATTTCTAAAAATACATTTTAAACATGCGAAATGTTCTTGGCATTCGAAGCAAATGCCACTTACATTATAGGCGCTTTATTACTTTAGGCGAGAAAGACATAAAATACCTTTTCATGTAACATTAATTCAATTTGGATAAAGTTGAAATTGTTTTATGATGATAACATCCTATGAATCGATTTTTATTACACGTAGACGAATGATTCGGTAATATTAACCCCGATTTTGAAACTCAATGGTATGAAAAATACAATGACAGAAAGATTAAGAATTGGAAAAAATTCCCTCCATTTAAGTAAATGACGAAAAGTCAAAAAAAATATTAGTTTTTATTTAATAAGTATATTTTTATATTTTATTAATTATTGTTTAACAAAGTAATGAAATGATAGCATAATACAGATTAATAAACTATTTTAGAGACCAGAGACAAGAATTGACATTTTGGCGGCAATAAAGTAAAATGTTGCCAAGTTCTGGTTATGGTAACAAGATAAATACAAACGTGACGGAAATGACCTACACAAGGTATTATGAAATATCACGTATCTGTATTACCAAGTAAATTATTTACCTGGCAGTTGTTTGTCTTCGTTCTAACAATAAAAAACAACAAATACGATCAATTAACCAATATAATATTGCTCCAATTGTTATTATCAGAGTCTAATGAACAGTAAAGGGTTTGTTTACCGTTGGGCCGATCAAGCTTTCGACCAATCGGTAGGCCCTACCCTAGATCTTCCGGTAGGCCCGTTCCAACGGGAAACTGCACTAAAAAGGGATTCTTCACGAAAAAATAAAAACTAAAACTTCAAAGCTACATAATTTAAATTACGTACATCACTGGCATTGCAATTTATAAGAAGCCTTGAACTGCGAACGTAAATCGGAATATTTCAGATACTAGTTTATGAGCTAGAAAGTGCAAAAAACGTAAGATAAAATTCTGCCGAGTTTACATTATTTTATACGTAGGCGGGAAGAATATACAGAAAATGCAGCGAAGCGAAAAAAATATTTTCTAGTATACCAATTATCATAATAAAGACAATAAAATATCAACGCGGCTGAATTACTTTTAATCCGTAATCGTAAAATGCGATATCGGATTCGCGGTCACTGTGTAAAAGGTTCTATATTTGGTTACAACTGGATTTTATCGATAATTCAGAGCATTATAGACTCATCGATAACAATGTGTATATTTAGCTGAGTGTTCTTCTATTTGAACTGTCCGCTGTTATTATATTATGTTTATTCTATAACCTATTGTAAATAAATCTAAGGACATTCTAGTCACATACAAAACATTGGCAAGACGAATTTTCTCAGAATACATCAGCTTAGATAGGTATGAAATGGATAATGATTTTAGTAGCTACTCAGTCTCATATAGAATCTCGGGCGTTATTCTGTTGTTATATGTAGACACTTGCTACATCTTGGACTTGACAATTGCAGATGATCACCGGAAGGTGTCGCCACTCGTCCCACGTCACTCATCATCACAGCCACACTTGATACGTTCTAAAAATAAACAATTGTATAACTTCTATTGACCCCAAGTACGATCCAATTCGCTAGTCCTCAAAGAACGTTATAAAAATACGCTTAAAAATGTAGTCACACAAAAACTTTCAACTTCAGTTTACTTTAAAAAATGTATTAGATTACGGCACCTTTTATTTATACTGACAGATTTATAGTTTTTGCACTTTGTAAAAATTGAGTTATTGCATTCATAATTAAAAGAAAATCCTAAATAAATTAACAACATATCTTTTATATAAAGAGCGTATTACGCATAGTAGTCAAAACGGTTTTAACCGTGGCGTTTACGCCAGGGTCGTACTCAAGGAATAATGACAGCGACTCCCATTACTATGTCTTCATTCATTAATTCGTTTCACAGGTGGTCTCGGCACCCGGCACTGGGTGACGTTCATGTTGTTCCTGGGCATGGCGAACGCGTACATAATGCGCACCAACATGTCCGTGGCCATCGTTGCTATGGTCAACCATACCGCGCTGCCCGTGCACAAGGAGGCGATCGACACAGAGTGCGGAAATGTCGATCCTAACGCCACCAACGTGAGTTAATTTGAACTAAAAATGATCAAACAGAATGACTGACATGTCAAAGCTTAGTTTAAGTAGTGAAGGTAATAAAAGTTTACTGTTATATTACTTCCTGGTACCATTCTAATATTGTGTTCTTGATGCAGGCGGCAGCTTCGCAGGACGGCTCCTTCGTGTGGAGCTCAACGCTGCAAGGTTACATACTCTCTTCATTTTTCTACGGCTATGTCCTCACGCAGATTCCTTTCGGTATATTATCTAAGAGGTAAGCAGGAAACAACAAATTTATGCGTCTTTTGTATTCTGTTTGTTATTTATGGAATTATTTCTATTTGTCAAGGTTCGGCGCCCGTCTGTTTTTGGGTGTCGGAATGTTGATCAACTCAGTGTTCGGTCTGCTGGTGCCCATCGCGGCCGAGGCGGGCTTCGAGTGGCTCATCCTCGTGCGGTTCATACAGGGTCTGGGAGAGGTGAGATACACGTTGACTGACCTTAAAAATCTTCAGTGACAGATGTTAGAGTGATGTACTGCAGGAAACTGCAAATTAGCCGATCATAAACTTCAAGATTCATGAATGAATGGGCAACAGATCATTTTTTTTTAACAATGCAATATCTCATTTTAGGGACCGATTGTTCCGTGTTCGCACGCCATGTTGGCAAAATGGATTCCACCCAACGAGAGAAGTCGGATGGGTGCAGCTGTATATGCCGGTAACAATACAAAAATTCTATATATCAACATTTTCATATGTGTATAAAGTGACGACAGTTACCAGGACAACATAAACTTGCAGGAGCTCAGTTCGGCACAGTGATTTCTATGCCGCTGTCGGGGCTGCTATCTGCGTACGGGTTCGCTGGCGGCTGGCCCTCCATCTTCTACGTGTTCGGTCTCATCGGTACCGTCTGGTGTCTCGCCTTCCTCTTCCTCGTCTCAGAGGACCCTGAAGTCTGCCCCAGGATCAAGGAGGCAGAGAAGAAATACATTCTCAGTTCGCTGTGGGGTGCTGCCGGCTCCAGCGTAAGTTTTCATCCTTATTTTAATTTATTCTAAATTAAAACATTCTTTGGTACATCTCCAAGAGTAAGTCCAAGTTATTTCTTGGCTTGTATACTAATTGCAATAATTGTCCAGTCGCCTCCGATCCCGTGGCGCAAAATCATCCTGTCGATGCCGTTCTGGGCCATCATGCTGGCGCACATGGGGCAGAACTACGGCTACGAGACCCTCATGACGGAGCTGCCCACATTCATGAGACAAGTTCTTCACTTCTCTATCAAGGACGTAAGTATTCCAATATTTAAAACCGACTTCCGAAAGAAGGAGGTAATCAAGTCAAAATTCTTTGAAACATACCACCAATTTTGAAGGTAAAATTAATCGTCAAATAAAATAAAAAGGTAGTAACAATTGCAAGTTATTTTTCCTCCCGACATAAATCAATGGAAGGTATCGCGTTAATGCATTGCGGAGTTCAAAGGTCGGGTTCAAACTCGTTGATGTAATGAATCATCGCGCTCGAGAATTGAACCTGCGAATTATTCGTGATTCGATCAATTAAAGTGAAACTGGTAATAATTATACTTATCTATACTTTAATATCATAAAGATGAAAGATTTATATTTTTGTTTGTATTTAATTAACACAAAAACTACTTGGCCGATTGTAAAAAAGCTACATTATCCCCAAGTAATATAGATTTTAACTCTGCGCGGACGAAGTCACGAGCAACAGCTGGTCTATAAATACATAACAAGTTATTTCTAAAATGCAAAGATTTCAAATTAATTTAATAGTTACTACATATTTTCTTAAAGGAATAAAAACTGATTTACCTAAATTATAGTAAATGTGTATTCTTTTCCAACTACAACCAAGAAAAATCGATTAAAACGCTATAAATTTAAGGTTATTACCTTTTACTATAGTAGGTACCTTGCTTATAACCTATATATTTATATATATATAGATATTTGTCTCGCTTATGGAGGTAGCTCGTCAGTACCAAAGAATGACTCTCGCTTATGGAGGTTTCCCGCTTATCTAGGTCTCAATTATCCAGATTTGACTATTAAAATGTAGATTTATGTTTCAGAACGGTTTCGTCTCCGCGCTGCCGTACCTGTGCATGTGGTTGTTCTCCATGTTCATCTCTGTGGTTGCTGACTGGATGCTGTCCAGCGGCAGGTTCAACCACACGCAAGTCAGGAAGATCATCAACAGTATCGGTGAGATACCATTGCATAAACAAACGAATAAGGGTTTATTGGAGTATATGAAGGGTAGATAGTGAATAGGACCAAGAATTGTAGACCAATTTACATTAATTCAGTCATTCTATAGTTTAAGTCAAATTGCAGAAAAATGTACATAAAAGTGATTCACTCACTCAACAGCTCTTTGTTGCAACAGTGACTGAATCTCCATTTATGATACTTAAATGTCAAAGCCACTAAAATTAGTCACAAAATGTCTAATCTCCGTTCCAATGAAATTAGTCAAAAATTGGTGACTAATTTTAAAAATGAATAACAAAAGTAAATTATTAAGCAAATTATATTATTCAGTGCGAGTTGTGCAGGCGATTATGGCCCTGCTATTGTCAGCATCTGTTTTTATGATTGCTTAAACGTCAAATTTGTATTTGACTAAAATTAGTTACATATCTGTTATTTCTCCAAAAAACAAACTATTATTTGAAAAGTCATTCGTTATACTGACCGGTGTGCGTTGTGCAGGCGAGTACGGCCCCGCTATCGGGCTGTTCATCGCGGCCAACACGGGCTGCAACCCCGCCGCCACCGTCGCCATCCTGGCCGTCGGCGTCGGACTCAACGGCGGTATCTACTCCGGGTTCAAGGTGCGTTTCCAACCAGGAATCCCATTTAGGATTATACTTCCAAAGAAACGGAATAATATTGTGATGGTGCTCAGGTGAACCACTTGGACATATCTCCGCGGTTCGCGGGCATCCTGATGTCGTTCACGAACTGCCTCGCCAACCTGACGGGTCTGCTCGCGCCCATCGTCGCCGGATACATCATCGAGGGCAGGGTATGTATACTAATATTACACATTCTACCCCCACCTAACTGCGACAGTTTATAATTTCTTTAAGCAAATTGTATACTGGACAAAATACTTTAAACGAAGTCTCTAGAACAAATTATATATGTTCTAAGATTCGAATACAGTAGCGGTTTTTTTTTGCCTACTTTTATTTACTTTTTTAATTTGATGTATTATTGTTTATTCTACTGTGCAAGTAGGTGAATTATGAGAAGTCAATTCTTCGGTAAAATGTGAATTTTGCCGGCCCCTGAGCCAGCCCGGGGCACAGACCCTGCTTATCCCCTTAGATCCTGGGCTGTTCGAGCAGAAAACTTTTTATTACTCTCGTACTCTCAAGTACTATAACGTATGTGAACGTTTTCAGCCGACGCAAGCGCAGTGGAGGATAGTGTTCTACATCGCGGGCGGTGTTTACATCTTCTGCGCGACATTCTACAACTTGTTCGGGTCTGGGCGGCGGCAGGAGTGGGACAACCCCGCGGAGGACGACGCGCTCGCTAAGAAGGCGGCCGCCAAGAAAGCAGATAAATTACACAAGAAAACCACAAAGAACACCAACGAGGCGGAAACCGCGCAATAATTAGCTTCTTAATTCATGACTGGATAAACCAAACTATTAAAACCGGGTACACGCGTTCAGTTTTAACTGCACAGTTAAAACTGAGCGTATGTATCAGTCTTAATATTTGACATTACTATTGTACATTATAAGCGATATTTATTCTGTTAAGCTGTCAATGTAGTGTCCGCGATATTTTAAATCTGTCCTGTCATTTTGAACAAATATCGCAAACAGGAATCGATTGTCTTTGCTAAAGACAGGATGATTCTCTTATTAAATGTAAGTAATTTAAAAAATATCGGAAATATAATAGCTTGGAGAATACGATACGGGTTTCTGAGAAACTGTGGTAAAAAAAATGCTACTAAAATGAGGATGCTTTTGTTTTTTTTTTAATCACATTCTTTATTTAAAATACTAGTTCAAATATATTTTAATAAGCTTTTGATTCGCAAGGTTTTCGAGGCAGAAATATTAAATGAATATTGCCTTTTGGTACTCATAAAGACGCACATCATAAAGGCTGTGATAATCACTAACCGAAGGAAACCCGTGTCTAAACTAAGCTTGCTAATTTTATAAGAACCGTTATAGTATTGTTTGTTATTTATATCGCCTTGAGGGTATACATTTTTAATAAAAATATAAATAACTTTGGGTCCAAGATATTACAAAAACGTTCCCGTCCTAGCCAGTGCTTTTTTCTTAAACCCCGTTAACAAATCGATGTGTGATTTGTTCCAATGCGCTGGTTCGTATTGTTTGGTAAAATAAAAAATATTGGCAAAATTGTCCTCGCATTAAAAATATTTTGTCAAAATGACATTATGAAAACTCGAATTTTTACGTTAAGCAGCGCTTCACATAAAATCATAGACTAAGCATCATTATATCCATAGATAACATGTAAAAAAGTGCGCTAGCTTTTTTCGTCGCGTCAGCTAACTCCTAACCTCACTTTTTTAGGTTATTTGGCGGCAATGCATTTAGTCTATGGTATAGAGTTAGTGCCAAACAGATGTGTTGTGAGATAAGTTACTTCCCTCCCCGCTTTGAGCGACTTTTTCCGTTAACTGATACCGTAAGATATATTTTTAGATTCGTATACCGCGTTGTGTCCTAGAGATAATGTGATTAATGTTTCTTATATCCGATATATTACAAAATAAACTTAGTAATAGTATTATAAAGACCACGATTACTATAATTTAAGTCGTTTGATATTACAACAAGTATTATAAATGTCTATTGCACGTGTAAAGAAATTTTAAGGCTGTCTTTCTACAATATTTGTCCTCATAATTTTTCAATTTTAAAACAGACCTACAAATTGGGTTTTATATTCAGTATTTTAATTAAGAATCTTCTACATATATGCGTAGTTAGTAGGTATATGTTGTCAGGATTCAAGTCTAATTACAAATCTCACCACAATGGCCTTAATGTCTTTATATGAATTTAACTCTTACTGTTAACAACACTTTCGAATTTATTATCTGCCACAAAAAGTACAAAACCTCTGTGGTGTGTCAAACACATCGCTAACCATAGTGCTGTGCGAAATAGACAAATGTTTTTTTTTGTATAAGCTTTACTTTAAAATGTCTGGAAAATATAACAGATGTTTTTTAAAAATACTTGATTTGTTTTATTTCATAAATCCTTTTCGCTTATTAAACAAAGTTTTTAGTTCCTCTCGCGTTTGAATCTTGACTTTGGACGATTTGAGATAAGTTTAAATGGTAATTTTAAAGTTAGACCACATTTCAAATACAT
Source organism: Papilio dardanus tibullus (assembly GCA_013186455.1). NCBI lineage: Eukaryota > Metazoa > Arthropoda > Insecta > Lepidoptera > Papilionidae > Papilio > Papilio dardanus. Next base: position 116,477 of record QDHC01002821.1, on the reverse strand, counting down.
AATACATCTTTATTGAACTAAATTGTATACTTACATTACCATAATTGTATTCACTGAATGTCTCAATTAACAAACGCACTATGTTGCAAGCTGAACGAGCCGGTACCACTTTTGCAGAGCTGACCCATCATGAGACAGCTCGACGCCGAACGTATGTTGTCCGTCTTTGAGTTCAAAACCGCTTCCTTCAAGAATATCAGGGACGATTCGAAAGACATTTGTTGCAGCGGCGATGTCGACGACTCCATACCTTTCCTACTCATCGGCTCGAATATTCCATTGTACGTCATATAATCAGCCACCAGAGACAAGTGTCTCGGATCCACGGTGATACCATAGACATTGAATACATTTTGGATCTCTTTGATGATAACCTTGTTGGCGGCCTCTATACCGTAGGTGTTGGCTATAGCGTGAATATCATTACTGTACAGCTTGTTGATGTCCAACACATTGTTATATTTAAACATTTGTAAAATGTTTATACCCTCCGTCTTGAGGTAAAGGATTTCTTTTTCTTTATTAGTGATAGCCCTTTTGATATTCTTCACTTCGTATATAACGGATTTAGTAGCTGCGTCTCGTAGAGCCTGGGAAAGATCGACCCGCAAGAAACTAATCGGGAAAAGAACAGTAAGTTCGCACCACAAGTAGTTCTTTGTGTCGTATGTATAATTCGTGGCGTTCTGTATACTTCCAATAACGTCGCTCATTATTCTGCTATCATCTGCATTTACTTCACCCTGACTCACTTCTAAGGCTTCATCATCTATTAATATAGTTTGATTCTCGTCAGGTGCAGCTTCATCGTCTGATTTTTCTTCTTCTTCGGACTCGGGATCCTCGTATTCCTGCTCCTCCGCTCTCTTTTTCCTTATTCTCACCTGTAAACAAATATTATTTCATAAATTTCTTATGTGGAACAAGGCGACAAACGCCTTTGGTAGTGTGCAATAAATGTTTTTAATAATAATACAAGAGCGCTTACTTCAGTATTGTCATCATCATCGTTGGGTCCCTCTTCATCGGAGCTGTCATCGTTCAGGTCTTTACCCATAGTTCCTTTTTCTTCCGGAACAATCTCCTCGCCTTCTTCGTCATCATCATTTGCTTTGCGTTTCTTTTTGTCTTTTTCTGTCGACCATACAACACCGCACGTAGCCTTAGCTTGTTTCCGGATAGTACTAAACATATCAGGGAAAAATTTCTTCATGTGTTTTATAATCTGTGACGGTTTCACCGCGTATTGAGTTTTGTACTGTGAATATGGCAAGAACGTGAATTTCAATGTAGTCTTCAATTGCCTCTCTGGAATAGTGATAATTTCACATTCAACATCTATTTTTTCTAAAACGTCTGATACCGTAACCCTGTTCAATTTTTGTCGCAGTCTTTCCGCTTTCTTATTCAAGTTGGGCAAATCTTGACGGAAAGGTATATCCATGTTAGGAGTTTTAAGCTTTGCGGATGCAGTCATTAGAATTTCTCTCAATCGAGGTATACCCAAAGTAACGTTCATGTCACCTCTTCCAGCGAAGTGAAAGGTGTTCAGTGTCATCTGGGTTGAAGGTTCTCCTATGGATTGCGCGGCTAACAATCCTACAGGCTCTCCGGGTGCTGCCATAGAAGCCAAATATTTAGCATTCATGATGTCCACAAATTTATCTTTATCTGTGCATTCCTTGTTATCTGTCTCCTGTCTGTTTTTTAAGTAGTTTTGTATTAATCCTTCTAATTGTTCATTAATCACACCAAATCTATACTGCGGGGAATATTTGCTAATTACAGGATCAGGACACTTTTTTCTTTCGTACTCTTGCTTCTCTTCATCACTCATCGAACGCCATTGTTTCTCTAGCTCCCAATAGAATGGATCTCTTGTTTCATCCGTCGGTTTCTCATCAAGTATTATATCTTTTCTTGCCAAAATTGAAAACTGCGTGAACGGACTTGTTCGAACTTTCTCGAATGGATTACCATTTTTCTTTTTCCATTTTTTCAAGGACTTTTGTGATTTCATAATGTCCTTAGTGCTCTCACCTTCTTTGAGTTTGTTAATAGTAGATTTAGGCACTACCGCATTTGAATTAATGTCAAGAAATTCAAATTGATTTTTATTGAGAAACTGACATTTTAAAACATCTAGGCCATCCTCTCCATATGCAACCTGAATAACACTGCCATCTGCATCCCTGACAGTGTAGTCGTACGATACAGCCAGACCTTCTAAGTGTTTTATCAAGCACCTTTGTAAGTAACCAGATCTACTAGTTTTTACAGCTGTATCAATGAGACCTTCACGACCCGCCATACAGTGAAAGAAAAACTCTTGAGGTTGAATGCCTGTCATAAACCGACCGTCGATAAATCCTCCGGCTCTCGGAGAGAGATCATAAGGTAAAAAGCTGGGAAGAGATCGTCCAGATATCATCAATGGGGGGCGTTTTCCTTCCAGTTCGATTTGACCAAGCAAGCATGAAATTTGCATTGTGTTTACTGTTGAACCTTTCGCGCCGGACTGCACCATCAATTGGAGATTGTTGTAGGGAAACTTCTCCAATAGACCTTCAGTTAAACAGACTGTATTGATTTTGTTAGTATAAGAATCCAGTGCAGTCTTGTACTGCCTGTCTAAATTGGGTCTGAATTTAGGATCTTTTGTTAGCATTTCGCCAATGGTTTCTTTTATTGTGTTTTCATCAACATCAGCCGGAATATCCGTTGCTTTAGCGGCAGCGACTTTGCCGACTTGACGAACCAGGCAGATCAAGTCATCACGTTTCTTATTAGCTTCTTCGGTAACCAAAATGTCTCTTACACCAAGTGTGAATCCTAACCACTGTAGATAAAATGTGAACACTTTTGAAAATGCACTCAATAGTGCACCAGAGCATACACCACCATACAATTCGTACATACAATGGACTAAGCCATATGGTGTAGCACCATAGTGAGTTTTATCCAAAACTCCGCTGAGAAGTTCGCCTTTCCTGATTATAACTTCAGCTTCTGACATTGCATTTGAGTCCGTGAATGGAGTCCCGCCGGCATTCCAAGGTCTCGGATTTTCTTTTTGCCATGCCTTAGAACTGATCTTAGCCTTTCCTGTTAATGTCAGGCATGGTTTTCCTTTAGGTATAATATTTATAATAATTGTTGATAAAATTTGTTTACCAGACCATAGCACCACTGGCTTGAGAATTGTAGGTGGTAATAGTTTTATTTCACCCTTGTGTTTGGATAGAGCTTGAAAGACTAATTGCTGATAGTCTGATTTTGTGAAAAATGCGCCTCTTATTGACATTTTTACTCCAGATATAACATGGTCTTGAATTAATCCACTTAGGGGAGTACCATCCTTTGGTACAAGATACTGATGAGTTACTGACATTATATTGTAAGCCTCACTTCTAGCTATTTCATTCTGAGGGAAATGAGCATTCATTTCATCTCCATCAAAATCAGCATTGTAAGACTTGCAGTTAGCATAATGCAACCTTAGAGTTTTTTCTCCTTTGAGGATTCTTGCTCGGTGAGCCATCATACTGGGCTTGTGGAGGGACGGCTGACGGTTCAGAATCAATGCATCACCATTAACAAGATGTCTATGTACAATCTTTAATCCTGCAGTTTTGTATTCATCAGGTGTTAGAAGTCTCTTGGCAAGACTCTTCCTCTTTTCAATTGAGTCTGGAGGTATTCTAATGACTCTGCCATTTTTGATTTCAATCTTTTCTGCACCAGGGTGTTTGTTGGGACCATTAATCACCATTTTTCTTAATTCATCAACATTCCACTCAGTGACTGGTACTGGGTAAGTGAGTTTAGTGGCAAATGCAGCGGGAATGCCAATCTCATCAATGTCTACATTGGGATCAGGAGTGATGACAGAGCGGGCAGCAAAATTAACTCTTTTACCCATCATGTTCATTCTAATGACACCAGTTTTCTTTTCTATAATCTGTTTCAATCCTTGACTTATTGTTTGGTCCTCGCAACTGAGGAGGTAATTCACTTGTTTCTGTATGTCTTGCCAGATTGTGTGCAGCTTTTCAGGAGGCGACTTTCCCATTACACTTTCATAAGCTTGCCTTGGATTTGCTTCGAGACCATCTATGGCCTTCTGTTGATCGGATGAGGAGAGAACTTGTAAAATAGCTCTCGCTTTAAATGATGAATTGAGTATACTTTTATAAATATTTGTCTGAGGATGTTCAAGCAGTTCTCCACGTAATACATTGCATGGTCTAACTGATGGTGGCAGGACGGGCATGGAATTCATGAAAAATATGTCACTGCTTGGCTTACAATTTGAATTTTTCAACACTGGTATGCAATATGACAGAAGGTCTTCATCGTTTTGTGTAATCGCACTACAATAGCGTTTGATTTCATCCGGCATTAGTATTTTTATACCTTTGGCATCATCAGATGTCATATTGTACATGATTTTATTATCAGACGTAGTCACCTTGATCAGTTTATTTCTACAGTACATACAAGTTTTAGTAATGTTAATCGCTTTAAAGAAGTTATTGATTACCTTGTTTCGTAACTTATCAGTATTTTTACTTTGGAAAGTTTTATTAATTGGATCCTTTGTTTTTAATAGTTTTTGACATGTTCTTATTAGTTTGTTAGGCTTCTCAGGAGAGGTTTCGCTGCTAAAACTTTTGACATCACCAACAACACTTTCTAAATCTAAGGCAGCAGCGACATGGCCCGCCTCAATCAGTTCCAATTGTAATTTTAAAATAGATTTCATTCTATCATCCATTTGTATTTTGAAACACTTCAAGCAGCTGATACGGAACAATATGTAAACGGTTTTAATGTATAAAGGATTGACGACAACCAGAGGCAGTTCAATATGTCCGAAATGTCCAGTACAATGCAACATAGTGTTGGAACAAGTACCGCAAAAGTCATTTCTGTCTCTCACTGGTCCCATCGCAGTATCATAAAGCCCACCTTTTGTGGCATTTCCAAGTGAGTCGAATGAAATAGCGTTTGTTATTTTTAGCACACTTAATTTCTTTATATCTTCATCGCTGAACATTAGGAATTGTACTGACTCAAGATCAAAAGAGGCCAGTTCGGGCACGGTGGAAGTAAAGGTGGTGTTTAAACCCATGGCTTCGTATTTTATATCGATATCTTCAAATAACCTATCACACTAGTTAACATGTAACATTTACACAGATACAGATTTACATTTCTTTCTATTTATTCGTAACTGTGAATTAAACCGTTTACATTTTGAAGCTTTTATAGGATTTAACAAAACACTTCGAACTTCCACATAAAAATAAATACAGGCATGTATTAGGGAAAAGTCAAAACCACATGGAAACAAAAAGAAAATAAATTTAGAAGTGACACTGACAGACTTACAGATAATGGATAACAGAAACATATATGTATTAAGAAATGTTACGAAGCAAAAAGTTAAATTTATAATTTTCAGAAAATTAATAATGTTAACAGTAACAAATGTTGTAGGACACGGAACTAAGTTACTTTAAATTGATTTTAGTTATGATCATTATGTTGAGGAAATATAAACCTTTAATTTTTGCTTTTTCGTCTGACATTAAATTTTTATATTTAATCTGTTACGCCTGTAATCAGTCAGTCAACATGGCGGCCCAAGATGAAGTTGACGTATGTGAAAGTTGGGAGGACATGGACGATATTGGGGTAAGTTTTTCTGGGATAAGGACATTAAAGAATGTCGCTCGTCGTCGCCGGCCGCTAGCCAAAACTTTGCACAAACATTTCTGTGTTTCAGTTAGACAACAAGATCAAACTAATGTCCAGTGTTCCTGCCCCTGTGAAATCTCTGAAAGGTTGCAAGGTTACTAACGTAATAGTCGAGGAGAGCGCGTGTATCGGATCTCAGTGCATGATGCCGGAGCCAGCCATTCGTATACTGAAGAGACCGTCAAGTCTGACGAACGGCCAGCTGAACGGGGAGAATCGTGCGCGGCCAGTAAAGACTTTAGAACAAAGGCAAAAGGAGTACGAACAGGCTCGTTTGCGCATTCTAGGCGAAGCACGAAGCCCTGAGGACGTAATTGCCGACAAGTATGTTCAAATGTTATTGTTTATATTCATCCCTTTATTAACTATTTAATGAAAAACTAGTGGGTTCAGTTGCAGTAACTAAACTTTAACATATATTATTACAGTTTGACCCGCCTGCAAGAGAAATTCCAAGCCAACAATATAAATGACACACAAAGTTCGGGTAAAACAAGAAACTGTCACAGTGACAATGCCAAAGGTAAAGAACGGAGGGTGCTAGCTCGGTTGCCGGCGGGAGGCAACGTGTCCGGCATCTTCCCGTCTCCACCACCTCCCGGAGTGCTAGTGATAAGAACACCGAGGGGACCTGATGGTACAAAAGGCTTCCTCCGAAGGTAGCATTGACACTTGATAATCTAAATTATATTGTTAAGCATCCATCCATGATCAAATGTCTTCAATTATGATATTTAGGTTTTATAATTCAATTGAATTGTGCTATATATAAAATTATTGTTACATTTGCTTGTTATTACAATTAAGGTTGTCTGCCACATTATTAAACTAACTAGTTTATAACCACAGTCCAACCTGGATTAGCGAGAATTATTTTCTGGTCCCAACGAGCTACCTCCATATGCGAGAATGTTGAATTACAGAGAAATCTCTATTAGAGAAATATTGCGGTCCCTTGGACTTGCTTATCCAGGTACTGTTTTATTTATAAAAATAACAATGGGAAATACAAAAAAAGTTATACAACTTCTTGAAACAAAAAGATAAAGTAACTGTAGGTTTACACTGGTAAGATGTACAAAAAATTGTGAACCCTATCATGTTTCAGCAGTGTAAATCTACTGTAAAATACCAAAAGTTTAGGACTTATGACATCACTTATTAGACTAATAAATTACTTGTTTTATGATGAAATTAATAAAGTAATCCGTTAATAAAATTTTAAGAAATACTTCAACAGTTGTGATCAGCATATTTAGGCTTTTAAATTTTAAACAAAAACTGATGCAAAATTATTAATACAATTCCCTCTTGCTTGCATACTTTGTACATAGTTTTTTGTTTTAGAGTTTTTTTTAACTTTTAACGATATAGCGAATGAATGTTACATATTTTTTGAGCATTTATATTTATAGTTGTAATGAAGTTGAATATATTATAAAATTAATCATTGAATTTTAGATAGAAAGGAAATGGTTGATTAAAAATTACTCTTGTGGGAACAAAGATATAATGGTACAATACAATTGTAAATATCAGAAGATTTTTAACAAAGAAAACAAGCAAAATTAATTAACATGACTTTAATATCTTTTAAAATATAATAATTAGAAATATTTAAATTTGAAAATGAATGCATCTAGTTTTTTTGTAATAATTTTTTAATATCCTTTTTTTATTAAGTCTTAGAATATTTGTTGATTAGGTATTAAGAGTATTTTATTAAGTCGAGAATTGTCTTTGTGCTTATAATCAAGTTTTTGCAGTTAATCTAGGAATTATTACTTAATTCTATTACTTAACATCTTTAAGGACATACATAAATTATCATCGGTCATACGAAAGTTTGTGTACAGGGTGTTCCAAATATGTGTTGATAGAATTTTAAAATCAATTTATATAAAAATGTATTGCCTTTTAAGCACAAAGACGGTTTACAAGAAGTTGTATTGGTTTTTGTTTGGTTTGTATTTATTAGAAAAATTTACTTTAGTATTAAAAAAAAACTTTTCAATAAGAAAGCTGCACTCAGATAACTCTAAATGGTTACTTAAACTACACTAATCGGTTCCCTTAATGGAACACGTAATGTGGGTGTTTAAAATATGAAGTTTTGTTAATTAAATTATAATTTGAACAAAATTAACTCAATTGCAACTAAGTTTAAAGGATTGTGATAAATATGTCTTATTTCAAGCCTTAACACAATGTGTATGTAGATGTAAAAATTATTTTAGCGTGCGTTTAATTATAGTGCTAACATTGTAAATATAAAGGACTATGATTGTGTGATCCACTTACATAACGGAGACATGTAGAATAGAGAAAGACAAATATGTTCAATTATTTTGTGACTTATCTCGTCCGCGAGAGGCGCTAGTATCGCCATTAATTTGTCATTGTATTTGGCGTAGACAGAGAAAACATAGACCGCTGGATATATTTGTCTCATTCACACAAGGAAAAGAAGGAATTTTTTCTGTTCTGAATGCACTATCATCTTTTTCACCCCGCGTGCCGGTTTTTTATATGGCAGCACTTTACTATGACAAAAATGCCTTTTTTTGTCAGCGTTTTATTACCATTTTTTTAATATAAAAGTTAACAATTCTTATTTAAACAAATTGTGAACTATTAGTGCAATGTCACTTCACATAAGCATGGTGCGTTGTAGTGTTTTGGGGGTGTAAAAGTGGCAGTGGAATATTCATGTCCTACATGTTTTGTCCCTTTCGGTGACACGCTAGGCCGCGGTCTATAAACATACTGTATTAATAGTCTAGGGCTTAGAAAGTGACACAAGACGTGACCAAACAGCTATAACCCGACAAGGCTCCCTGTGGCAGTCAAGCCAAAAAAACCTTTGCAAGGGTTTTAGTCAGATGTTGCATATTTTTCTTTTGTCTATGGGTTACATATGGTCGATCGTGTGATTTTTGGCACCACAAAATTTCTATATTATTTATTAATCTAGGTATTTACAATATTAGCACTTGTATTGTATTGTGTGTACATTACATTTATATTCCATAGTTAGATCTAAATGGAATAAGTTTTTATGTCTGGTAATGTGATTATAAATACTAGTAATCAAAACCATAGATAATAAAATATCTCTATATCTAAGGATATTTTGGCACTCGGAAAATATGTGCACTAACAATGTCATCTTGACATTTTAGCCAATCAGGGATTTTAGCTGAGGGATTTTGAAAGAAGTTAAGAAATTTTTACCTATTGTTATCCCTAAAACTTTGTAGGCGCCCCCCTGTCAATGTCAAAAAAGTGCCAAAATATCCTTGTAGGACTATAACCCTATTACTTCATTAAACCGAGTTAGCGCCAAAAACGGACATTTTGCTTCGGCGTACGGCCGTTTTTCGCGTGGCATCGGTCTCATGAAGCCTTACAGTAAAGACAATTTACTAAAAATTGCCTAATGATTTCTTAAAGTCACTTAGCAAGTTTATACAACACTAATGGTGGTCCTAAGTGACGATTGACAGTTCTGAGTATGACAGTAAATTATGTTTTTCGTTTTATGAGGCATGCAACTTTTTAAATGTGAGCTTAGAATATAAAAACCTATTTTATAAAATAGGATCTTTACTCGAAGATATATTTTTACATAAATATCTTTAAACTATGGATTATTAGTTATATAATCTATAGAGTGTGAGTAAATTCATCACGAGAGTCGATTTTCAAAATTTTATTTTGTATTGACATTATTTAGGGTATTTACCACAGTAAAGGGCCTCCAGAAGTATTTTTCACTTTTGTGCCTTAGGTATCTATAGATTATATAGCTATTTAACTTTGTAAATATTAAATGAAGTGAATAATAAATAATAAGATTGTTATAGAAGTTAATTATCTTAACTCTTTTTTGTATTAAATTTATTTAAGGGAATGTTTGAGATGTAGATATATTTTAAATACGGCTCAGTGACTGACAATGTATGAAATTTAAAAATATTACTATTTTACGGACCTATGTTTACTGGAAAAAATTATAGCGATACTTTTCAATCGTTTCTTTAAATCTTTTAATACATTCTTGTATTTATAAGTCGTAAATTATTGTGTGTCTTAACTGAGCCGTGTGTTGTAAATAGATGTTTTTTTTGTAAGTCATGACTGCTGGTTCCTGCCTAAAGAACAGAGGGCCTATTACGAATTGCGAGAAAGTTTTCATTTGCTTTGGCATTACGAATATCTTGTCGGAAATATTCGTGATATGCCCTCTGTTGTCTTGGAGACAAACTTACGTTTTATAATTTTCAATCGACTGTATCCCTCTCTGCATATTACTGTGTAAGTAAATTAGTATATGAATTTATATTTTAACCCAGAACATTATAAAAAAATGTTAAATTTATGTTTTTTTTTAATCCCATTCAGCAGAACACAAGGTCCTGAAATAAATACTTATAAATATGGAGGCCCCTTCTTCGATTCGGGCATTTAAAGTTTTAATTGGACAACTGTTATTATCTACCTTATTTTGGAAAGTCTCATTTTCCGCTTTCCTTGTTTATTTACAAAATGATTGCGTAAATATGGGATATCCAGAATACAGTTTATTTATCAATTATGTTAATAAAATTCAATAAAACGCGTTGATAAACAGGTTTCGACAACATTCTTGGCTCAGTACGATTTGATCGTTGAAACGGTTCACTACGTTTCAAAGTGGGAAAAATTCCGCGTACATAATGTCGGGCTTAGATAATTTAAGCGAGGGAGATAAGGCTGTGTTAAATTGTATATTTGACCCGACAGCGATCATTGGTGATGTGGCTGATGATGGAGACAAATTCGAGGAAGAGCCAGGTACAATTTATAACTTAGTTAATTACGCAAAATACGAGCCAGTCGTCGAGTTGCGGAAACATAGCCCCTACTACTACTAGTTAATTTAAAGTTTAGTTAGATTATTGTTTTATCTTTTCAAGGAATAGGCAAAAAAGGTAAGGTTCGACCCATGATGGGCTCCATTTTCCGCAAATCTACTACTACCTCGTAATTTGCGTGATTACACATATCTTTGAATTTCATCGTCGATATGTGTAAGTTGCATCACGATGTTTTCCTCCGCCTAGAAAGGAATAGGATAAATAAAGAGTTTTCATAGTTAATCTTTTATAACTAAACTAGCGACCCGCCTCGGCTTCGCACGGGTGCAAATCGGTATAATGCTCATACTAAATACGTAGCGTTTGCAATGAAATCGCTAAAAACGAGTTAATTTACGACATCATATTAAAAACCTCTAAATTATCAGTGCTACTCTTCTATATTGTTAATGTATTATACATGAAAACCTTCCTTATGAATCTCTCTATCTATTAAAAAAACGCATCAAAATCCGTTGCGTAGTTTTAAAGATTCAAGCATATATAGGGACAAACATAAAAAAAGCGTTATTGTTTTATACTATGTAAGGATAAGTATGAAATTTTTAAAGTACGTTCAAGCATTATAAAGTGATGTGAAACACTATGGCGATGTTACACTCAGGAAACAACCAATCTGAGATACTTTAGCACTTTAGTCCTAATTTAAGCGCTGGCTCCAGTACCGATTTTTTTAATACGAGTATATTTTTTATACACTCGAAGCATTTTATAAAAAAAAAACATCCAAAAACATGTTATATGAGATTGAGCAACACATCAATTCCATGAATAAATTCATAATTGATCATAATCATAACTTCTTACAAAAACATATGCAGATTAAATAACTTTCAAAATTCAAACTCGTGTTTTATTGTTTTCTTCTAACTAGTGTCATCATCGAGATTTTTTATTAATGCTTTTATTTCAAAGAGCGTCGGTGGCTCAGAGGTTTAGCTCTTCACTTGTAAACTCCAGTTCCCGAGTTCGAATCCCGCCATCTACCAATGTGTTTTTCAATTTTCATATGTACATATTTACCCGAATCTAGTAAAGGAAAAGATCGTGATGCACCCTGCAAATCTGCGAAGAAAGTCAAACATATGTGAAGTCACGCAAAATACGCGCTAGTCGTGGAGTTGCGGAAAATATAGCCCATCATGGGTGTAATTTTACATTACATTTATTTTATATTTTCTGTCGCACAAGATTATTTACGAAAAATTCCTATCTATTCGATGCAACCCCGTTTCCTACATTTGTTTTTCAAATTGTATGGACAGCCAGCCGAATCCTACACAATATTTTTTTCTCATATTTTTATCACCAGAGCCAACAACGCCAAATAATTTGGAATCAAAGACGCTGAGTTTCCACGGCGCTCGGTTGGCGGAGGAGGGTAAACTGGAGGAGGCTCTGGAAAAGATGAACAATGCAGTGGAACTCTCGCCGGAGTGCGCCGCTGCCTACAACGACCGGGCGCAGCTGCTGCGGCTTATGCTCAAAGACGATGGTTCTAACATTTATCTATTATTTATTATGGAGTAGCGACGCGCCCCGGCTTCGCCCGGGTGCAATGTTCATACTAAATACAATACAATTTGGTGGGGGAGGGGACGCATAGGAAGAGGAATTATCCTTTTGCTGTGCGTCTCCTCCTCTGTATATTAAGAGCAACGCATATGCATTTGCAGATGTCAATGTGCAGCGGTAGCCGCTTGTTCGTTTGCCACTTCATAATTTAAAAAAAAAACAAAAGTGAGTAAAAATATAATTATTATCGACATCACAGTAGAAACCTAAACAATAACAGTACTTCTCCAATATTCAAGGGATGTTATTAAACATATAAACCTTCCTCTTCAATCACTCTATAAAAAAACGCATCGAAATCCATTGCGTAGTTTTAAAGATTTAAGCATACATAGGGATAGGATAAGACTTTTTTATACAATATAGTGATTTTACCACTAAAATTACGTTCCAAATGATATATGGTTTATAATATTCGAACGATAGCATTGAACCCACGACCAAAATGTCAGGATAGTGCCAAATGGAGGTCCGTTGTCTCTGCCTACCCCTCTCGGTTACGACCGTGAGTTGTATTGTTGTTGTTGTTGACCATAATGTTGGTATTCTTTATGTAACCACTGATAACAATTGGGTAATTAGCATATTTTTAACATTTAAATGTGAGCCAACATACAAATAAAAAAAACTCTTTAAAGCCAGCTATAGACGTTAAAAAAATGAATGTCTGTAGCCGGCATAAACGAATTCCAACAATAGGTTATGAAATCAATGGGGTTTTTTATTGTTCAATCGGACGAGAACCTGTTGCGTTAATTATAAAGAGTGATTAAGGATAAATCTTATATAAAGAGATATATTATAAAGAGAGAAACATTTTTGTATGTATTGATATAACTCAAGAACTACTGGGCCGATTAAAAAAATCTTACACCATTAGAAAGCTACATTATCCCTGAGTAACATAGGCCATATTATTTAATTCCACGCGGACGAAGTCGCTAACAACACCTAGTAATATATAATTATATTTATTCGATTTAAGATTTAATTACCTTTTATTATCCTCAATTCGTTAATTGCCAATTTTCATGGAAAAGTAATAATACCTAAACGAATTAGTAATATAAACCACTGTTGAAACACAAATAAACTATGCACAATTTAATTGGTATGTTGTTGGTTAGTTGATTGGAAACCATTTTTTTTTTGTAAAAGTAAATGATCAAGCGTCCGCTTAGATTCGTCATAATGGCTAAGCGGTCGTTATCCATTGACATCTGCAATTGCAGAGCCCAAGACACCGCGATATTTGTCTCGCTTACAGAGGTTTGTCTCTAATTCGAGTTTCTCGCTTATGTAGGTAGCTGGACAAAACCAAAGAATGATCTCGCTTATGGAGATTTCTCGCGTCTCCAGGTTTAAGTGTATTTGCAAATTAAGTACGGCAATAGTTGTCATTGTGCTTCCACCATTTTCTTCTAGCAGTAGTATTGGCCCACGAACACTATGTGACTCAGTAATTTCTATGTTTATTCTAGAGGCAATGTCAGACTTGGAGCGCGCTCTGCAGCTGACAGCGGGGCGGCGCGGGCGTGCGCGTGCGCTCGCGCTCTGCCAGCGCGGCGTGTTGCTGCGCAAGCGCGGACAGGACGGGGAGGCGCGCGCCGCCTTCACTGAGGCCGCCAACCTCGGTAGCAGCTTCGCTAAGAAACAGGTAATACTGACGGCCGAATGTAAAGCCTTGTTCGCATTAGGATGGTATTTTAGTCAAGTAACAAGTATCCAACAAAGAATTTACTAATCTACTCAATAAAATGTGGCTGTTCGGACACGGTTAGTTACTAAATTACATGCTATTCGACTAATATAATATCCTGGTGCGTTCAAGGCCTAAGAGCGTCTTACATGTCAAGTCGACGATTAAACTCCATATACGGCGATCTCGTTTAATTTTGACGTCTCTTAGATTTAAGGCTACGCTTGCGTAATGAAGTATTTGAGTGGTGTTTGAGCATACGGCCGTGAGAGTGCTAGAAATAAATCCCTTCGGTTACTTAAATAAAGATCGGAGCATTTAATAGCCAATACAACTACGTAAAAGAAAAATACAGTTCACGTTACCGCACGAGAGCCCTTCCCTTTTTCCCCTCTTCTCTGTTTGTTAGCTCTTAAGACAATTTCTGTGATACTCTTAATAAACCTTTTAACCGTCACCCTTGGACTTCTGTTCGTCTCGTTTTGTCGTTCGTTCGTGGCAGGTCAAATTAAACGAGGGAACCTTACTGGTATAATTTTATCGTTAAGCTTTAAAGATATCGTTTATTATATTCTGTTACGTTGTTTTACTATATTTAAATAAAAAAAGGCTTCATCAAAGTGTTATTCCTTTTATATCCCCAGGTGGTGGAAATGAACCCGTACGCGGCGCTCTGCAACCAGATGCTCGGCCAAGTGCTGCGCGGAGACAAGGAGGCTACACTATAACCTATCAGTTTTGCTTGAAATATTAAGTTTTTGTGAAGAATTTACCTATTTTATTAACATTTTAAATAAATAATTTAAGATAATATTTTCTTGTCAATGACGTCCTTGCACTAAAGTTACCTACAATGTTTTTACATTATCTAATCTAATATTATAAAGAGAGCAACTTTGTATTTTTGTATGTATTGAAATAACTCAAGAACTACTGGGCCGATTTCAAAAATTCTTTCACTATTCGAAAGCTACATTATCCCCGTGTAACATAGGCTATATTATTTCATTAGACGCTGACGAATTCGCGCACAACAGCTAGTGTCAATAATTTTATTTGTGAAGTAAATCTTACTTCTTAATATTATAAATCCGAAAGTTCAAATAGATTGATATTTAAAGGTATCTCCAGAATAGATGAGCTGATCTTGACATTTTGCACAGACATAGCCTGGAAGAACACATAGACTAGTTTAGGAAATATAGCGGACAGTGTCAGAGCTATAAGGATTATAAATAAAACACAAGTGGAATTCTAATGATTTAGAAATTTATATTATTGAATACAATCCATCGTTAATTCGAACAAACCATAGACCGCATGACCGGCCATAGACAATCTCCGCGAAACCTTAAAAATGATTTGACGAAACATTTGAAAAATGACGAACTTTAATACTACAAATCGAAATACTGTTACTACAATAAAATCACACGGAAGTTGACGTGATCGCGTCAATTATTAATACTAAAGAGGCAACGGTACATTTAAAACGCAATTACAAAAGTGCACTTTTATTTTAACAATATTCACGTGATAGAGTTTTAAGATATTTTTTTTATAATTTTCCAGAGTTGACATTGCTAATTACGAACAGATTTTTTTTATATTATAAGGTTAAACAAGCAAGCGGCAATACTGTTGGAATTCGCCGGTATGGCGAAGACCGCTGTCCACAGATCCGCAATTGCAGAACGCTTTGCTTTCCTTTTATTATAATGATAAAACAAGATATTTATGGAACTGAATAATAAAAAATTCACAAGAACGACCGCTCAGTATCTATTTTGGCACATACTCGATAAACAATAGCGTGGACTCTATCCCCTTATTCCGAAAAAATGTACTGCGATAAACGAGGACCAATAAGTCGTAGATTATACGATACTGGAGGACACTCGGAACTAAATAATAAAGACCAGTAGGCTTACCCAACATGTTTTTCGCTCGGCGATTTCGCTGACGGAATCGACAAATTTGTATGAAACTGACATTGACGATCGATATCTCACACGTGACAATCACATGATTTTATCGAATGTCAATGTCAGTTTCATACATTTTTGTCGATTCCATCAGCGACATCGCCGATTGAAAAGCATGTTGGGTAAGCCTACTGGAGTCTCATTGGACCAAATTATGTATCATAAGAAGAACCAGGAACAAGGATGTTCTGTATTTTGGAATGAATTTTATGAATGTAACAGTACCAAACGTAGAAAGTACAACAGTAACTGATTTTCGATTCGGAATAAAGCGGTATGATCTTATTATTTTTTAAAACAAATGTATCAAAAAAAAAAAAACTCTATCACGCGTCGTGAAAAGATTATATCACAGAGAGGTTGTTACACAAAGTGAGAATAGATAATAATATCAAAGTTAGCGATTTTAGCTACATTTAAACGATTATCATAAAAGTTTACATCGCACTTAACTAGATGGCGCCACAAGTCACGAATTCAAATATTGTGATGGAAAAATACTAATTTAATAAAAAATGTGCTAAACAATTTCGAGTTATTTCACTAAAAGCCCATTAACGCGTTCGAAAATTGTTTTTTTAAATATTGGCAACGATTTCACGCGTTAATAACTCGAATATGAAATGTGAAATTAATGTGAACGTGCCATTGATATTATAAAAGTATAGTCCGATAAACTTATCTGACCCGGTAGTCAATGACACTAAATTACTATATAGTCCAACAAACTTCTCTGGGCCGGTAAGAGGCTGTCGCGTTTTGTTCCATCAGAAATATGGAAAACTTAATAAAACATACAAAAATATATAAAAGAAAAATAACAAGGCAGCCAAGGATTTTGGGACTCTTTTTTCGATTATGATTCAAGTGACTTTAGTGAGCATAATATGTTGATAAATAGTTCGCGTCAAAAATGGAGACTTTGCTTCGGTGTAAGACCGTTTTTTGCATGACATCGGTCTTATGATGCCTTAGTATTATTCCCACCGGGTCACATAACTTTGTCAGCAATAGACATCGCTTGTTACTAGTGATGTACTCTGATAAACTCAAACGTCAATGTCAAATGAGAAAAAACTTAAATTATATTAATACTGATTAGTCGGTGTGACTGTTACATCACTAGTAACTATCGAATGACACAAAAAACTGGATTTTATTATCTAAATACAATGGAAAAATATTTTTAAATATTATTTTGGCACAGGCGACGTGCGTGCGGTAACGTCGACAATAGTCTGACCGGAAAAATAGAAAACCTGAGATGGAAGCGCCTCGGCCGCATCCATTCTTAAAATTACTTTTAAGTAGTACGCGTATTAGTTCTTTTTTCCGCAATATGGGTGTTTTATTATTCTGGTCAGACTATATTAAAAGATTTTTTTATATTAAATATTAATAAAAGTACGCTAAAATCCTGTAGTAACTACGGGCTTATCCTAAGAAGAGTGTTTAGGCCTATTACGACAAATGGCTGGTCGCTTAAGCTAAATGTTTTCGCGAAATATTTAATAGAAATCATAATATTTTAAATAGCACATAATTGAGTGAATTCCAGAACAAACTAGTGCGTGATATTTTTAATCTATGCTTAATAATATCGTATTTATTAACTAATACTCTCACTGAACACAATAAAATTAACAATACGAGCAAAGAAATCATTAAAAATATGATGGATATTTGGCGGGATTTTTAAATGTCAAATATGTTTAACCCTGGTCTTGAAATTCATAATTTTCTATAGATTTTTTATGATTTCATTTTACACAAATTGTTTGCAACAGAAATGAGATTCGACCGAGATTTTTAATCGGCACTACTTTTCATTTCCAGTATTGCCATTTACATAAATATTTATTTGTTAATATATTATCTGTAGTCGTGTGAAAATAAACTTTTAAATAAAACAATATTTTACTAGCAAATATAAGACGTTATTCAAATAATGACGTCTTTTTAAATATCTCAAACGCAACAAGCGATAGCTTATACAGTAAAATATTTAATATATTTTTAATTAAAATTCAATAAATTAGTTTAAAACGTGGTCAAGAAGCTTATATAAAATGCGCCAATTTATATACAAGGTCTTATTTATAACATAATTTATTTATTAGCAAAACATTTCACAAATAACTAAAGTACCAGGTCTCTAGACGTCTCGCTCTAACAGCGTTCTCGGTGTTTCTATCTCGTTCCTACCTTGGGATTTTTTAGCATAAAACTAGCAACCCTACTTAAAATGAGTAACGAGTGTTGCTACATCTAATATTAGAGATTGGTGTTTGTAGTTTACAGTATAGTGCTCCTAAATATACTTATAATTATCTAAATTTGGATTTTTTTAATGAAATTTTAAGCAAATCGAGATTTTTTTTTAATATTTGAAGAAACAATATTTTTATGAGATTGCAGCCAAGTACTAAAAAAGCTATTTTTTCAATTATTTAAAGTTTTGTTGCTTTAACAAAAATGTCTAAAGATGAACTTTTTTTTATAAATATTTTTAAAACCGTAAAGTTTTTAAATCTTTTGAGGAAAAAATGCTACTATTTAGTCGCAAGCTTTAGTATTTCCTAGCTTTCAAATTTAATCATGCAATTTTTTTTAATTAACACAATGGAAAGTTTAATACTTTTGCGCAGCGTTTTACTTTGTGTATGTAGAGGGCGCTGTATCATATTGAACCTCATTCCAGCCGAATCAAAAAGCTGACTCCATAATTATTCTTAATTGTAAAATTGTATATTTTTAAATACGTGCAATAAGATCATTTTATTGATAAAATGTTAATTTAGTAATTTTTTGTATATTTTTAAAAGATTCTTAAATTAAGTAGATATTTTTATTGCTTTTATGTTTAGAACGCTGGATATGCGCAAATATTGATACAATTTAATTATTAAATTATATTAAAAGTATTTTCTAGCGAAATAAGCAGGAAATGAGCCAGCATACTAACTTTAAATACTAAATCTAGATTAAAAATACTTAATATTGAGACCTTTTCGGCGCGAATGTCTTGCGGCGGTCGAAATGTTCGCTATTTTATTGGAAACAAATGTTTTAACATGGCAACACTAAAAAAAACTTTAAAAAAGTGAGCTATGACTAGAAAAATAAATATTTGTAACTATTAAAAAATCGAAAATATTTTTTGCAAATTATGATTCCTTTTTTCCAATAAAATAGCTTCTAAAGACACTTAAATATATTAAAAAAAACACCTACATGTCATTTTATTACAATTCAATTTAGAATTCAATGCTTTTTCATTTTTTTAATTCACATTTATATTTAATCTATACAGTAAAGAGTACAATATAATGTAAGTTAATTTTAATTTTATCAACAAGATTATAAAGTTAAGTTAATAAGGCTATTTTAGTAAACGATTAGTGTACGAAACCTACACGTACTGTAGTGTGCTTAAACAAAACAAAAAAAATGTGTTAAAAAGTAAAAAAAAAAAATGATAAATACATAAACACCCCATATCGTAAGAATTCGTAAGTAATTCTTAAAAATAAACTAAAAAAAACATAAAAGTTTAAACACACCACAATAAGCGATCGAAATATAGAGTAAATACCCTCCATACAAACTCAGACACACACACAAACTCCTACAATGTATGATTTCATCATAAAACTCACATCCATACAAAACATGATTGTATAAATAAATGCAAAATAAAACATAAACATAACCGCATAGACTATATAAACTTAATTTATTAAATAAATATTAAAATTATTATAGACTTTTATATCAATAATTAATCACGTTGATAACTCAAAAATATATATTAAAAAAAACAAAAACTTGTATAAATATTTTACGAGATTCTACCATTTTAATACACTATAGAAAATAGAAAAAATATTAGCAATCGATCGAAGAATGAATTCGAAGTATGGCCTTTTTTTTTAAACCCAAGAAAAATCACCTCATCCAAACAACCACACAACACGACACATAAATCTAAATATATTTAACACTGATATGTGTATTAAAATAAAATGATAGCAACACATACGTAAAACCGCAGAATTTTACTTGTATTACCACTGATCTCTATAAATGAAAACGATTGCTTGGAAACGACAGCTTTTATTTCGTACCGATTTAAACGCGCCCGTTGATGAAAATCAAAAAGACACAAAATACTAAATCTCGTATCCTGTCCATTTTTAGAGATCAGTGATTATTACATATTGTCATCCCTTGCATTCTAGTTGACAAGACAGAGACAACAACATGCAGCAGTTTCCACAGAGCACACATTCGAATGACATTTGACACAGATTAAGCAACATGTCAGCTGTCACTTTGACAGATTAGAACTAACACTGGTAACACTTTAATTAACACGTGGCCCCAAAGTCTTGTAAGTTTGTCGTAAATAAAATATTTAAAACAGAAATATTTACTTTTTTTTACAATCAATAAAAACGACTTAAAATTATACTTAAATAAAAAAAGTTTCGATTGAAAAAAAAATGAGTTTCAATTTCTATTATGGCCATACAAAGCCATTTAAAAATAAAATAAAAATCGACACAGATTACATTAAAGAGAGCATTTCATACAAAGCAAATGTTAATTTAATATTGCTTTTGAAATTCGTTGAGATATTCAATATTATTGCCCGATTAACACTTAAAAAATAAAATAAGTCATGTCGTATTGAATGGATGAGTAAATAAAAAAATAATAAAAACTGGAAGAAATGAGCAATCTTATAAACTTCCAACGGCTTAAAAACCTCCCTCCAATTTCAATCAATGGTCAAAGATCTCAAATTAACCTAGATAGGAAATGTATGAAACGGCATATAGAGGATGCCGTGCGAGTGACAGAGACAGTCGATAGAAGAGCGGCCCGCATCGCAGCGTCCAGCAAAGAGCGGGGAAAGAAATTCCATTCTGAAATAGAAAATAATATCTATTTTTATACTAATTTTATTATTGCATGCAAATTATATCTGATCCCCCTTATATATTTCGAAATGCTCTATCACTCTTCCTCTAACAAAGATTCGTATATTTCTATCTCTCTCTCACATCTCCCCATCTCGCACTCACCGTGTTCAAACGTGCTGCACATACTCCGGGTTGAGGAAGGAAAAGCCCATGAACTCCGTCTGGTCGAGGTTCATCATGAACAGCTTATCAGTGGGAGTCAGCTCCGTCTTCTCCTGAGTGAACTGCTTGTCGAAGTTCGACACGTCCTTGCGGTGTTTCTACATACAGAATATTAAGCAATTACTACTTGATCCGGAAAACGTTATTTGCAATAATATGCTCAACCTTCTGGATAACGTGATTCTTGTGTATATTGAAATAACTCAAAAACTACTGAACCGATTTCAAAAATTCTTTCACAGTTCGAAAGGTACATTATCACTGAATAATATAGGCTATACTGTGCGAAGTCAGGGATAAACGGTAGTGTAATACATACGATCTTAGGCTTGAAGGGCGGCTGCACGTCGCGCGCCTCCACGCGCGCCCAGTCGATGCGGCGGAAGAAGGCGTGCGTGCGCACGTCCTCCTCGCCGCGCGGCGCGCAGCCGAGCCGCTTCTGCGGGTTCTTCGTCAGGAACGACTTGCACGCGTCCTTCGCTTCCTACACGCAGACAGACTTTATTAAATACCCTTTTTCTATCAAATATTATGTAATAGATTCGACTTTTTGCATGAAATTCGAGCACAGTCAATTCGAGGCCTACTTTTTTAAATATCGTTCGCAGGACCAAGACATTTAATTTCCGATTTACTTTTTTTTAATATTGTGCAATAAAGGAATTTAAATCATACCCCACTTGTTAAAATGTTATTCAGTCAAAGATCTTTATTCACGATTCCTTTTTTATGAAATTCGTGCGCAGTCAAGGAGTTTATTTCTAAGCCCACTTTTGTTTAAATATCATTCTACTTAACCTTAACCCAGTTGAGCCTACCGACCCATACATGGGTCGTAAAGAAATAAAAAATCTACCGTCATTATTTGATTTATTTTAACCAAGTTACTCATCTAAAACACTCTTTACTTTTTAAGAAAAAAATAGTTTCAGGCTTATCTGGGTTAAGGCCTTAAGTCCGATTTCTAGATTATTTTTATTTGTCACTTCACTTACCTTACTCAATGTCTTCGGGTACGACACACTATTATCCGTGATCGCAGCGAAGAGTTCCTCTTCATCCTCTCCATCAAACGGCGGCTGACCGACCAGCATCTCATACAACAACACACCATACGCCCACCAGTCCACCGACTTGCCATACGGCTGGTACAAGATGATCTCCGGCGCGATATAATCAGGAGTGCCGCAGAAGGTCTTCGTAGTCTTGTCACCGGTGATACCTTCCTTACACATGCCGAAATCGGCGATCTTGATGTGTCCATCCTGGTCCAGTAATACGTTGTCTAATTTCAGATCTCGGTATACGATCCCGCGAGAATGTAAGAAGAATAAGCCAATGGCGATTTCCGCTGCGTAGAAACTGGAATTGACAAAAAAAATGATTAAAAAGTCTTTAAGTATGGTCTCTCGTAATACGAACACTGCAAAATGATCCTTGCATCGTAGGATACAGCGTTCAAAATGCAACGCTGGGCAATAAGGTATCGCGGTTTAAAAGTGGCGCCGTATTAACTAAATAATGATGTCTGACATTACGGATTCATTAGACCGAAGTCACGCAAAAAATGGCCTTATGCCGAAGCAAAATCTCCATTTTTTTCGCGAATTCCTTATGAAACCATAGGGTTAGTATCAGTAATGCACTCACACAGCGACTGGCTCCTTGAACTTGCCGCACTGCTGGATCTGGAACATCAAGTCTCCGCCGTTCACGTACTCCATCACGAAGTACAGCCGGTCCTGCACAACACGTTATCAGATTGCATTATCTAATACGAGCACTTGTGACTTAAAAGATTAAGGCTGGGAGCCAGTATCATTACCATGGTCTGGAAGCAGGAGTGTAGCTGCACAAGGAAGGGCGGCTTGGTGCCGAGCGCGAGCACTCGCTTCTCCACCATGGTGCACTCCACGTCATCATCCTGGATGATGATGTCCTTCTTCAGGATCTTGATGGCATACAGTTCGTCGGTGCCGCGCCGTTCCGCCAGCATCACCTAAGACACCAGGACATATTTCAAGAAAGTGTAAATAAAAGACACTTTAAGGATTTAAGTAAATGAGATTATTGCCGTAAGTCACCTTGCCAAAGGATCCTTTGCCCAGCACCATGATGAAGTTGAAGTCGGTGGCGCGGATGACGTCAGCGGCCGCCATGTTGTGCGGCACCTCGCGGTCGGGTGGCGCGGGAGGCCGGCGAGCCGCCACGTTGGTCGCCTGATAACATTACTTGGTATAAAATCCCGCACCAAGGACCAAAGAACTATAGATTGTTAATACATATCAAAGTAGAGACTATACTTTAGTGCCCCACTTATCAGCCTGACGTCCGTTTCTCTTTTCACTCAATCCTTATATCATCTATGTCCACGCTATTGGAAACCTATGGGCTATTGAGTCTATAGAATTACCTTCATCTGCGTCTTGAGCTGAGCGAGGTCAGCGCCCTCCTCCGGCACTGGCACGTTGTAAAACTCCCCTTCCTCCTGCGTCAGCAGCTTGAACCAGCCGTCCGCTGGAGCCTTCATCACCTCCGAGATCCCGAAGGACAGGGAGCCCATAAAGTCGTTACGGGAAGTGCGATCCCAATCCCATAGCTACGAGATATAGATTCAACTATTAAGAAGGTAAGCAAGGAATAAGGTAGCTGGTTACATGGCCCCCGTAAGGGCTACTGGCGCCTGTGTGCATAAAAGAATTTCGGTGCCCCCTAAGCAATTCGATGCTTTTTTTATGGTAGGTAGGTGCTTGAAATAAAGCAAAGAACTGAACTTTCATTTTTTTTTTCTGGGCCCTTGGCGTTGACGCTTAAGGATGGCGCCCGCGTGCATTGCACACTTTCCATATACAGTAACGGGGCGCTGGCTGGTTATACTCGTAGAAGTAGTGAAATTACTTTCTATATCGATTTATTTAAGAACGTTTCGTTTGTTCTTTATTAACTTGTGGCAACAACCTGAAGAGACATGAAACTACTTCACCATGTTTTAGAGTAAAGGTTTAGTGTACCTCAAGAAGTAGCCTGCGGTCTTTATCCTCAGGCTTGAGATCAAATGTGAGGGTCTCGTTCCACACGGGATTGAGCGTGCTGCGGATGGTTTTGGTCTTTTTCTTCACGTTGTCCGAGTCCGGGATCAGCTTCAGCTTCACGTAGGGGTCCGAAAGGCCGTTGGGATCCATTGGGATCAAATTGCGGCCTTGTTTCACTGCAGGGAAATGTTATTTATTACTTTTAAGGTATGTGGTGGCCGATTATTCGTTTGTCAAAGACCCAAGTGCAGCTGTATAACGTAAAAGCTACTGGGCCGGTTTCAAAAATTTTTTCACCATTACAAAGCTACATTATCCCCGAGTAACATAGGCTATATCAATTAATTTCGCGCGGACGAAGTCGCGAGGAAAAGCTAGTTATAAATATTAGAGTACAGTTTACCCTCGACAGTGAGCTTGTTGCCGTGGCAGGAGACGACCAGCTGGATGCGGCCGCGGCGCTCTGTGTGGTCGCAACCGCACAGGTTGGGCACAGACTCCTCGCACCGCTTGTGCACGTTCATGTCGCATGCTGGGTAGTCAAATTCAAAACAAATGAGACATTTTATTTTCATTATATTTACTTGATTATTAAAGCAATCTGTTATTTTACTGAAACTCTTTAATTCTTGTTTATATGTAAAAAAAGTAATATTGTCTTATTTAATGTTATTTCTTAATGTTTGTAGTTCATTATTCCCTATTCTTGGTTACCTTGTTTTCCTTTTCGAATGCAGTTATTTCATAATGCAGAGCAATATTTATATTAAATAAATGTACAGATAATTCATGCAGTTTGTGTTATTATTTATTTTACATTAACAAAATGTTGTTTGTGGCTTTGTTTGTTTAAGGTGCGTTGTTTATAATCATAACTAAAAATTAGCATTTATGCTTAACACAACAATGTAAACTAATTTCATTAAGTAAAGAATGGATAAAATAAATGTGTTAACGTGGAAAAAAACTTAATTTAAGTTTTATAAAATAACATCAACATGCAACAATACAAAGGCGAAAGATGCAAGCAATTTAATCATGCGTAGAACACAAAGAAAATGACAAAGAAAACAAAGAATTAATCAATAGTACATGTTATTATCAAAATCAAAGCGTTAATTAAATGAAAACAGAATGAAATGAAAGTAACAAATATAAATAAATGAATTTGCGTTCAATATTGCGTGTAAGTAATCACGATACCAATAATTGAATTCAAATAGGATTAAAACTGGACAACGCGAACCCCTTTAATTTATTGGACGTTCCATGCACGGGGAATTAATTTACTACTATTTTACCTATTATTCTTGATTCTCTATAAATTCAATTTGTTAAAATGCATCTAATTTCAACTACACATTTAGTGGTCTTCAACCATACTGGCGTCATTCCCGTGAACCATTTGCTACTCTTGCCCTTGGGAGCTAATTCGACCCATCCGATGAAAAGAGTTACATATCTTAGACATGTAACCCTTTTCTTACCTTCGCATTTGTATCCCTGGCGTGCGAGGCCGTGGAGCAATGTTCCACAATGGTCACAAAACGTCGGGGCAAGGAACGTCCATGTGTGCCATTTGTGAGGCGCGTACGCGGCCTTTGTAAGAAATTGTCATCAATAGCTATTGAATTTACAATCCCTAGCAAAACTAGCATGAAAAATGAAGAACACACGAGAGAAAATTAGTTAGCGTGAACTGTCTTCATTAAAAACTATAGTAAAAAAGTTTTCAAACATCTTGGCGGCTCGGAACATCGTATACAGAATCCGCGGAGCACTGCACAGATCTTTAGCCGCCAAGATATTTAAAAAGACATATAAGCAGCACACGTAAAGACAAAACATCACTTAATCTACGAAGCGAAATATGTAACGAAGCAAACAGCAGCTGAAAAGAAGCGATAGAGAGAAGCGTTAGAGACAAAGCTGTAAAAGACGAAAGAACAAATGTATATCCAGGCCCCGCCGCGTGTACCTT